>WBMY01006119.1:0-48203 GCA_013397315.1 Donacobius atricapilla | reverse complement strand
TGCCCTGGACTCCAACAGATATGTGCTCAGGAACTTGTTGTTTTTCTTTTTAATAATGCGTGGTTAATATTGTAGGAGATTTTAATGTAAAAAAAAAAGAAAGCCTTGCTCTAAAATGTTAATGCACTTAAAAATTGAAAATGAAACATTTTCTTTAGGTTTTGTTTGACATCAGAAATATGCTAAAATGTAAAAAAAAAATTTACAGAGATCATTTCCCTATTTATGATCTTGTATGCGAAAAGACAATGTAGATGTGAAACTATTCTTTTCTCTCAAAAAAGGGCCTGCCAATTATTCAGGTAGGATGTCTTCAGTAGTGTTAAAATCAGTTGTAGCAGATAGTGGAAGAAGCAATGATTTCATTTTTTTAATTCTGTATACTTTTATGAATGTCGTACTCTGATTTCTGTTTCAGGAACTTCATCTCAGGAAGAAGATGAAAGATCATGCTGCTGAAGAACATTTATATTTGGCTTTTTCTCATCAGTACAGAGATAGTATCTTTCCTCTTCATACATCTATCTCACTGTTTTTGCTATCCTACTGTGACTGCAAATTATTTAAAGTTTTTTTAGTGCCGACTGGCGAAGATGTGGGCGATCAGTGTGTGACAAAAAACCTGGCTGGTGATCTTGAGGTCCATTTAATCTCCAGGTGTCAGCTTCCAGTGGTTGTGCAGAGCTGCAGTTTACCTGCTGTTGTCGTGAAAGATGACAAATTCTGCAGAGCTGGGCTCTCTGTGGTCTTAAGACATATAATACAGAAAACATTCGAGGCAGATCCATCTAAAAAGGATGTTTTGGAACTCTTGGGCTTTAAGAAGACCTGCTTAAAAGCCTGTGCTGAAGTGAGTGTGTCTCTCTCTTAGATACATTGATTGTTTTTTTAATAAGCATTAAATGCTCTAAAGTAGACTCTTAATATTGATGTCAAGTAAGTTCTTTTAGTAAAAAACTTAATTTGCTTAGAAAATGCAATTTCCTTTATGGAGAAGTACTTGTATTTTGGCATAAAGATGAAAAATAATTATTTTTGAAGATGCTACTTTTAGCAGCACTAAAATAACCGTAATGCGAAGAAGTAGGTCACATCTTTGTTTCATGTCTAGTAGTATAAATGAGTTATACAGTTTGAAGTAAACTAAGAAATACCTAATTTCTTGCTAATTTTGATTTCAAGATCACTGTATATTGTTAACCTTCATTGTCAGGAGGGCTTTTGTTTAGCTTATCCTCACCAGGTTGTCCAGTGTCTTTTCAGCAGAATGGCTACCTGGCCAGGCGGTCAGTCCCTAGCCTGTACCATTCCAGGGGAAAAGTCCCTCCTAGGTCTGGAATATTTTGACTTTCACATCAGTTCTCTCAGCTCGTTTTCTAGTCTGTGCAAGCTCCTGTGAAAAGCAGCTCTACTTTGGAGTTTGTTGGGAATTTGTTGTCTGCTCTTCTCAGTTCCCTGTCATCCTTGATGGCAGTGTATTCCATCTCCCCCCGCCCAGTAAAGATGATGAAATGAGATAGGCCTCAATGCAGAACCTTAAATATTTCCACTCCTACCTGGCCTTCAGGTAGAGTGTGGACTATTAGCCAACACTACCCTTTGAGTTGAGATATCAGCCCATTTCTCACGGAGCAGTTTACTCATCAGGCAGCTCATCCATCCGGACTTGCCTTCCTCCTGCCTCTCAGGAGGCTGAACTCCCCCCTGGCATGATTGCCATTTCTGTGGTTGCCATTGATTACTGTGCCTTCAACTCAGTTCACAGCTTTGTTTCTTATGAGTTAGACAGCCACCCTAATTTTGTGTCAATAATAAGGAAATAAAACCATGCTATACTGGATAACCATACTGTTATATATAAGATTTAGCTTCCTAACTCTACTGCTGTAAAAGCAATACAGAAATAATTTGAGTTTCTAGGATTAACAAAGAATGTATTTAAAGCTGGAATTCCTTTGCTTGAAGTGATTGTGTAATCAAAGTAAGCAAAAGTTACCCTGGGTTTCGTTTCTCTTTCTGTAGAGACACTCATTATGTAAATTGATTTGACAGGTTAGCCAGTGGACCAGGCTGTGTGAGATCAGCATACCTCTGGCTGTTGAAAGATTTTTGACAGCCTCTCCTGAGCACTGCCAGGCTATTCCTCCTGACATTTTACTGTTCGAAAGGAAGCTTGGAGAACCTGTCCGAATACACAATGATGACAAAATTCGAAGGCAGAAACTTCAACAACAGAAGGCAGGGTCCAAGGCCGCAGTGCTTGGTGAAGAAGCAACAGAGGAATTAAAACCAGGGGAAGTCTGTGAACATCCACCCTCAAGCTTGGAACTGAGTGTAGCTTTCTCTAAACTACTTGCCCAGGATGCACCAGATGCAATCAACAGGGAGGCCCCTCACATCAGGAGAACAAAAACCTCTGACCTTCCGCTCTTGGACCACGTTTTTGCAGAAGGGCTTTATTTTACTGTGGCAGATCTAGTGCTTTTGCCATGCATCCATCAGTTCTTGGTAAGCTGACAAATTCTGCAAATACTAACTACTGTACATGTATGTTTTATAAGAACCTAAAAGTGTAAAATAGATTAATTGAGGACATGTTTTGGTGTTTACAATGTGACCTTAACCCAAAATCAAATATTTGTCTTGTTCTTGTACAAACACCAAAAACGGGTTGGTGAGGACACTAAAGTTACTTCTAGATATAGAACATATCAGTGGTTAGTAAACACTATTAAAATATTATACTGAAATATTTTGGCACCAATTTGCCCAGAAAATAATAAATTAAAAATACTAGTATAGCTGACTTGAGCTCAACTTAAAAACTAGGTCTACAGTGTGAAAATCTTCTGTGACAGGACTGTGCAAGAGTCTTGCTCGGCACAATTTGTATACTTAGTTTTATGAGGATAGATGCACAGGAGAGATTTAAGGAAATGACAACTATGTCTTTATTTTCCATCACAGTAAAATGATATAATGAATTTGCCTCCTTCCAGTATTCCTGCAGTTATTCTATGACATTTATGGCTAAGCTGGTGTCTGTTCCAGGAACATTTGTATTTTGATTTTGCAAGTTGGTTTGCCAGATTTCCTTTATGGTGTTTGAAAACAAATGGAATTCCTGGAGAAGATGCTGTTAGTCAAATATTAATAGTGTGACAGATGTCACTTTTTAACTTCTTTAACCTGTATCATCATCCTCGGTGGACTTCTGTATGATGAAAGCAATATGCTGCCTTGGAATTGAGATGATGAGTTATTTTACCAAAATGCTTCTTAATTCACATCTGCTTTGTTTGTTTTGCAAATCACATAAGTGGAGGTGAACAGCAACTTCTGGATGGATGATACTAAATGAAAGTATTAAGGCAAAATGCTGTCTTACTATTTAAAAAACTTTAATGTATTTCAGCCTTTGTTTTTCCAAGACCGTTTCAAATAAGAGCATTACTTTTTAGAGTAATATTTGATTTACTGGTGCTAGGCATGAGCAAATTTTTGCATCAGATGCTTAATTGTTTTCAGCAATGTAGTTGGAATCATTCTGTGGATGTACTGTCAGCAGCTGAAAATTTTGTATTTATTGACTTTTTATATGTTACCTTTGAGCCTTGGTGTTCTGCAGCTCATGAACTAGGTATTTTACAGTACACTTGCATTCACTCACACCAAGGATTGCCCAGAAAACCTGGCTTTCATTTTCATTATTACCTAATTTACAAGAGCTCTGGGATAATGTTTGTTTATTTCTGTTCTCTGGTGAATGATCATTTTCTATGCAATTATACCTTGATGCCTACAGTTGTCATCAAAATTGAAAAATTTGTGTCTGAAAGCTTCTTGCAGGCAGTGAGTTGTAACTGCTCTTGCTGATGGAAGTCCCAGAGTTTAATTCTATATTAGATGTGTTATTTGTCATTTGTATAACTGGACTTCCTGGATTTTGTTTAAAAAAATCACTGTAGTTGCAGTTCCACTTTGAATTAAGGGTGTGAATAATCATGAAGTCTTAAGTGAGTGTGTGTCTGGAAAATATCATCCTGTGAGGAGACCAGACTAGCTGATTGGAATTATAATTACCAAAAGTAAGATAATGGAGCTGAAGGGTTGTTTTTCATTACCTCATTTCATTGCTGTTATCATTCTCAGGTTACCTTTGTTATGTTTTCTATTAATTGTAACTGTTGAAAATTAAAAGAAGTATACCAAAAGCTCAGTTCCTCATCTGGAAAAACCACTATTCGCTTTTTAAAATACAATTTAGAACACTTGATAACAAGTGTAACAGTGCCTCTTAGAATTGCTTTCCAAAAGGCTTCTTCCTAACTGAATTAATGTGTTTTTGCCGGTGTGACTATTAGGATATTAAATTAGGTACTAAAGTTACCCAGTTCATCGTTGTTTTGCTCCTTTAGCTATTGCTAATTACTTGTGATTACCCTAAGCATATTATAAACACAGCATGCAGGAGAGCTGTTGGAAATTACGTGTCATTTCAAGTGTTCTTTGCCAATTTCTATTTCTACACTGCAGACGGCTCCGGGGAAGAAGGGTGGTTTTGCGTGGCCTTTTCTGCCTGTTCCTGTAATCGTGCTTTTTAATTTTCTGGTTAAAGCCGGCATGGCATCACAGAATAGTTGAAGTTGTAATGATTGAGGTTGGAAGTCAGATCTGGAGCTCATCTTGTCTAACCACCCTGCTCAGAGCAGGGCCAGCTAGAGCTGGTTGCCCAGGATCATGTCCAGTCATATTTTGAGTGTCTCTAAGGAGACTTCACAACCTCTCCTGTAAGAGGATGATCTCCATTGTTCTAGAACATGTGGAATTCTAAACAAAAGTTTTTTATTTCATCAAATGCATCCTTTTTTAAAGTAGATGGACTTCATCTTAAAAAGTGATTTGGGTATATATTTTTTCAATATGTGCAACATATTCTTACTTTTTATTTCATTTTTTACATTTAAAATACTAGTTTCTATTGGAGGCCACATTAACTCATAATAACATACACTTAATTGAGAAAAGAAATATACTAGTTACCAATATTGTATAAAATATGAACTTAAAATTTTAAAACATAATATATGTTTGAAAAAAATGCAGTACTAATTAAAAAAAAAGCCACAGATTTAGTGCAAAGACTTGAGTAAAGACATGGGGTGATGTATGTCTGTTACCACATAGTCAAAGGTATTTCAAACTTGTGGTTCCCAGCAAAGCAGCTGTTGGTGGATGAGCTTTTAAGGGATACTTGTGGGAAAGACCATTCAAGTAATGTTATGCTTAGAGTTCAGTATTCATTGCAAATTACCGCCTTGGCATTTTTTGTCTAATGACCAACCAAAACGAATCATTCCTATGTTAGGAAATAGCACGTATTTAAAAGTATTATTTATATGGAGTTTTACTGGTACTGACTGAAATTATGATTAAAATTGGTCATGTAAACCTTTTCATCCTATTAAGTGAATGGGAATTGCAGACAAAGTCTAAATAGCCAACTAGCAATTCCACCTGGAGCTCTGAACCAGCTGATTTTTTTATTGCCATCATGCTCTAAGTGCGTGTGCTCAGCGTGGAGCTGAGCTCTCCCCTGTAGTTCATGTCTTTGGTGGCTTGTAGCAAGAAATTTACAGTAGCCACTAACCTTCTCATTTTATTATTCGAGGTTTCCAGCAGGAAACAAGGCAAAAATCTGGTAGATTTGCCACTGATATCCAGTTGGTATCGACGAGTTCAAGAAGTACCTGGAGTAAAGAAAGCTGCTGGCAAATGCAATATGGAGCTGCTCCAGCTTCCAGAGTTGATGCCTGCTCCCATGGAACAGCTACAGGACTCTGCTTCAGTTCCTGATGAGTTAGAGGAGGATAATGAAGACAGTCATTTTATAGGTGGTCCAAGGCCAACCATGACCAAGTTAATGGTAATTTAAGCTTTGTAATGAGTCATTTTTATAGCCATATTTGCTTGATTTGGAGTAGGTAGAATTTATTAGAATTGTAGAAGCTAATGTTGACAGCCTTGAACAGTTTAATACCCTTTGTTTGTCTTAAATCTGATACACATTGGCTTAGATGTGATTCTACTTTTTTCTTCTCTTCTGATACTTGATTGATTCAGGAATTGGGCAGAGATAGGACTGTTGGAGCCCTATCAATAATTCTGAATAATCAAAGTTACTTTTTGTTTGAACTGCAATACTGTATTTCTCTTTTAACAATATTTATGTAAAGAATGACCAAAAACTGTTGCTTTTATGTTTGGCATCATAATTCAACCTTTTCAGTTGGGTTGGTTTTTCTGTTTTTTGCTGTTTGATTAAAGCTTTGAACATCCAGGAACCCTAATGAGTTTTGTTAAAGAAAACTATCCATCATGTTCCATAATTCAATATTTTTTTTTGCATAGAAGCTGACAGCATTTCCTAAAAATAAATTTGCAGGGCTTTTTTTAAGAATGAGAGAAATACATAATTTGAATGTTGTATAATGTAGAGTCATCTGCTTGTTCAGTTTCATTTAGACTGACAGTGTGGCAGTTTGATCTGATGCCATTAAATTTAGTGAGAATTTTGATACCATCTTAAGTGGGTAAAAGGTCTTAATTTATTTTTTTTCCTCCTTTCATGCAGGAAAATGGAATTGAAGCAAAGTTTTCTCCTCATCCATGCCCCAGCTGGACCCTAGACTGGACCAGTCTTCCACCTGCAGTCAGTCCTGGGGAAGGTGAGTTTGTATGTTTGTGTGTGTATTTAACGAGGTCTTCTTCTGGTGAAGCTACTTAACTGTTTCATACGAAAATATGCCAGTTTTCAGTATGTTTCAGGACTAAGACAGGTAAGCAATTTCAAATCTGTATTAAAATTCTCTGTCTGTTTGTGACACATGGTGATGTAACTTCCCTGGGGTCATCAACAGCTGATTAGGAAACTGGGAACAAAAGATTGGCCTTGATTTCAGTCAGCAGTTGACACAACCCAGAAGTCCTAACCAAGCTCATGCTTGGTTGTGTTGCGTTTTCCATAGAAGTAAAGGCATCCATAGACGACTTCCATCAGAATAAAGTTACTGTGGTTGTCAGTATGTACAGAGAGTAAAAAGAGGGTGGTAGGTCAGAATATAAAAGTGAAGGTGGTCACAATGTGAGGAAGAGGGAAAATGAGATACATCATGTGATCATTTCCCTGTACTGATGTATGTCATCATAGGAAATGTTTTCATATTTTCCCTAGCAAGGCAGAGGCTGAAAATTTTGGGAAGAGGGGCTTGTTGAAATAAGACTGTTGAATGGAAATACTGTGCTACTGCTGATTATGTGTGAGGTTTGGGAAAGAGGAGATTCTTTTAATTTGTGACCATCAAAGAAATGCAACATCTTCTCAGGGTTTTATTAGGCAGCATTAAAAGGGGATTTGATTCCTTTTTGGAACTTCAGTCAATTGTGGAGTCTTTGCTTGTGTTGCTGTTCTTGCGTGTGTGAATGGATTCACGGTCTTCAGGTTCATTTCCTACCTGCTGCAAAGGCTTTGTGGATATTAAGGTCAGTTTGGCTGGATATGATTAGAGATGCTTCCTTTAGGCTCATCCAAAACACATTAAAGGGAGGGGGAAAGTGTGTGAATGTGGGGTTGCACCGTGATAACCCTTGTTGCTGCTTTGTTACTCTGAGGATATATGGAGATAGAAGCCTTTGGTACTGTCACATTTTTTCATCAAACGTGTTCACTGTGAAACAAACGAAAAAAGAGATGTTTTTTAAAACAGGATTTTTTTTTAATCTTTAAAACAGCTTTTTGTTTATTGGCTTTTTTAATCCAACTGTGAAATTCAAGAATGAGAGGTAACTGACCTACAGTCTTACAAACCCTTACCACTTTTCTCATGAGTTGAAATACTTGTTAAGCAGGAAGTAAAAGGACTTACAAGAAGAGCTTTATTTGTGGTATTTGATCTGAAATTAACCATCATTTCAGTAACAGTATGCATGAGATGGTATTTACTTACAGAGTAAAACTATGTTTACATATGTAATGTAGAAACATCTTTGAAATTTAAGTACTTTTGAATAATACAGGCTAGAACAATAACACAGAGCATAGGGTTCCAGTTCTGTGGAACTAATTGGTGTCTGATTAAACAGTCTTGGTGGCCACCAAACAACGATCCTGAAGTATCAGTGTTAGCTTCAGCTTCTAGAACTGTTATTAAGTAAAGGATACTTTAATGTAGTGTGGCTTCTCAACAGAGAAAGAAGGAAATTTAGAAAATTTTCTAACCCTCATCATAAACAAAATCAGTTTTAATGAAAGGTACAGCACATAAGGATGTAATTATCTTCTAACCAATATAAAAGTTTGTGACTTTGTGTCTATGTTAAAGTTGTTTGTAATTGCTCATAGATCTGAATAATATTATAATTATGGAATAAATGGTGTATTAGATGCAGAGTTATTTAATTGAAATTGTCAAAATTGATTCAATTTATCCAGGTTGTTTCTGGGATTTTTTTGTGAGGCTAGGTCACTCTTACTTTGTTCTGCTTTTTATATTGGTATGACCTTTTGAATATTTTGACTTGAAAGATGCTTTCCAAGTTGAGAATACATTATGCTTAAAAATCAAAGATAGTTTTGGGAATCTGACATTTTATGAAAACTTTTGCTAATCCAGGCATGCAAATTGTGTATTTTACTTTAAAAGTTAAGAGCAACTCTGTTTTTAAAATTAAATCCAGACAGTCATTTATTCTGTAAAACAAAAAGAGTTAAAAGAAACACTTTAAAGTTCTCTGTTTCCCTTTCAAGCCTGTCAGAACTTTTTGAAAGACTTTGAAGATTTTTTTAATAGTGTTTTGGTTCATTTCAGTATCTCAGGCATCCTGAAGCAGGAACTCATCCTTCTTCTTCAGCTGATTTTTCTGTATCAGAGAGCTCTTCGCCTGCAAGCCACATGGGTGTAACAATCCAAGGGAAACTCAACTGAAGCTGCTTCTCATTAACTTCTCCTCAAAGTCACAGTTTTGCTGCACTCATTTAAATAAGTTTAAACCACATTTATGTTTGCATTATATTTTGCAGTTCAATATCTGGAAAACCTGTGATGGCAATACAGGTTACCTCATATTCTTGATACATACTTGAGAAGTAAATAATTTTCAGTAACAAAGAGAAAGCAAAAGCGATCATTTTTGTAATATAGGCAACATTGGTATATCTTCTTTTACTGGCTTGCCTTAAAAAGGGTATTCTTGCAAAACTTCACATTTCATATGGGACTTCTTAGGATCTTTTTACTGTTCAGGGATATAACATAGTGTAGTTGGCCTCAGGACAATTTTCATGGAAGTTTGAATGCAATTACTAATTTTTAGACAAAATATTCTTCAGGTTTAACTGGAAATAACTACTTAGGCATGTCAGCAAACCAGATAACTCATGGATGACAATATACATTGTTCCTACTGTTACTGCGCTCTTCCTCCCTTTTTCTTTAGTGATTGTCATGGGTTACCAAGCAAAACAAGGGAAAGGAATGAATTATTTTATATTTTTATCATGCCTACTTGGAGACAGGAGGCAAAGCTATTATATGTTAAAATTCAGTTAGTATGTAGGAAGAGTTTTTAGGCACAATGATTTACTGAAATGAATACTCTTTGAAAACATAACTGGTTTCCATGCCTCATGAAATCAATGCATATGCATTATAAGGAATACAAGTTCAGTATCTTTCTGTTTGCTTGAGGTCTGCTGCATTTTCTTAAGTGATGTTTTGATCTAAATGGTGTGCCTACAGCCTCTGAAATATTCAAAATCTGCAAAGAAAAAACAGCAGTTGCTAGTGTATCTTATTAAAAATCATACTAGGAAGAATGATACCAAGTTGTAACAGCTGCATTTTGATTCAGTGAGGACACATTCTCCCTGGTGTTTGGCATGCTCTGTAAAATCCTGTTGTGTGATGGGTGTGATTGATGGACTTTAATATGGCTGATAGTTGTACTGGAAAGTGTCACCTTTGTTTCAGTGCCTTGCTTTGTGGAGTAAGGGTTAGCCTTCAGAGAATTTCCAAAGCCTTAATGCTTTGTATTGAATATCCCCTACAGCAAAAGTTCAGGTTTTGATGAGGTCTAATTCCTGGAGGTGTGATTGTTACAGTTCACAAGTCCTTGTTAATTGGGCTTTGGAGAGATTTGTTTTGTAGAGTACTGTACATAAAGTTCAGTGTTTGCTTTTTTTAGTCCTGTTGTAGTTTGCATTTGTTTACTGAACATACTAAAGAATTAAAATTAAATACCACCGTTTGCCAGTTGAAATGTTTTACAGATTCATGGCTGGAGCACTGAAGACAATCCATAATGATTTGATTTTGTAAATTCACAGTTGTCTTGTTTATGATGGTTGAAGCATGTTCTTGATTAATCCACAATGAACTTTGACAGAGAGTCTGCAGTCAGTGGCCTAAACTGACTTTACCTGCATAGAATTTGAGTGTGGTCTGCCCTAGATAGAAAAAGTCATTTTATTTGTTAGACTATGAGATTTTTTTTTTCTCTTTTGTCCCTGAAGTTCTTAGACATATGGAAGGGCATAAACCCCAAAAACATTAACTCATGGCTGCCTAGCAGATGTTTTTTTAACAGAGTTGTTAAATTAATTTTTCATGTCTTAATCAGAAATCTTTAATAAATATTTAGTAGCCTTCTAAGTAATGCTGCCCTTTGTTTTGTTAAAACTATTTGGTCTTTCTTTTATTCCTGATATATTTTTAGTAAGGTTTACTCGTTTCCTTCTCTCTTTTATATTTCTATCTTCCTTATTCATGGGATTGCAGAGCCCAAAGTTACATTATTCATCTTTTAAACCATAAGTTTAGAGTTTCTGTTTGTACTGAGTACTCCATGGCATGGAGGTGCAGGTCATTTTTTGTGGAAGATTACTCTTGAGGAGTGAAGGAATGCTGGTCCGTTCTAGCAGTTATAGTTTGGAACAATATCCAGCAGATATCCTGATGATTAATATGATTCAAAAAGACATTTTCTTTTGAACATGGCTCAAAATCATCATCAGAGGTATTTTTGGGGAATAGAAATTTAGAAATTAATATCCTTAAATAATCAATAAGGTGTACTTCGGAGTGATGCTGTGCTACAGAGTGTCACTTTGTAGAGAAGGCAGTGATGACATTAATCATATTTGTATTAATTAGAAAGATTTAGGAGGAGGAGGAGTTAAGGCTTTTTTATCTTCAAATAGTTCAGATATGCTATTGGATAAAATATTAAATTGTTGTTGACATTACTCTTCATAATCCTTTTCCATAACAGACTAATATCTTAGTATTTCCAGTTACTGTAAAATTTAAATTGATTTTCTGTGGCACCAATCTTGACTTTAAAAGGGATATTTGATCTGCTTCAGTATTCTAGTATTTCTTGCTGTAAAATGACTTCACTGCTTATTTGAAGGTTGTTCTGTAAGTTTTGTCATTAGACTTAAATCCCAGTTACATCAGTGACAGGGCGTACAGCTTGTGTCCTTTACCTCTTCTGTGTCACCCATTTGCCATATCCCAGAGTGTGGGGATTCATAATTCACTTACCTATGTAGCATAATCAGCACCAGGATTTAAACTTACAGGGTTTTTACCTGTCTTTGCAGTATTTTTGTAGGTCACTTACATTGTTGTTTTCTACACATTTTAACTGAGGGACAGCTGAGTTTTAACGTGGCTGTTCCGTGTTTCCTCTGCAAGGCCTAAGGAGTCCTTCCGGGCAGAGGCATCAGGAGACCTTTGATACTCCCGCAACAGCACTTTGGCTTTTTTACTTTTCTTCAAAGTGTAATGTTTAGTTATGCAATCTTTCAAGTCTTTCGAGAACAGAATCAGAGTTTTTCTTGGCTCTGTGTGTGACTTCTGCATCTTAAAATCTTCACGGACCACAGGAGGGCAGCACAATCTGTTTGGATGTGGAGCTGTGCCCGGGTGGATGGAGCTGTGCCCTGCGCTAAGGAGTCATCCCAGAGAAAGATGCTTTTTATGTAGCAGTTTTCAAGTCAGTAATCTGTAGTCCCAAAATTTGGGACCACCTGTTGTAAGAAGTGATTTAAAACATTTCCCCCCGGCTTTGAATTAGAAATCATAATTTAGCAGTTGACACATTCATTGTGTTGGAGTACAACTGAAAGCAATAATTGCTGAGGCTGTATAAACACATAGCAGAGTAACTCCTTCTGCCTTGAATGTTTTCAATTCTAAGGAAAGAGGTAACAGCTGAGCAGGGAGTGAAGGAGAGGGAAAGTTGATCAGCTCAACTTCTGCTGGAGCTTTATATTCTTTGGGGAAAAGGAGTAATTTTGAGAAGATATTTGTAAGGAAATGAGGAGCTTTATGGAAATTTCTGGAAATTCTTTCTGACTTACAAGTAACAGCATGCAGAGATTTATGCAAGAGATTTGGTTTTTTTTAATTGGTCAATAAATACTGCAACAGTTCAAGGGCCAATGTTTTGGAATTAAAAACATGGTAGCATTGTAGGCTAGGTAATGGCTGGAATTCAAAGGAAAGGGAAGTAACTTATTGAATATGTTAGAAGAATAAAATAGACAAATGAAAGGATGTAAAGGAACTAACCAGTAATTCACTAATTTTTGATTTTGTAGCAACACCGAGCGCATGAGACTATGTGACGATTCTCATTAGGACAGGAGAAAAGTAGAAGTGGAAGTCAGAAGGAAAAAAAAGTCAGAATGTGAAGAGCTGTTTGGCCTAAACAATGCACAGGAGCAAAACATTGAAAATGAATACCAGAAACACGGCAAAAAAGATTCTCTCTCTTAATTGAACCTCTTATGAATTCTCTTCCTGATATAATCTTGCTTTCAAAAATAAAGGCACTGGGAAATTACACAGAGGAGAAGGTCAGATTGACTAAGTATAAGAAGGAAGGTGTAGTCTCTGTGCTTATGCACCGAAAAGACTACAATCTAGAAAGCAAATGAAACTGAGCCCAAGTGTTTCTCCTTCTCTTTCTCAGAAACAATTTAGTGCAAACGCATCAAAAGAATTTATATGATGTTCTCTCTCAAGTTTATTGACACTCATATTTTGTTCTGGGGCTAAGTCGTTTACAAACATTATTTGTTGCTTCTTTGGGGGGAAGTAGGACTTGCTGGAAGTTGAAATACTTCATAGATGATATAATTTTTTTTTGGTAATGATCTTTGGAGAACCCATTAGATTATTTGTTGACTATTTGTGAATAGATAATTCAAGCTGTGTTCTTAATTTGCAGTTTTGATTTTACCTGATTACTGAAACTCTATTAATCTCTACTACTTAGTATTTAATATCCTTAAGTAGTTATTTCTAAGGCTACTGGTAGTTTCCAGAGTCTGTGGTTGCCTGGATTTTATGTGCATTCATAAATTATCATACTAAATAAAATGGTTTATTTTGTGGTTATTAAACTAAACAGTTTCCTTCAGAAGCGTAGGCAAACATGTTTTGAACGCCTTGTTTTCCAACATCAGAATTTTGTACACTGCAAGTGTAGAACTGCCTCATTGTAACATCAGAATCATTACTGAGGTGTTGTCAAGTTTTGTGCAACGTTAGTGAATTTCTGGGAGCTCTTCATTGACACTTTGTAAGGAGTTGATGAATCACAGGATATTTCATCCCAGCAGTACAATGGGCTTGTGCACCTAAGAGGTACCTTGAACATAATGTTTGTGCTCAAAGGTGAGCACTGTGCGAGGGGCTGCGTATACCTTCTTCTTCCTTCCCCCGGTCTTGCTGTCTTGCAGAGTTGAGGTACGGAATTCGTTTCCAAACCGTAAATCAGCTGTGACAAAGTGTGAGTTAAGGAGGAATTTTTCTGTCTCTTGGAGTTGCTTATGGCTTCCATCTGCACTTTGATTGGTTTTGGGTTTTCGTGTTAAGAACCACGAATGCATTACTTGATTTGGATGCAGTTGTACATTGGATAATGTCACGAGTTTGATTTTGGCTTTTCCTGAAGGCAAGTTTGTTGCACAGTTGTTCATTGAAAGTTCTAATCAGCAATTTCAGGGAAGTCAGTACTGCTGCGTTTAAGAAAAAAACCCCAAACCTAATAGTGTTAAAAAAAAAAGTAAAATTATTTTGAATGATTCATAATGTGTTCTGAGTAGTTTGATGCCTTCAAAACTTTTAATTGCACAAAGGAAAGGCCAGGCTACTGTATGTTTAGTATTTTATTGAAGGTGGTATTAATTATTTTGTACTCTAAATGCCTCTTCTCCAGATGGTTTGGAAATGCTTCTGAAAAGTTAATTTTTGGCTCATGTCTCATGTCAAATTTCTGGCATCTTACCATAGCAATATCAAAAGGAGTTCACATCCTTTAGAAACTTTTAAAGTACTGAACAGCAAAGGCAAGTAGGAAGTTCATCTGTTTGTAGAATCATTTTGTAAGCGTTTGTAGAAGCATTTGAATTGGAGAATAATCTCGGTATTAAAATGAGCTTGTGCTTTAAATGTTTTGCATAATCTGTCATGGTGTTGTTGGTTTTTGTGTTGGTGTTCAAATGGCTCATAGAAGTAGTGTGAGTAGACCAGCTGAGATGTCATTCATGTAGTCATTCCATCATCACACTCTCCCTGGAATTTTCTCATGTATCTGATTGGTGAAGGGCTCTTTAATCTGCTTAAATGCACTTGAATATCCCCCTTGCAGATCTCCCATGTGTTTTTATGTTTTCAGTGACAAGAAATAAGAAAACAACATCCACCCACCTCAAAGTCTAAGACAGTTCTTTGCAGTATAAACTGTTCTCAGTGCTTCTGTGAAGATCAACTGGACAAAGTTTTTACCTTGGCTTGTGGTTACATTGCATGTTTTGTGCAGAATTTCGTTTGTTAGGAACCAGGGTATGCTGGATAAAAGTAAAAATGGACTCTTAAACTCTACTGTTCTGTGCAAACACTCCTTACTGTCCTAAACTTTGTATTCAATACCTTTAAGGCTACACTGAACATCAGCTCAGGTTGTAAAGGCTGGATATGTGATGTTCAAGGCTGCATATGGAAACTAGTTTTATTTCCCTGTCCTTCATAGCTTGAGACAGGGAGAAATGTTGATGCATGTCATGGACTGCCATGAGCTAGCATTTCATGCTGCATCCTGGATGGGGTGATGAATTTTGGTACTAGTTCAGAGGAATTTAATTAACCAGTGTCTGTAGCAAGCAACACAGTGCTTTTACTTGCACAATATTTGCTAGTTTTGTGCAAGAAGTAAGTCAATTTGTAGATGTAATATCTTGAATTGTGTTATATTTGTATTGTGTCTTTAGGGTAGTAAACAGATACATTTTGCTCCGAATTTTATACATCTGTCTATATAAATCTTATGTTTCTGTATTGTCAACAGAAGCTACTTGTAGATGTGTTGCTCAAAATACATGTTTTAATAACGTAACTAGAGATTTGGTGTTTGTAGCTCATTTTCCCCCTCATACAGGGAAAAGGATGTAGTTTAATCCTTTTTTAGAAATAGTAACTTGAAAAAATGAACTAGTTTATCAGACTTTTTGCACACGGTAATTTTTGTGGACTTCAATGACAAATTCAACATTAATATGGATAAATTTCTAGTATTTGCAATATTTAATTTGATAATTTGGGCTTTTTTTACTTATATTCTTTAGACCTTTTCAACAGTAACAGCATTACTGGTTTTACTTTTAACAAGTATCATATGACTGCTACAAATCTAAGTTTGAGCTTTCTTATTGTAGTAATCATCTATTGGGCTGTAGAGTTTGAAGGCCTGGGACTTTCCTGTTGTTTGTATTTCTGTAGCACCTCAGCTTCACAACAGAAGCAACGGTCTCCTTGTCAGATCTCTTTGCAGAAGAAGTCTGATCTGAATTAGACATTGTCATGCTGCTGCAACGGTGACAAATGAGCACACAGTTTGGAACTTGTGCCTGTGGTAGTTCTGAAAGGAGATCTGAAACCTGGCTTGGCTTAACAACAGTGCTGTAGAGACCACGGTGGCTATATAAAAGCTGTTTCAGAACAAGTTAAATATTTCTTGTAAAAAAAGTTGGGGTGAGGGAGGTGAAATTAAAAGTGTTATTTGAGTTCCCAGCATGATGTTGAATCAATGCTTCGCCATAGGATGAACCTTCATTTTCTGCTTCAGTAGTAGTAGCACACAAGTATATTATAAAACTGTATTGTAGGATATTTATGACATCCTTTAAAATAATTAGGTTTATGGATATGCTTCATTTTTCTTGTAATGGAAATACAAAACCGTAAGCAAGTACTGTGAAAAGTCTTGGAACAGGCAGTTTTTTTGTTTTTTTTTTTTTTTTTCTTTGTATGTAACTTTTAGAATCAAGGGTTAAGAAAGGATGTTTACTCTTAAACAGCTTCTGAATTTATTCTTGTAGCTAATTCGGTTCTTTATTTACCCATGAAGTATAGCTTTTCTATGTCTGCTAATGCTGAATATCAAGGAATATGATCATGAAAGCCAACATAAATGGATATTATAGCCATCTTTCAAAGCCATTAGTGTCCCTGTGTTCTATATTGTATTTTTTTGAGCACAGTCTATTACTGTACAGTTTTTGTGAAGCATTGCCATTATTTCTTCAGTATGCTCTCATCATTTTTGAATGACTGGAAATGATTTCTTCATTAAAATAATCTGCTTCTCTAAAAACATAACAACCCCCCCAAAAAAACCCAACCTGAACTGAGACAGAGCATTTCTTAATCCTCTATTTTATGCTACTCAAAAACATCTGCCAAATGGATTACTTTCCATCTTATCTGCAGCACGTATTTGACATTCCTCTGCTTGTGCTTGTTACTGGATGCTTTGGCCCACTTGTGATCTCTTGATGTATATTGGCATTATAAGCTCTCTCTAACTTATTTGGATGATGTTAGGTAAGACATAATGCAGAAA
Source organism: Donacobius atricapilla (assembly GCA_013397315.1). Classification (NCBI taxonomy): domain Eukaryota; kingdom Metazoa; phylum Chordata; class Aves; order Passeriformes; family Mimidae; genus Donacobius; species Donacobius atricapilla. Next base: position 31,232 of record WBMY01006119.1, on the reverse strand, counting down.
ATAAATCATACCTTCACTCACATTTTGGATCTTAATTGTTTTGTAAACAAAGGTTAGTTTGTTCTATGTCTGTGTCCCCTGGTTCCCTTTTTTTTTTTTTTTTTGGTGTGCTTAATACATGCATTTGCACATATGTTTTTAACTGTGGCATGAAGATCGTAGTTACAGCTGATTCTCACCTGTAGAGAGAAAGTAGAACATATAGCAGAGATTTTCAATATTGAACTCCTATTTGAGGCACAAAGTCAGAAATTTTATATAAAGATAAGGTTGGTAGGTTGTTGCAATGACAAACAAGTGGGGCTGAAAATCACAGGAGTAACTTCTGCAAACATGGTAGTTCCTTGTAGATTGCGCTTTGCTTGGGTTTGTGTCACATTCAAAACACGCAGGTTTCGGTGGACGCACTTGTTTGTGATTGTGCTGTCAGAAACATGAGCGGATTTTACAGTATATTTTTTCCGGAAAGTCCTGCAAGGATAAAATAATCTTGAATAATTAGGTAGTATCTCATATCTAGTTCAAGACTCTTTATGAATATATAGCTTATTTTGAATAAGTTGTTGGTAATTTTAATAAATATGGAAATAGTTGCTTAAAACCATCTGTTTCTTAACCTCGCTAAACAGAGATAAGGAAACTTCATTTTGAGGTTGTTTTTATTTAGTAAATTTAATTTTTGCAGTGGCTTGTAGAGCTTACTCCCTCACTGCAACCATGTGTGCACTTTGTTTCAGAATAGAAACAATCCTGCTGAGGTCATGTAAAAACTAAGCAACAAGAGCTTCAGTAGAATCACAACTTTCTAAATTTTGTGTTGTTCATTAAGGTGACTCAGATTTGCTACTGTGCACTATACACAATGCTGAAGAAATAAGCATTAAGAGTAGTAATTTCTTTCAGTTTTGTATCACAAATATGGTGCATAGGTGAGGCTCCCTACTGCAAGAATTTGTATTTCATTTATTTTGCTGTGTCAGAGAGAGACAGAGCACACAGTGCTCAACTAATTTTTCTGAAGTATTTTCAGTAGTAATTAATTAATTAAAAGAAAACCCTTCGCACTGTAATATTTTAGTTATTAACGCAAAATAGCTTTATGGAGAAATCAAATCTGATAGAGTGTGGGTCTGTTGTCCATTTGTAAGACATCCAGTGGCTGCTGCATGAATAAAATTAGAAGCATACTTTGTTACTATATTTTTGTATAAATCTGCAGTACAAGAGAAGAAATGGACTTTACAGACTTTGTTTTATCAAAGGATCTTGAATTCCTTTGTACTTATGGGGGGAATTGAATGGAAAACCGTTGACTCTCTTCCATCCTCAAATTTCAGTGCCTGTAGATTAGCTTGCATTTTTCTGCCAATATTTGCTTTATGGAGGTACACAATGGAGTTTGTGATTACTATTTTGCAACTCAGGTTTTCATAGCTTTTTGAATTAAAAATATCTCTCAAAATAACTGAGAACTCAGTTAAGGATACATCTGTAGCCCTGTATAGTCTTTTTTCTCCCATTGTAATAAACACTTTCCTATGTAATTGCAGTATCATTTTTAGTATAGATATGCTTGTTCTGGCTTTAGGTCTTCTCAGCTTGGTTTACTCTAGAAGTGGTTTAATCTAAATAAAACAATCCCATCAATTGCCTCAAAATAATCCCACTCTTAAAGCAGAAACACCCATTTTAAGGATTTTATGTGTAGAACACTTATTGATTTGACTGATGACCCTTCTCACTGTGGGTTAGGCTTTGTGCTGTATTAGTTACTGTCAGAACAGTTTTGTGCTTTTGGCTAGAGGAAAATTTTGCACACAACATCCATACCCCATTCGCTTACTCTTCTCCAAATGCTTCCTTTACTCTCTGGGTAAATAAATAAGGGCTCTAACATCTGCAGAACATCTGTCTCAGAGCTCTCAACAGGAGTGTGGATGTGCTCTCAAAGGTAGGGTCCATGAAAAGGTGAAGCACCCCTGTGTTTCTCAGTTCCTTCCACCTACTTTTGGGGAGCTTTGATTTCCTTGAGCCCAGTGTTACTAGGATGTTTCCTCCTCCATTCGCCATACAGTTCTAAGTCCAGAGAAAAAATGCTGGCTGTCAGTGTGCGTGGGGAATGGGATGCAGTAGGAATCTTGCAGAATCTTCTGAGTGGAGTTTGTGAATAGGAAGACTTAGGACAGTAGAGTAACAGAACATGCAAACTATTACCCTCACTCTGAAGAAGGCAACTCTATTGCTCTCTGAGCTTCATATGCATTTGCCTAAGCCCAATTTGTGTGTGTACACGTGGCAGGCCAAATTTGTTCAAATATACCAAACAATCCCTGCAGGATAGTGGTTTTATTTTCTTCCTTATGTAGTGATTTTAGAATGTCCTCATTTATAAATGCTGTGAAGCATTCCTATAGTCATTTATCAGAAATGTGTGCTTATATACGGCAGAACAGATTTTATGCCTAAAAACTGCTAGCTGAGGCACTGCCTAGCAGATGCACTAGTGAGGCATGTCTTTGACAGGTACTGCTATAAAGATTACAAACTATTCATTTGTTTCAATGCTAGATATCCTCTCCTACAATTTATTAGGTGATGGTGGGGTCTATAGCCGCAGATACTTGGTGATCTATTAGATCAATTTCTGCATCAGCATTAAAAGATGATGATAGAGTAAATGTGTCTATATGACCTTCAGTACCACAGCTCTTTATCCTCCTTTGATGATGGTGAAGGAAAAAGAGATCTGAGATGGTTTTTGCGCTAGAAGGGCAGTACAGTAGAGCCTCCAGAGGTCTTATCCAAAAAAACATTGCTTTGATGACTTTTTGTGCTGGGGTTTTTTGTTTGTTTTCCAGCTTTTGGCTCCTTTGACATACTGGCACATAAAGTTGGTGTCAAAGCCCATTTGCTACACAACACACTACAAATCATTGTCTGTTGTTTGAATATCTTAGGTTTATAAGTCTGTGTTTAGCCGTGTATTTTTTCATTAAGGCAGATGTTTCATGAACATGCCTTCTGGCAGTAAGTGGGAGATATATTTTCTTTTTAAGTTTCTGAAGGCAGATCTTTCTTTAGTCTGAGTCTTTGTTTAGTTGACGGAGCTGATTAATTTCTGTTGGAAAAGAGTTCATAATCTTTCATTTCTGTTGGCTTCAATTTACAGAAATTCAGCAAGCTGTTTGAATTGACTTTGGTTCATGCTACACAGCTTTTCCATCTCTCTCCATCCCCTCAAACTGTTTGCCTAATTTTGTTCACATATTATAAAGTAACAAAATGAAGATGAAGAGGATACTCTTGTACATTTTCTCCTGTGAGCTAATTAGTACAGAGTTTTTGTGTGGGAGATAAGTTTGTGGATGACCTTTCTGTTTAGTTAGGTGGCCTTAAAGTATGCTGGTAGTTTGTAGAATAAACAAAAGTGATGTGTAAAGCAGAAAGGACTGCTCTTTGTCCGCAGCCAAGTTCCTTGCTGTGGAAGGGCCAAACAAAGTCATGACTTTGTGTCCTAACGCTCCTGCTTGTAGAGCCTGGGGAACTGGAGTGCAGTTCTGGGCTGGTGCCCACTGTCTAATTAACTTCTTTTTCCAATTTAAGTCCAGGTCTCTGTTTCAAAGATGGTTGAAGGGATTTATGGATTTTTCTTGAATATTTGCTTTCATAAACTATGTAAGAATAAGACAAAAGGCCACCTGGCACAAAGCTGCTTAAGACACAAGAAAAAGGAGCCTTTTATTATTAGAACCAGCGGTCAACAAGTGCCAATTTTATGTATTTGTTGTCTTGGAAACTCACTTTCACCTCTGCTTTGGATTTCAGGAAAATGAGTTAACCTGTGACAATATTTTCAGGCTTGGGTACTTTTATTCCTTCTAATAACAGAACACCCTCTTCTGCCCTTTTTTCTAGCATGTATGTAGAGAGTGGAGAACTGTGTGCACAACTAGCTTTTCATCAGTGTTTCTGAGGTTATCTTACATTAGATTAACCAGAATTTAAAAAAAAAAAATTAATTAGCTTTTGAATTGATATAATCAGCTTGTCTCTTAACTGGTATTTTCTACAAGCTCTGAAAACCTAGGAATGTATTTGTGACATGTTGTGTAGCATAAGCTGACAGGTCTGAGTTATCTGAGAGGCATTTCCTTTTTTTAGTTTTTTAGGGGATTTTTTTAGTGTAGTCCTTCAGAAATGCATTATAACATGTTGAAATTTTATTTAATTTTCATCTTCTAAACTTGTAAAATGTTACATGTTGCATGTTTATGACTTGTTACGAAGAATTTCTATTGATGGCAGGATGGTTTAATTTCATAATCTTTCTGACATCAAGTGTGCAGTAAAGTATTAATTGGTAATGGGTGATTATTGCTATGTAATATGATCCAGATGACCACACCATTATTTGCATATATTAAAAGGAGTGGATATTTATTCCGTTTATTTCATTGTTTTGTCTTCCACTACATCATATTTTGTTTGTGCTGATTATAGTCAGTTTGTGTTTACCTAACTTGGCAGGATTTGAATGGGTGGTTTGGATTACTGACAACAATGACAAGGAGCTCTTTGAACAGAAGCATTCTGCAAAACTCCCTGATTCTGTTAGTGTGGATAAATATCTGTTGCAACTTCAAAATTGGTGGGTGTACCAATGGACTGGCTGTCTTTAGGAATACATTTGTTACAAAGAGTGGGTTTTTTTCTCTAATAGTAAATGCCAGTCTTGATTGGCAAGTGGTCTGGTTCTTTCTACATAGTTGCAGAACCTCTCCAAGCTGAGAATGTTGAGGTACCTGTTGGTTACTAAGAGCACTGCAGGCGCACTGAAGGACAATTTAGTAACTGTACTTGGCTGTGGCGTGCTACCTGTGAAGTTGCACAGCAGGCATTCTGTAACAGGAGCTTAATTATGGGACTTGCTCAGACCATGAGGGCACAGTGAGTAAGCCACATGAGGCACTGTCTTCTCAGCAACTTGTGGTTTACTCATTGTGCCTTCATAGTCTGAGAAAGCACTGGAGGGAAAAGACTGTGGAAAGAGAAGTGCTGATTGAAATGTTTTGTTAGTGGTGGTTTTGTTTGTTTGTTTTTCTAAGATCTGTCATACGAACTACTAATGGCAAAAGTTTATTTATTCCAGAGTGCAACTCTGGAGGTTACACAAACTTTAATGTTGATCATCAGCATTTACAGTGATAAACTGGTAACCTGTAACAAGCAGATACTGATGTTCAACATCAGAGATTAAAAGAACACTTATCCAAAGCTGGTGACTCATTTAAATTGTATAGAAAATATCCTACTTAGCTATGTATTCAAAGGATATAGTTGTGTTTGTTATCTAAACTGAAGTTCATTTTGATTCCTCTCTGCCCCAACTTTGCTTCAAAAATCAATTAGAAAAAAAAAAGAAGGAAAAAAATTGAGTGGTCAATCAGTTACTATTACTGAATTAAAACCTTATGATGGAAGTCTGTAATTCCTATATTTCCTCTGAACTCTTGAATGTTTTTTTAGCTCTTTTAGCTAACATAAACCACATGAGTACCACAGACACTCATTTCATACAGCAAATTTGATTGAATTTCCTAAAATTTTCATAAACTCCAGATTTATACAGGATCAAGCTATAAGTGCTGTGATAATTGCAGTGTGTAGATCAGACAGAATTCAGAGAATGGAGAAATGTGTAACCTTGCCCTTTCCATGTGCAACTCGGATGCCTTTGTTTGGAAGTTATATACAGCCATTGTGAAATTATGTTATTTACATATTGAGATGTCATCAAGCTATTGCAGTGTGGGATCTAATTATCGTAATGACTGAAATTCAGGATGAAATTTCAAGGATGAAATTCCTTTTCATCAGGATATTCTGGAGGAATTCCTCCAGCCATTGATCTTTGTAAAGTAAACAGGCATAATGTGTAAAGATGAAAGTCCTGTTTGTCCTACGGCCAGTTGTCCAATTGCTTGACACATAAGGGTCAAATGAAGCATGTCTGTGTTCCAAGCAGCCTTTTTTATTTCTGGTTTATTATTTCAGGCACTCTCACTCTTACTGATAAGCACATCAAAGACGGGAATCATCCAAATCATTAATATAGCTAATATATTTTTTTTTCTTAATTAGAGGTGGTAATGGGAATTAATGAGTTGATGTATATATAATATATCAGAAGGGTTCTTTCGGGCTTTCCTTTAATTCTTTGCAATTCACAATTTCCTGTACAGAGCCAAATCAGTCCTTACCTTTTCCTTAACAGTTATAAACAATTCAGCATAAGGAGCTCAGAAAGGGAAATCTCTGTTCCTTTACTGTTGAGAGCAGGTTTGCTGCTGGCCAGCTGTGAGTGCAGATGGCAGGGTCTTCTTCTGGCCCTTGCTCTGACCTCAGCAGCAGCCTCTGGTTCCTGCTGGGGAAGGAGCTCTCCTGTTTCTACAAGGACAAGCATTCCTAGTCCCTGGTGAGAACTGACTTCAATTCCCATTTCTCAGCAAGATAGTAGCTGTTAATCAGTATATTAGGCTTGTGAGAGGTAAACAAAACATTTGATTCTGGCATTTCCTTGTCAGGCAGTGACATCTTCATTTGAAGATATTTTGCAGAAAGTGAGCAACCCCTGCCTCCCAAATGTGGGTGACATTAGGTATAATATTGTGTGTAGGTAGAACAGCACTGCTTTTGGGGTTAGAGACCTTTTCCCACATTTAGTACAGCAGAGGCTGCTTTTCCCTTTCCTTTATTCTTCCACAAACATTTTATCATCTTTCACTTTTTAAGTTTTGTATTGCTGTGCTTTCTTCCTCACATCTTAAACACTTCACCGTAAGTGATAGGTGGATTAGGGCACTTGAGGAGCATAAGATACAGGCAAAATAGCTGATTTGATGGAATCTTGACCCTAAAGGAGTGAAGGTAATGCAGAAAGGTGAAGAAAGAAGAGTGGAAGAGGGGCAGTATATGAATACATGTGCAAAGAAGTGAAAGAAAGGTGATTGCAGAGTCTTTTTTTTCTGCCCATAATTCTGTCATGACATTTTGAAACAAAATAATTCCCTAATCTTTGGGATTCTAGACAAATAGCTTGAAAATGTGAATATCAAAGGCTTCAGAATGAGAAGGATGAACAGATATTGTCAGTTAGCCTAAACGTGTAGGAGCTGAGAATTTTGGAACTAATCTAATGTTTTGGGAAAGTTGCTGACACATGATTTTTGTGGAGATTGCTGTTGGCAATATTATAATGTGAAAAACTTGGGAGAGCATAGCTAGCAAATACATATTAGTGTGGATAGCACTCACTACATATATGTACTATATATATGTATGTGTACTCAATTTAAGTACATATAGAGGCTCCATAATCTAGTACAAAATAGTTTAAAAATAGCATAAATAGTAGACTACTGTGTTAACATTATGTTAGGTGTTTGTTTCTAGTTTGCTTTTTGCTTAATATTTAGAAGAAAAATTTTGAAGATAAGCAATTGGGAAAAAAAAAACAACAAATCTAATTTTTAAAGTAGAACACAGTTACATTCAGGGAGACTTCAACATTAATTTTGATTTCATTTTACTATCTGTATGTCTTTATGGTTTCTAAAGGTGCCTGACTCTTTTCTTGCTTAAAATACTTTAATGCAAAAAAATGAAAGCAGACCAAGTTCCTGCTTAGGCTGTCAAGAGTCAGTTTTCATAGATGTCTGACCTTTTCAGACTACACCAAGATAGTGTATGTGAGATGTAGGGGGATTTTGTGCCTGAAGTGATAATACTGTTTTACACAGTTTGCCTTAATAAAGAGCAGATTGGTTAGTAACATCAGGAAGGACTCCTATCTAAAAAAACCCAATAAAATGCTCTCGTGGAGTGCAGTTGTTTTTCCTGTCCTTTTGATTATTGCCCAATATATTTTAAATCATGCATTTTAGCATTCTCTTCTACTCCCTTGTCTGCAGCTAAAACATCATCACATTTCACTGTAAAAAACTTTATGCAATAAAAAATAATGTGGCCTCTGGGATTTTCGTTTCTGGCCTTACCTGTTGACTCAAAGTGCATGCTGTCCATTCTCCAGAGGGGTAGGTTTATAGGCGTCATTTGTAATGTTTAGGAGGTTTTGTTTGTTTGTTTTCCCCCAGCCCAGTGAATGCTAAGGCCATTTTTACATGCCAATTTTACGTGCACATGAGTAACTTAGGAATGCTGCTCATTCTCTGAGGCTTCTCAGGAACATTCAAGTGTTCAAAGTCTGGTCTTTGCAAAATGGAGACTGATGCCTTCTGATCTGCCAAGTGCAGAGTAGCCATGTGTTCTCAGCTGCTAGGAGGCTCCAGGCAAAATGTGTTGGCCTTTATCAAGCCACTTGTTAGTGCCAAGCTTCTCAGAGGTTAGTTAAAAAACAAAATACAACTTTCCTGAAAATCTAATAATTGTTGGGATGAACCAAATCAATGCACTGCTCTGACAGGAAATGGGGAATAGATATCCCAACTATGCCAAGACAACTTAATAGCAATTTTGTTCATTTAATAGAAATTGCTGCTTGTAGAAATGTGTGAAGCCGCAGAGTTGGCATTAGTTGCTGGCATAAGCTGTTGCCTCTTAAAAAGTAAGCATTTACATGCCCTGCTACCAACTAGTACTGGCATGTGGGGTGTTTCCAAACCTTGTAGTTCCAGAATATGTTTTGATAAACATCCAGTCAGGGTGGGAAAAAGCCGAGAAAAACAACAATGAAAAAAAGCCCAACCACCTACATCTGAACTGTGTGGATAAATGTGATTGCTGATTGCTTTTATTCATAAAAATACACTCTGGCCTTCAGGATATGTTTGCTTCTGGTTCAAACAGGCATATTATAAAACAAGCTATTCCATAAAAAGTTAGTATTGAAAAGAAAGGAAAATTAGGTTTTCTGCATTGCAACCTCATCTATAAAAAGTGTTTTCATGGAATCTCTAGCTCATATTTTAATTCTCCAAGAGTGAATAGAGAGAGAGAACTTAAAAATGGGAGGAGGTGAGGTCTGGTGACAGTAATAAAAGCACAGCCCTTTGGTTAGTGTTGCTGGGTGCTTTTGCAATGTCTGTGATAAAGTTGTATATTTTGTGATAGGACTAACACATTAAAACTGATGCAAAAGTAAGGAAATACTGATGCAATCAGAACTGGATAATTTTTTTTTTTTTAATTTGCCCCAACTCTATGACTTTTGAACTTAAATCAGAAAAATGTTTTAAGAGGAAATTGATGTTTTCATATCCACCATGTTAAAAGAGAGATCAGAATAGCAATTTTCAAATGTAAAGAAAGAGCAAATTAATCAATAATAACCCTAAGCTATCTGATTGAACAAGTGTTTTAGCATTTGTAAACAAAAACATCAATTTAGTTATAATATAATAGACTTCCATTTCATTGAGAACTAAAGTGTAATGATGGATTGTTGTGAGTCATCTGTGTTAACAGAGTTAGGAAGCAGACAATTGCCATAGATGTTGTTATGCTTTACACTACATTTTCTCTTGACAATTGTTCACTGAGAAAGCTTCCTTTTGTACCTTGCAATTCTTTTAATATTATCTCCAAATCTGGGGAAAAATAAAAGGTTGGTAAATGTTGTCTCTTGGTGGCACAACTAATAAAGCACACCTTTTTAGTCTTTGCATAGGAATTTATACCTGATTAAAGAGAAGCAGTAAGTTGCCTCCTGAGGGCTTCACTCATGACTTTGTGCATTAAAAAACCTACAAGAATTATTGCAATCTCTCTTCATAAGTACAAAACATTCCTGTTAGGTGCTAAAAGGTGTTTGGCTTTCTTGGCCAGCAGCAGAGTGCCTGGAGAAGGCCAGTGAGGAAGCTGAACTGTACGTACACTGTGTACATGAGGAGTGCAGCGCTGGGACGTAGTGCAGCAAGCAGTGAGAGACCCGTGCCATATGGAGTGGTGCAGCCCCCCGCAGAGAACATGGGCATCCCTAGAAGTACTAGTACAGACAAGGGAATAGTAGAGTAAGGAATTTTTTGTTTACCTCTGCAGTAACAGGGCTCAAACTGCTCGGAAAGCCAGCACAGTTGCCAAATCATCTTGTGTTAACTGCATCCTTCTGCTGCAGCTTGTAGATGAGCCTTTTGAAAAGGCGTGAGCATTTAGTTCTCCTGGTGGTATTCAGAGGTCTCTGGCACTTCTGTCTTCATAACACATTGTAACTGTGAGATTCTCTGCAGAGCCAGAAAGAATATACTTTCCCACGTACAAGTTTCTTGGGACTAAAGTCTTGGTAAAGCAACAAGATCAAGAGAATGAAAAAGGAAAAAAAAAAAAAAAAAGGTTTGCTGTACTTTTTTCTAAATTAAAAAAAAGTCCAGCAGAGAGCTTTGGCTGCTAGGGTAGTTGATACTTTGTGATGATTCACAGTGGGTTTTTTTTTTTATTTTCTGATGATTCTTTTCCCTGGCATTCCAAAATGTGAATTAGACTTTTAGAAGGTAGGATAACACAGAAATATCTCAACATAATGAAAATGCTGATTAAATACCTACTTTAAAATTTCACGAAGCTATTCAGAGTTAAATGTTTCCATTTACTTTTCAATGAGAGTGATTTTTGAAAATTCAGCCATTGTTTAAGTTAGTTGCATTAGATTCTAAAGGGTTCTGATGGAGCGGAAAATGTAAAAGCGGTGGAATCTTTTTTTATCATTTGATGATGTTTTCTTTGTGAATTCCAGCAGATTTGGTATCCCACATTATAAGAAATACTTTAATGATCAAATTTAACAGGTTTTTAAAAACTGCTCTGTTAGAGGCCAGCCTTTGAATTCTGCATTCAGGTCAGAGCTCAAAGTCTGACCCTTAGGCTTAACACACATAGTAAAGTCTGTTCTTTGTAACTAAGAGGCGGACTTCCAGTGACAGATATTTTTTAGTCCAGTATCACTCAAATAGCCAGACTGAGTTATTTTATAAGTATAAGGGAGTTGAACATACGGAAAACAATTTATACTGAGCCTGACAAGTGGAGAGCCAAGGTCAGTGTCATTCTGCAATCTAGATTGCATTGAGGAATTGGTTAGAGATATTTTGTGGTGTTAAGTTTTATAGCTACTCTGGAGTGAAAGTCTGCTTTATTCCCAATGCTGAAACCAGAAGAATGTAACTGTTTGCTTCTGAATGGACACATTTATATCAATAAGGAGGTATTCAAGTCACAGTACAGGATGTGGTCTGACTTCTCTCTCAACAGCCATGCTTGCTGCGTCTCCTACTTTGAGTTATGCCCAAGTGAACAAGTCACAGATGCTCTATTTACTGTATTGAATTCAAACAGTGCTCAAAAAATGGTATCATCCTTTTTGCCCAATCAAAGTTGCCTCCCTCCACTATTATAGAAGATAGAGGAGAAATTGAGACGCATTTGCCTCCTGCATGCCTCTGCCTTTTGATGTAGTGTGTATTTCAGACTGTGATTCCCCTGGATCTTTAGCAGGGCGCACTTGGAGATGATGCTGAGACAGTGTGGCCCCTCTCCTGATGCAGCCTCTCTCTCCTCCGGTGTGGCCATGCAACAAGTAGGAAACAGATGTTGCTGAAAGCTATCAGGTTGCTGCTTGGGAGGGAAGGGAAGGGAGGAAGGGCAGTGCAGTGAAAGGGGACAACTGGAAGGTGGTCCCAGGCTGGAGAAGAGAAGGGCAGATCTTCAACTTTCAGTACTGGCCCACACAGATGTAATGAAAGCAGCTGAAGTCGAAGAAGAGCACTGTTCAAGTAATCAAGGTGACCAATGGACCTCAGCAAAGTTATTGGCTTTTCTAATTGTATTTATGGGAAGATTTGGCAGAGTTTGTTGGAAGAAGATTGTATTATTTTTAACTGTTCAGAGTGTTTCTTTGTAAATAAATGTCAGCTGAGCTGGATTCCCACATCTTTTTGAATTCTGCTATTTCTGGTAGTTGCATGGGAACCACTGTACTGCTGTATTAATGTGGCTAATACTCTGCCTAAACACAAAACTCCAGCCCATAACACAAAAGTACAACAACTTCCACGACAAAGAAGCAAATAACACCCTTACCTGCCAACAGGTGTCAAAAAGAGTTTAGCAGAAGATACTGTAGGTGTTTGGAAATAATTAGAATATCCTAAATTATCGTAAGGAACTACCATTAAAAAAAAGCATTGATTTTAGAAAAACTTGAAAAGACTGTATCTGTTGGTTTGTAGTCACTGGACCTTTTTTGCTGTACCTAAACAGTATAGCAATGAATATACTTCCCCTGAATTTCCATGAAAAGTCGACTCATCATTTGAAGGCTCATTAACCAAGGCTTATAAAGTAAAAAAGATACTTGTGCTAAAACAGTAGAAGTATGCAATCCTACTGTCTGTAATAGGAGAATGCACATACTGTATGTTATATGTACATGTTGGTAGCTGCATGTTCAGATATACTGTGATAGGACTTGAAACTTGAATAGGATTAAATTCTTACAGGTGATACATGGAATTTGGGTTTTTTAAGGGTGCTTTAGTGACTTTTCAAGTTTAACTTGAGAAATATGAAAGGATTATTTGAGGACTAAGGGATTATATGAACTTGAATGCTGACCAAGGTAGTACAGAAATAAAGGGACCTTTGCTCTCTGAAAAGTTAATATTTATTTGTGCCGAAGTGCAAGACTCCTGAATGCCACAGAAACTTTAAGTTCTGCTTGACATGGGCTGAATTAACATCAATGTTGGATTTGTGAAGCCAAATAAAATATTTTTGTTGTGATTGTTTATTGAAAATTAATTTTTCTGGGACTGTATGGTAGTCTGTTAGTTGGGTTCTCATGAAGGAAGCAAATCATTTTACGGAGGCTTTTTAGCGTTTTGTATAAAAATGTCAAGTTCTTCAAGGTTTTGCCTTATAGGGCTAAATTTCAAACTGCTGTTCTTCTTACTGTTCTTGAAGACAGCAATTAACATTGTTTACTATCACAGAGCTTGTGAAATGCAAAGTGAACTGTAGTATTTTTAGATGCAGAAGTTTTAGTTGAATTTATTGCCTGTTTGCTGTAATGAAGGACTAGTTAGCCCTGCTAAGTAACATTCTCTGCAGGCCACATCACTTGTGTGTTTCTGTAATTCTGGCTACCAAACTCAAAATACAGAGATAGGGCAGGCAAAAGACCTGTTGATTCAAGCTTGATTTTATCCATCTTTCAAGGGAGTATTTGCTCCTTATTGCCTGCACGGTAAAGGAGGATGAACCTTGTTGTTCGGTGACCATGAAGAGTTAATTGCTAGAGTTTTTGAAGATTGTAGGGTAATTCTTAAAACATTCTTTTTCTTCTTAATTTAATACTCATAAGGTTGACTAACTGAGTACTAAGTAGATGATCTGTTTCTGCTGATGAAACCTGTTACGTTTTAAGTTTTAGGGATCCTAGAATCTATTTGCTAATTTTGTGCAGTATGAAGGTTTGATGGTGTTTTTAGCAGTTGTACTTAATACTAAAGAGTTGTTTCAGTACTTTTTTCTTATTGTGAAGATGAGCTGTCAATATCTATGTCAAACTCTGCTCTCTGAACAAGCAAAAGGAGTCTTTAATAGGTCTGTCAGCACTCAGCCCCACTGAGACAAAGCACAGCCTTACAAATACATAAATGCTGACTCCACAAATTAATTATATTGGAAACAACTCTGTGTTGGACCTTACCAAGCACATTTAAAAGAATTTAATAGTTTTTCCAGGTCTGGTTGTTGCAGATGTGTTGGAAAAGCAGTATTTGCTAAGTAGAAATAGTCACTTTGACAAGTACCTCCTTGCACATGCAGTCATTTAAATAAATAGGACTGGTTAGTATGAAAGGTAAAAATTGACAGTAGAAAGAGCACAAGTTTTAGAACCAAAATGCTTAAGGATAGTGTATATAGATACAGTAAATGGGGATTTATTTTGACAACCTTACTTTGAGTGTGTCTCAGGGCATGAATCACAGGATTGGAGGAGAATTAGGCCAGAGTTTACACGAGTTTGATTGCTTTGCATTAAGTTTATATGAGTTTGTTCATAAGGTTACATTAACAGCAACAACTAGAAAGTTAATTTTGGAGAAGGTTCTACCAAGTATTTAACGTGTTAAATAAGAATTCAGCTTGAAGTGGATTAAGTTGCCGAAGTGTTCCAGTCGTTTTTAATCTCAGCTATAAATTGCATTTGCAGTGCTTTGCAGTTACCCATATGAAATTTACAGTGTTGAGAAGTGCTGATCACTACTTAGGCATTTTCTCTGTCATTCCCAGGAAAGATGTCTAGAGACCGGGCTCTAAGGAAGCAGCAGCAGCTGAATAATTTGGTAGCAGCAGTGATAAAGCTTGCGAAACCTGGAGATGTGATTGTGGATTTTTGCAGTGGAGGGGTAATGTATTTTTTTATGTGGTGCAATTTCTTTCAGTTTTCATCTTTGTAGTTCTAGGTGGTTGCTGCCACAAAGCAGAGAAGAAGTGCAAATGCTGAAATTTTAGCTGCTTTCAAAGGCTCTGTCATTGGTGTGGGGATGCTCATCTCATAATGAGTGAACAACAGAGAGCACTGAAAAGTGACTCAGTTTTTGTTGTTTGTTTTCACAGGGCCATGTTGGAATTGTTCTTGCTTATATGATGCCATCATGCCAGGTAAATTCTCAATAACAGGATTTCTGGTAATCATCTTAAAAAGATGTGTATGTGGAGAGGACACATAGGAATCACAGTTGTCTCGGCAGAGAACTTAGGTTTGAAACATGCAAATTCTTTAGCATAATCCCCAAATCTGTGTGGTGCTTTCCAGAGAAGACAAAAATCTGTATAAATATATAAAATATTTCCAATCTGATGAACATCGGCAAGTATTAAATGCCTTTGATTGTTCCTGGGTTTCTAGGAACATTTTGTAGATTTCAGACTCTACTGCAAGAGATTCAGAGGTTTTCTCAACAATTGACAAAGTTTTCTGCTTGGTAATGTTGTACTTTGATTTCTCAGTATTATTTTGCCTTACTTTCTCCTATGTGTGAAATCTAGGTGGTACTCATAGAAAATAAGGAGTTGTCTCTGATCCGTGCTAAAGACAGAAGTGATGAACTAGGTTTAAACAACATTTGGTTCATTCAAGCAAATTTGGACTATTTTCATGGGACTTTTAACATTGGGGTAAGTGATTATAACTTTTCCACTTCAAAACTTCAGTGTCTGATTAATTATTCTTAAAACAACTGATATACATGAGAGAATAAAATTCTGTCTGTCCTTGCAGACGGTGAAAGTAAATGAGATTTATGTCCTGTCTAGGGTTTTGCAGCCCTAGTGAAGAATAAGGCATAAATAGTATTTTGTAGCTCTGCAAATATTCCTGTCATCTAGTTTTTTTGTGCTGTTAATAGAATATGAACCTCTGTGGCAAGGTGCAAGCTTTCCATGCAAGACAGACTGTTCTTTAAATCATCTGTCTAAAAGCCTGTTTTGACTGTTGCTGAGGATGGGTAATGTTGAAGGTTTATGGTACATGAACAGCGCTGTTTAACTGTTTGGTTGGTTTATTTAAGAAAGGAAAAGAAATTTAGTGTAGGAGAAAGAAGAGAGAATAAATGGTTTTAGCCTAGTCCTTCCAAGTGTAAATTTCCAATTCTCTAGCTTTATTTTCTGTGCTACATTGTCATATAAATCTCAGTGAGTGAACTAGAGAGCTATTTCAAAATATCAGGATCTCATGAATTATACACTGAGTTGGGTGTGTGAAATGTTTAATAGTCGTTTTATTAAATGAGTCTCCAATTTTTGGTCTTTGGAATGCCTGTCTTAATTTCTGGGAGTCTATTTTAAAGGTTAATACAATGTTGTTAACCCTGTGGAGTTTTTATTTAATAAAAAAAAAATTATATTCTCTCTTTCAAGTTTTGTTACAAGGGAGATATTGAAGCATATGTCAGAAGAATTAACTTGTGAATCCTTCTTTTCCAGGTCTTCATTTCCAAATATCTGCATTAGTCTTCACATTTTATTTTGTTTCAGATAGTGAGTTCAATATATAGGGTATCCTGGGAAAGCTTTGTCTTTTAATTTTATTTGGAATTTTTTTTTTGACTAAATGGGTTCCCAGAAAGCCAAATAAGAAGTCAGCTGGTGTAACAGGTCATACAGGCTCAGCAAAGCTACTGGTTTATCTGATGCTGTTTCAAGATCTCTTTTTCTCCAAGCAAAGCAGAGAGCTTTGTTTTCTACTTGGATATATGAGGAAGTAACTATAATTACATTCCATGATAATCTGATAGCTGTGATATTAAGAATTTATTTCTGATGTTAAACTACTTCCGTTTTTGTTGTTAAATTCATATGGGCAGAAAATTTCATTGTGAAATTATTTTCTTGTTAATTTTTTAATGTTCTGCCTGGGCAAGAATATTTGTTTCCATCTGTATGCAATTACAGTTCAGTTGACGATTAGTGGTCTCCTCAGCTGAGTTTACAGCAAGCAGACTGGAAACAAAAAAGATTTTGTTTTAATCTATATCTGAGAGAAAAGTTTTATCGTTCAGTTGCTCTACCTTGAAAAACAGCTTTGAACGCTGAAATCTGAGCTGTGCAGTCTTAAACCTCTTCTCTAAATGGACAGTGAACAAAAAGCGCAGCAAAAAATGCAGTGTTATAAACCCACACTGCTGCATAAAATCAAAAATGTGCCTCAAAAACGTCCTTAGTTTAAGTCTGCACCAGGCCTACTCCTTGAGGTACTGAGCACATGGGAGGAGGCAGAGAAGGTAATGCCCCACTTCAGTGGTGCATTTGGCATCCCAGGTATAGATAGGAGAGAGCTGCCTCTTCTTCCCTTGCAATATATTGAGTACTGCAGTAACTTGATTTTCTATAGGAAAGCAGGAAGAATTTGGGTGCAACCTGTGTGTTGCCCAAATTCTTTGTCAATGCTCGCAGATAGTTGTGATCAAATGTTACTTTAGTTTTAGTTGAAGAACCCCTCACTAAGAAAAAGAAATAAAAAAAATAAGGAGAGGGGAAAAAATTAAAGGAGGGCAAGTTATATACGATGCCTCCTCCAGCTCCAGTGTTTGTTTCCTATAGGTTTTACTAAGTACTTGAAAATCAAATTATCTAAATTTATGCATATTTTTTTCCTTTAAATATGGCCTTCAGGTGTATCTGTTTCTTCTGTTACTGCATAGATGAAATCCAGTTTTACATAGTTCTTTGTATTTCTAAATCCTTTTTGCTTGACAAAAAACTTTTGGCAAATCACCACATAGTTTTTCTGTTACTATGTGTTCCACAACTGCTATTTTTCTGGAGTTTTTTTTTAGTTTATTTGATATCTCAATGAAGTGCACATGCCTTTTGAGTGCTTTTGGTGAGTGACCTTTCTTCAGTGTTGATTCCTTGTTAATGAAATAAACCCTAAATTTTCCTCAACATGGATATGAAGGAGAGGAATGAAGAACGGGAGAATTAAGGACCAGCCCTTTGGTGTAACAGCTTTAGTTGCAAAAACTTCCTCATGCATTGAACCAAAAAAAATGCTGGATTGTATTTCGAATGTTCCAATGATGAATTTTCCTGTTTCCTTGGTTGTTGTTTTTCCTGCTGTAGGTGGCCCTACATGCCTGCGGGGTGGCCACAGACATGGTGATTGAACACTGCCTCAGGGCACGGGCAGCCTTTGTCATCTCCCCCTGCTGCTACGGCTTCATTCAAAATACAGTCAAGTTCAAATATCCACGAAGGTAAACTAAAGCTTGCAAGATAAGCCCTAAAATATCAACTTAAGTGAGGGAATAAAATGCTGAAAAGTATAGAGTTAATCATTTGGGGGTCATCCTGACTAGACTAAGCTGATTCACACTTACTATGAAGCTGTTTCCTCCTGTTTGTCAACCCATCCTCACAGGCAGATTGATAGTTCCTGGATTATTTTTTTTCTGGATTTATCTATTCATGATTCAGAAGACTTTTTACAACCGACATAGTAGATACAGTATCTAATATGCAGACCTTCTGTGTTAAAATCACAAAGTTAATAGAAAACTCCTGGAAATTACCCTAAGAAGGGGAATTGACATTTTAATGTTGGAGGAAGATGTAAGGAGTCAGTTTAAAGAAATGGGTCTGCTTTATACCGCAGTTTACAGCTTGTGGAACTCCTTTGATTTATTCCCAAGTAGATAAGCTCTCCTGTGTTTCAGTTCATATTTTTAATACTTTTTCAATGGATTGTGTACATATTTTGTCTTCAAATCTGCCTTGTGGGACAAACTAATATATCTTATGCTTAAGAATTTTAATGCCTTTGATGTAAATAAAATGTAAAAAATAAGCATAAAGTGGCAGAAGATAAGAGGTTAAACAGCCTTCTGAGTCAGAACTAGGTGGAGAAAAAGGGTTGTTTTGGTTGGCTTTTGTTGTTGTTGTTGTTGATAAAACTGAGCTTTGCATTTTGGATGTCCAAGATGAATTAGGTTTAATTCTGCTAGGAATTACATCAATGACTTAAGTATATATTTGCTAAAATAAGAAACTGAAACATGCTGTCTTAAAAGAAATCAACAAATCTGAAAAGATATTATTCATATGAAATATTTTTCATACTTTTGTATAATATCAAAGTGTTCTGACACAAGTACGTAGAAATTAATTATTTATAACTTGCCAATTTGATAACCTTTGCATTTAAATGTTCTTTGTTAGTCAATTTCATACTTCCATCTCTTTGTGTGTGTCCCTTTTGTTTTCTCTTGTGACACAATAAAACAAGTAAGTTTTCTAATGAAGAGCCAATAAAATTCCAAGCCTTCTAAAATTAGCAGGCATGTAGTTTTTCTCAGTAGATTTGTTTTAAAATTGGTTGGTTAATGCTTAACTTTTGACCAGCTGCGTTTTTAGACCACAAAGACTGGAAATGATCACTTAGAAAACTTTTGTTGCTGTAGATGCTGCAAGAACATTTGTGTTTGCTAAAATTTTGAATCTAAACTTGTAAGACTATGAAAAAACTATCAACCTGATCTTGAGCTACATTTTAGGGTTTTCTTTTTTTTTTCCTTATGTTATATGATCATAAACCATGATATCCTGGCCATATCCCATGTTGCCTGTGATCTTTCCATTTAAAGACCCTTTAGCTTTGTGATAAAAATATATATATATATATATATATGCATATTATTAAATATATGTAAAAGTGTTTGTGTGACAATGAGAAAATCACAGTATGTATTTGCTAGCATTTATAATGATTTAAAGAGAGAATTTTTATTAATACAAGGAAAAAACCCACCACTAAATACACTTTTCCAGTGAACTGGGGCTGTAATCGGTTTTGCTATTTTTAATGCCTTTCTGTATAAGACAGATACTGCTGTTTTCTTTAAAATGGGTTCAAGTATGTAATGATTGCTTCTATTTTCCACCTTTGCTGTTTTTAGATGTTTATTGAATTTATTGATCTATTTTTTTCAGTCATCAATTCAAAGAAATTTTGTCCTACAAGGTATGTAACAGGGAAGATGTTTATGTGCAGTTTCTTGCATTTCACTGGGTCTTCTTATCAAATGAAATATAGGTGGTTATCTTCTAATTGCAAGGAGGGGCATGTGTTAAGTGGAATGTTCATTATTAGTGCAGGTGTCATTGTGTTTTCTCTCCATTATCCATTTTAAAGGCTTTTTTCTTCAATAAAATTAAATAGTTTCTCCACAAAAAAAAACATTTTTTGTCATAATGTATAAGTGAGCCATTCCTAAGGTATTTCAACATGTTATCAGTTAAAAATTACAGGATACCAATTTGTTTAGGTGTTAAATGCAACTGTTGTAATAAACATTAGATTCCTTCCTCTATGTCTAAAACATTGGACATAGTAAGTAGGAAGACTTTAAACAGATTAGCAAGAATTTTATACAGTATTTATATTTTATACAGTCTTAAAAATGTTGTTCAAAATTATTTGTAAAATATTAAAGTGTGTTTTGACTGAGCAGCTGGGATCTGTGGAGATAATCTCAGAGAAATGTGGGAGAAATTATCACTGAAGCATTCAGATCTGACAGAGTGAAGGATAACAGGAGAGTGGAAAAGGACAAGAACAGAGAAGTGGACAGCATAAAACTGGTACTGATCTGTTAAGGTTTGTCTTGTGAGTTTAAACTAGTTAGTGATGAGCAACCCAAAAAGGTTAGAGACACTTAATACAGCATGGAAATAACTTGTTTCCTTTTGAGAGAAGCAAGGTTATATAGAAACTTTACTAAATTTACAGCTCAAATCCTAGACAGGACTCTTGGCTTTTACAATATAGAAGTGATTTTTGGAGGTGCAGAACAATTCTTTGTAATTGGAAATATGGAAATGAAGGAGAATATTTTTAATATCCAAATGCTTTTGGGGGCAGTAGGTAGTGGAAAGATAGTGCATGTGGCAGGAAAATTGAGATTATTGTTTTTAATGCCTAAATTAGAGGAGGTTTTAAAAATTCAGAAAATCTCCAGCCGTCTTATAAGGCAAGTTCAGTTATCAGGTAATAAATGACCGATGATTGATTGAGATGCCAAAAGTCACATGATGGATTTGGAGCTGTCATTATTTTTTCCCATGATGAATGCTCTTTCAAATTCTTTAAGACATAATCACAAAGAATTTAGGTTTCAGTTCAAAACAAATATCTCTATTAAACCTGTTGACAGTACAGAGAGAGATGGTGTCAATTATAAAGTCAAGGATGCCTAGATTAGGATAGTGTGTATAATCTCATTGCAGCTCAGTGGGTTTTTTCTTAATCTGTTAATCCATGGAGATTTAAATTACAGGGTTTGTCAATACTGTAAAAGGTCCAGAATTTTATTATTTGTGTTGCAGAAGGGCACAGAAGTCAAAGATAAGGCTAAAAAATATTGCTGCTCTTAGTAACGTAAGAGTCTATGCAATTGGTCTAGGATGGTTGGTGCCTCAAATAATCCTAGTTATAAATAACTTCTGTTATGCAGCTAGATGTATGTGTTTTTATATTTCATATCAATAAATTCTTAGAGGTTACTGGCCAGCAGCCAAAGTTGCCATGTGTTAGCCAGACATGGTCTGTGTCACCCACTCCAGTTCCCATTTTAAATTAATTTCTCTTATCTTGCATTTTAGTGAGATCTAAAAAGACATCTAGAAGTCTGGCATTTCCAAAACTTTTTTGATGAGTACATGATGCTGTAATTCATTAGTTTATAGTTGCAGGGAATAAGATGATGATAGCTGTAGATTTCTACTATGACACATTTTGAGACTCTGTCAAGACACAAGAAGAATTGGAAAGTAGAACTGTATAAATTTGCAAATACAACTTTGAAAATTTAATAGGAATTGAATATGTGGGTGTTCTAGTGTTTATGCACACTTTGGGAAGTTTCTAATCATTATTTTAGAAATGCTCTTCTTATTTCAGCCAACAAGGAATATGACAATTTAATCACTGTCAGGGGGAAACAATACAGTCATAACAGGCTCTAGTTTATCTTTTTGGATCACTCTGTAAGAAGCCAAGAATTGGAGTCAGTCCAGATTTTCACCTTAAGTGACAAGACTCACCTTGGCTCTGGTCTGCTCCAAAGAGCTGGGAACTTGCTGTTGCAAGGAGCCAAGTTGTATCAGGTGCCTGAAGGCTGGTGAGGAGTTGTGTGCTAACATGGATCTTCTTCCTCTCCTCTAAATCTCTCTTTTTCTCCCCAAGCTGCCTGTCACTGCTGCTTCTCTTTTAACAGTGGCCACATTGCCCATGGCACCCCTTCTTTGTTCTTCAGTTGTCACGTCTGGGTTTAACATTTTCAACTCTTTTGTACTACAAGAATAGCCACATTTGAACTGAACTGACTGGTTGTAACATGTTTAAGGCCTATAATGTGTTATGACATGTTCTTAATTTGCTTCCATATTTTTTGTGAAGCTGTGAGCTGGAAACCTTCATGTCAATGCGCTGTACTAGGGAGCAAATAGCCTTGCATCAAGATATAAATATATTTTAATGAGAAATATGTGGGTATCAAGCAATGATAATATTTTATTTTATAATATATGGGGAAATTTTTTGTGGTCAGATGTCTATTTATGAATTGGATGGAGTGTACTCGGAGAATTATGATCTTGATTTATTATGAAGGTTTTTTGTGGAGTGAGGACTTGGATGTTTATGGCCCTCTAAAAAAAGCTGGAGTAAGTATCCTTACTTCAGAATACTGAAAGAACCTGAAGTATCCCTCAGTGAATTTGCTCTCTCCACCTGTTACAAGAACCAAATCTTTAAAATCATAATTTTATATCAGGCAAGAATAAAAAAAAAATCTTTTTGATGCAAGATGCATGTCCTTGTTTCAGAACTATAGCTCTGGAAGCTTTGCTTAGGAGAGCACTGTGTGTTGTTGCCCATTTCTGTTTTCTCCCCATGACAGCATTGAAAGCAAGTGAGGATGGGGCTCTGCTGCTGTTCTAACCTGGGAACAAAGTGCTCCCTGCCCTGCACCTGGCTGACTGGGCAGGAAGAAATTCTTCTGTAGAAGTCTCTGTAGAAAATTTAACAGAACAGGGGTAGCTTGAAAGTAAATTGTGCTCCTTTTGGTGGAGGAAACTTTCCTATTCGCAGCCAGGTATTGTTTGCTTTCAGGATCTGAATGGATTTGGTGGGGCAGAGGAAGTTTGATGCACAGCCTATCCTGGAATTCAAAATCACTGCTTGGGAGAAATGTTCAAATCAACTGTTAAAGAATTTTGTCTTGGCTGTTTATTGATGCAGGGAGGTTGCCCTATTATGACTGTGCTAAAAGATGGCTACATTGCTCATCAGTTATTGAAGGCAAAATTAGTCTGCAGGATGTTTTTGAAGAATACTGTCATATATACATTGCATCCCATTCAACGGCTGCAAAGAATTAGAGAGCTTCCAAGAAACAAATCCTCATGAGGAGAAATGAGGCAGTGATTATAAACACTTGACTTGCACACATATTTGCAGTATAAAAATCGGGATTTCCACACAGATGGATTTTTTTTAGAAATATTGTCTTCAACATGGTAGCATTTCTGATACTTATAGGCATTTAATCAGATTTTTGTTGATTAATCTTGTTTTTTGTCTTTTTTGTAGGAGCACATGATCCTTTGCAGATTTGCAGATCAGACAGCTGTTCAGCTTCCACCTGAACGCAGGCTAATTGGTAGGCATTTCTGCAGCTATTGTGTAAACCATCCCAGTAATGGTTTTACCTTGATACATAAAGAAAGGACATTTATGAATAGGGCATTAGGCAGATGTCTTCAGATAACAGTTGAAAAGTTAAGTTTTGTCCCATTTCACCTC
This sequence comes from Donacobius atricapilla, assembly GCA_013397315.1. Lineage (NCBI taxonomy): Eukaryota > Metazoa > Chordata > Aves > Passeriformes > Mimidae > Donacobius > Donacobius atricapilla. The sequence goes on along the minus strand of WBMY01006119.1, from coordinate 7,852 downwards.
TTGCTGTTCTCTTCTTGATATAGAAATGTTTTTCTTCTTCTAAAATCATCAGTATTAAAGAGTTTGCATTTTACTGTCTGGTATTATTGTTCTGATGGAAGCTGTAAACTAGCTTCCAGGTCAGAAAAAACCAGAAGGGGCTAGGAACTTTAAGGACATAACTTTGCTTTTTTGGCTTAGAAAAAATACTTACAAAGTATATTAAAGCAATACTAGCTAATAAGCATAATGTTTTCAAAAAGATTAATTTGAAGAATTGAAAGTATTTCTTATACTTGCTGCACAAAAAGAAAATAATAGAGTTCCTGTATAAAAGCTGACAATAAATTGGTCAGTTTATTTTGTCATCATCACAATATTTGAAAAATAATTTTAAAAAGATCAGTGTTCAGTTACTAGTGTCGGACTCCATGCTGTGGACTGAAAATTGAAATTGGACCCAAAAATTTATTTTTGAGAGGTTGTAACTTTTATCTGTTCTCAGTGTCTGAAACTGCAGGGGTTTTTTCCAGAAGTGTAACTTTTAAGTGTTTTGCCCTGACAGTGTGTACACTTGTAATAATAATATTGGAGTCAGCGGCCATTTTGTTCAACCCGCCACAGAAGATTTTCTGTGAATTTTCTATGAAACCACAAATGTGGGAGGACAGGGCTACAAAAGGTAATTTGCAGAGTTCTGTCCTGGTTGTGTATATGAACTGGTAATTTCTCCCTGCAACATACGAATCCATACAGAACTGAGATTGGAAAGATATTTTTCAGGCCCTCTCTTACTATTGTATCTTTAAATTGTCTCTAACACAATTACTACTCCTCTCAAATCTGAAGCTGCCAACAGAACTGAGTCCAAAGGTCATACTGTTGGTGAATTCAAAGTAGTGAAATTCCTTTGTAACTACGGAATCTAGCTGAGAAGGAGAAGACAGTTCTGGCCATTGGCTCACTGTGGACAGACAGAGCAGTTTGGATTGAGCCCTGCATTAAATTGAGATGTGCACCAGCTGCTCTAAAATACAACAGTGCTGCAGGGTGTGTTGGTGCCACCTCCCCAGAATTTCTACAGGGAGCTGACCAGGGTTCATAACAGAGCTGGTAATAATACAGGCACAGAAACTCTTTATATATTCAGGGAAGAGGGGTAAGCTGTTCCAGAGGGTAATTTGAAATGCCAGACTCCTGTTCCAAAGGTAAACAGGATGTGCTCCTGTCTCTTCATCTCAGACCCCAAATACATTTGACTATACAATTCTGCCAGGAACTAGAGAAGATCATTGTGTTTGAGACTGAAGCATGACTGTGCCCTGTTGACTTGAGACTGTAACTATTAGTGATTAAATGTTTCAAGGTGGCATGAAATTTTAATAGAGCTTCAAGCTGCTGAAAATACAATCTGACAAGTCAATTCGGTATTTCAGAACATAATAATCAATTATAATGAGTGAATAAGTAAAGACAAATGGTCCCATCATCTTGTCATGGCTGTATCATAATAAAAAAACTTCTAAGCAGAAAAAACCCTCCATCCTTCCTGTTTTTTTTTCTGCAGGTAAATCTCAAATAAACTTATTTTGCATTACCAATTTAGTATTTAGTTTGTTTATAAGTAGTTACAGTATGTTACATGTCTCAAATCAATTACTCTGGATTACTTTTTGGTATTTTAGTCTATTCTTTATGTTCAGTAGCCAGAGATTTTCAGATTTTAGGTGAAAGTACAAGGGGAAAACAGTTATGGTTATAAAGGGAATAGAAGTTTGGCAATTCAGAGAGCTAAGGGGGTAAACCAGGCATTTTTCTTCTTCCTATTTACATTAACGCATGTTTTTTTCTGTAAGTTTTGAGAATACTTTTAAATAGTTGTGCCTTTCTTCATATATAAAGAACTAATAATCTCCTCAAGGTCTTTGCAAAATGAGGTTTTACAAGTCACAGATGTGATTTGGAATGTAAACCAGATTAAGATGTTTTTTAAAATAGATTTGGAACTTATTTTTTGATGGCTTACTGATGTGTTTTCCTAATACTGAATATTTACATGCACATTTCTGATAATGTTTCCATATTTTGAGTTTCTGTGCTCTCCCTTGCTCTCATTTTAGGAAAGCAGTGTATGGGACTTGTGGATCTGGATCGGGCATGGGCTGCAGAGGAACATAACTACTCTGTCCAAGTTATATCTATGGAGCCAGAGAGTTGTTCTCCAAAGAACAATATGTTTGTGGGCATCCCTACTTAGAGTGTGAAACTTGCATTCGATTTGAAGCTGAACATAAATCTTCAGTGCATAATGACATCCAGCAGATAGAGGCAGTGCTGGGAACCAGACATCGTGCATCTTGAACGCATTGCCTTTGGAAAGGGAAGCAGCCCCCAAAGTCCTAAAAAGCAAACTGCATGCAGAGCATCACAAATCAACTTGTAATGTGTCATTAAGCAACTTTTGGTTCTCATACTGAGAAGTTTCTGGATCTACTGACTGTGCATGGAATTAAATCCATCTGTAAAAGTTTAGAAAAACTGGCTTTGTTGAAGGAAAGGTGATTTCCTTTTCAGCAAAGCTGTGTCTTGGCTTCTTGGAAATTGCAATCGTGGTCAAAACAGCATTTGTGTTCTTAAGCGGAGCAGTTATCAGCCAGCAGTGCTGATCACCAGAGGAACAGAGAAGATCAAATTTATTGTGTTACTGAGGATGGCTGTGCAACAGGTGGTGGCCGGACTTTGCTAAAGAATTCCATACTACTGTAGGAAGATTATTTTTAATAAAAGTTCATCAGAATACTTTGGGCCTCAATCTGCTTATTAAAAATTTATTCTAACCTGCCAGTCATTTTTAATAAAGACTTCAAAATTACCTTTAAATATTATTCAAGGATTCTGTACCCAGGCATTTGACATTGAGTTTAAAGAAATCAAACTCCTCATTATCCATTGACCAGAAAGTGGGAGCTAGACATGATGTTAGTGAATAGATACTTCACTGTTGCAATGGTAATAGAAGTGTGTTGATTCCCATTCATAAGAAACTTGCTGTCAGAAGAAATCTATAAGAACAGTTCATGTGTCTACATACATCATCTTTATTGATTTTATATTCAGTTTCAAATTTGACCAAAGTTGCAGTGTGGAACCATTTGAAAAGATAATTGCAGTTATGCTGCTCTAAAATGAAAATAAGCCTTCTCCTGTGCTCCATTTTCCCCCTAATTTTAAATCACCTGTTGAAACAAGCACAATGGAAGACAACTCCTAATGAGATTTTTTTTACTGCAAGTTTAGGGGTTTTAAACATCTGTGAATTCTGCCATGTTTCAATTTAAATAATCTGAAGTCTGAAAACCGTGAAGATAGCTTCAGGACATGGCAAACTGAATTACAAACAATTGGTATTGGAGCAAAATAGGATCCAAAATATTTTATTACTCATGAAACTTAGATATCTTGAAGATCTAAATACTTGTTGTTTCTTTTTTTAACATGAACACATGGAACGCTACCCACTTATTTAAAAAGCACAAAAGTGAGCAAGTAGGAGTGAATTCCTACCTTTAGCCTGAGTTCTTCTGTAGATAATGATAGAATACTTCTCCTGCAACTGTTTGTGGTTATAGGAGTAACTGGAGTTTTGAAGAACAAATGGCAAATACATAATACATGGCAATACCAGTTGTCTCCAAAGTTTTAAGCAATACTTGCCCAATGGGAATTCAGTTTCTAAATAAGTGGTATGTCAATCTGAACATTAGTCATCTTAAATTACTTTTCTGGAGTGAGCAAATGTGTCTTTATGACCTTTTTGTGCTGAAGGAAGAGCTCCTCAAGGTGAAGCACCGGTTGGAAACTGTGATGTTGCTTACAGTAAGGGTTTTCACATTGCTCTGCTCCAGGCAGTGGGTAGAAATATGAATGTTTTAATTATGGTGGCGTTGAACATTTGGCATGGTCTGATACTGTGCAATAATACAGAGCTTTCAGTAGAGCAAAATTCTGTGCCCTTACATGCTTCACATTTTCTACAATATCTGTATCAATAGTCTGTAACAGTTTTTTGGATCTACCTGAAAAGAAGGAATAGATTTGGGATATGCAACAGGGAATGTGTGCTAGAGAATAAAAAATTAAAATGGGTTTTTTAGCAGGCAAAACCAGGATTTCTTAAAAAGAGAGATGGAAAAGGAACCTTATTTGGACAAACGTTCAAGAGTTTATTGGGTTCTTCAGATGGTTAAGAAAAACAGGTAAAGCCACACAAGAATCCAAATGCCAATCTGTTTCATTTGTTGGATTTTTTTTCCATTTTATTAAAGTACCTGTTTTCATGTTAATGACAGTTTTCCACAGGTGTTGCTTACTTGTGACTTAAGTAAATTATTTTGTATCTGCAACCCCACAAAGAAATAGGCTTCACAGGAAGGAAAGGTTTATAGAAGCAAGGGAGAAAACCTGCAAAAGTAGTACCTTGTTTACATGCATGATGACATCCCATTTTTTCTTGGATGAGCCAAACTATACAAAGTGAGTTTATGACAATTTTTTTCCTTCCCAAAATAGAGAATATTTTAATGGCATCTCACAATATCCATCATCTTCATGGCTTACAGGATTAGTGAGACTGCATTCCAGTTGTGATGCTGGTGTGAACTTGTTGCTATTGGCATCAATGGGCTCTGGTTTCTTCTCGGGAGAAAGAATCTTTCACACGTGCAGGGATGGAGTATGTTACTATTAATAGTGAAGCCTTAACCATACTTCAGGTGAACTGATGCTTATTGAAAACTGAGGAGAAGCAGATGAAAAAAAGCATAAAAATCAAGATTTTCAACAAGAGATAATACCTAATTCACCACAGATTAAATTGCTAAACCGTGGCATGTACTTTTCTCTAGAAGTATGAAGTCAATTATATTAATTTTTAGGTATGTTACTTTGCCCTATTTTTCTGTATACATAAATGGTATGGAATTAATAGAGCCTCAAATTGCCTAAAGAAGATGACTAGACACTGTGATCCTGGTGAATGAACAACTTGTTCTAGCAGCTAGTGATGTAAGGAGCTATCTTGATGTCCAGGATGCACGTCCAAACTATTTGTGTTGTTCATTTGTCTGGCCTGTTGGGACCCGCTATAGGGTGAACAAAATGCTGTCCCAGCATAGTCGTGATTTTCCATTATCTTGATAATCTTCTTCTATGTTTTCCTTGTAGCCTGTAATGCTGGAAAAAGTAACCTTATAACAGGAAACAGATGACCAGGCTGAAGATTCTCTGTGTGTTAAAAGTTGGTCATCTGTGTGGACATGTATCCTTCATTTTGGTTTTTCATTTTTGTCTTTATTGTGTTAATTATTTCCTTCTTCAGCCATATTTCAAGTGGTCTTAATATTGCTCTATTTAGGCAGAGGTACTAATAAAATAGGGACATTTCTAGTAGGTTCACTGTACTCCCTAATTTTTGTGTGGCTTCATCATAACAAAAAACGTAAAATGTTACTGTTATTCTGATAAAGCCCTCTTTTGACTTTTGCAATTAATGAAAACTACGTGAGTGGTCAAAATTAGTCAAAGATAATCCTTAGACAAACACACATAAAATGATTTACTTGGCCATAAATTTTTGACTGATGTTTGTGTTTCTCATTATTGCTAGACTTTCAGCTACATGGTGGATACAATGACAGTAAGCAGAAATGTGTTCTTAAAAAGCTGTATTCCTCGGTGATATGCAATGTCAGGTATTCTCTTTGAAAAGAGCATTTAAAGAAACCATTTATGGTCAAGTAAGTTTGATCTTCAGTAACCTGCAACAAAATGGCACTCAGCTGATTTTATAATAGGTTTTAACAGATGTTAGTTTGGCTCACCACCATCAGCTGTGGCAATTTTCTTTTAAAATCTTGGTTTAGGGTTAGTAACTAACACTTTCAATGTGTGCGTGTATATAGAAAGTGTTGATCTAGAAAAGCATTGATTAGCAAAAGGTAACTGAAGAGTTGAAGCATGGGTTTTGGTCTTGGTGCATAGTTGTCAACAGAAGGAAAAGCACATTTTCCTTTAAGCATAATCAAGTACTACTTTCAGTGCTTTTGCCCTGGACCATTTGCCTGTCATAACAACCTCCTCATGTACAATCTCAGTCTAGGTTCCTGTGGTTTTATTACCATTTTTTAGACAAAATTGAAACCTAGGTATCATGTATTTACCTATCTATATGCCTAGTGTTACCTGAAGAAAACCTCTGAACTTGCCATGCTCAGACCTGTGCTTAAACCACCTGGCTATCAAGGTTTCAGTTCAGTAGCTTGTACTTAGCAAGTTTCAACTTACTACAACTATCATTAAATTCAATTTTGTAAGTCAATAATATATTAAGATTCTATACAAAGAGTAAAACTGAAAGCAACTTAATTTTCTTCACTTGTAGCTTTTATTTAATCAGAAATTACATGAGTAAAGAAGTACTCTTCTCTGCAGTCTTCTCAAAGTGAATTTAAAAAAATACTTGAATTTTCAAAATAGATAAATGTGCTCAGCATAGCTTTGTAATAAATCACTTGGGTCAATTAAAATAATAGAAGGAGAGGAATTAACATTTTCCCAGTATTAGCCTCTAAAAAGATGATGATCCATTACAATTTCTCCTGTTTTCTGTCTCACTCGCAGGACTTCAGGCCTGAAAGGTGTTTTCCTGGGCATGAAACCTGCAGAGCAAAACAGGAGAGAGCTTTGGATGGCTGTTGTTCCTGTCCCCAGCACAGGCATGTGTCATTGCCTTGGCAACATGAAGCTTATTCACTCTTCTTTTTCCCCCTTGGCAATGTGGGAAAAATGTTACTCATTTTCTCTTAGAAAACGCAGTCTCTAAGTATTTATGTGCTCTGTTGGAAAGAGACCTCCAAAAGCTGTGAAATTATTTGATCCGTAATAGTTTTCTATGTTTCTATATTATCATAATAGGGTTTCTTCCCAACCTTGAATACTTGAAATTCTTGCTGTAGTAATTTTAGCCCTTAACTTTTCCTTATTTTGCTCTACCAGGTATGCTGTCTGTACTCTATACTAATTCCTGCTGCTTCCAACACACAGGGGCAAAATAACTAATTTAATATGTCAGACACAGCTATGGAAAATAGAAATATGTGCTAAATGACAGGCTCAGCTAAAGTCAGTGCATTGTCTTTGCACTGCAGCTGAATCCTAATGAATGTTCCAAAACTGGCTCAGTAAACCAGTGTGTTAGGTGTCCTCATTTAATGGGTGGGGAAAGAGTCTGGAATATTTTTAATCAAACATTTCCGGATCTACATGTCACCTAATTTCTGCAATCAAGAGCAAGGCTTGGAAAGCTGCAGTTTTTCAGACAAGTTTGTATCCAACTGCAAAACAAAGATCTTTCTTCTTCTGACCCACACCTCTGCCAGCATGGCACCACCTGATGCAGTTCAGGAAAATAGAGGGTGACATGCTTTAATTTTATTTTTGCAGAGGATGCGCATGTACATAAATTCACACTTGCTTGCCCCAGGGACGCAGGAACCCCACTGACATTTTCAGTGTCAGGATTCCTCTTTATACTTTGGATTTAATTAAGGATGTAAAGAAGGAAATAGAAAACTGAGTGTGTGCACAAAGCACCACCACAGCTGAATCAGCCCTGCTCGGTTGAAAAGAGCAGTTTTTAACAAAGCCACGTGGAGAAAGGCAAGGATGTGTTTTCCAGACTACAGATGGCACAGGAATGACTTCTGTGAAAGTTCCTCCAAGTAGTATATGGTGCACATCCCACCAATGGGACAATCCCCAAACAGCTCATTCCATCATTGATCTCTAGGCACAGATGAATTGGGGTTTTTTAAGC
>WBMY01006092.1:1237-15573 GCA_013397315.1 Donacobius atricapilla | reverse complement strand
TTTTTACTTTTATTTTTATTTTTTAATTTAAAAATCAGTCTAAAAATACACCAAACCCCAGAAAATTCCGCCACGCAGGTTTTCCCCCTGTCGATTTTTAGGCTGAGCTTTTCTAAATTCGACTTAATGTTCCCCCCGTGTTTTTTATTGGGAAAGAATCCTCATCCCTAAGCTTTGCAGGGCTTCCCAGAAAATGGGAATGCTGCGGATCCAGAGGGATTATTATGGGATAAACACTGGAGAAATCAAGCAGCCCTCGGCTCCTGCCCCTCATTTGCTTCTTCCCTTCCTAATCTCTCTCCCAGGTTGAGTTTTAGAACCTTTCCTCCAAAAGAAAAGGTTTTAAAACCCTCAGATCTCCTTCCCCAAGAGTTTTTTTCTGGGAAGAGCCGAATTGCCCGAAAAGAAGGAATTTTTTCCCTTTTTTTCTTTTTATTTTAGAGCCAAGCAGCAAAGCCACGCAATGACCCCGAGAACATCAGAACAGAACCGAGCCTGCCAGGAGACCACCCTCACTCTCCAGAAGTCTTGGAAAACAGAGATATTCCAAACCTTCCCCTTTTTCCCTGCTGGAAAATCCACTGAGAATAGTGGGGGAAAGATGAAATCCAAAATTAGAGCAGCAACTTCATTTTTAGGCTTTTAAATCCACTTTTTTGGAGGTTTTCCAAGCTCAAACCCCCTTGGGAATTCCACAAGAACATCAGAATTCCATGAAGGACTTCCAGGTTGAATCTCCAAACCCCTCAACCCTAGAATTCCACCTCTACAGGGCCAAAAATTACCCTAAAATCCACTTCTTTAGGTTTTAAAATCCACTTTTTTGAGGTTTTCCAAGCTCAAAGCCCCTTGGGAACACCACAAGAACATCAGAATTCCATGAAGGACTTCCAGGCTGAATCTCCAAAGCCCTCAACCCTAAAATTCCACCTCTACAGAGCCAAAAATTGCCCTAAAATCCACTTTTTTAGGCTTTTAAAGCCCCTTTTTACAGGCTTTCCAAGCTCAAAGCCCCTTGGGAACACCACAAGAACATCAGAATTCCATCACAGAATTCCAGGCTGAAACTTCAAAGCCCTTAAACCCAAAATTCCATCTTTGCAGAGCCCAAAATTGCCCCAACCCCACTTTTTAGGCTTTTAAATCCACTTTTTTAGGAGAATCCTGGAGAACCAAGGGAAAGCTGAGACCTCTAAAGAAGAGGCTTGGAGTAAGTTGGAAAAAAATGAGCTTTAAGGTCTCTTCCAACAGAAATCATTCCAGGATTGCGGGATTTGCGCCCAGAAAACGGGAGGTGAGGGTCTGACCAAGCCAAAAATGGGAAAAGAGCTCTCCAGGGTGGAGCATCCTGGGTTCCTGCCCGAGGTAATCCTGCTTTTCTCACCTCCCAGATTCCCAAACACAGCCGTGGAATCCCAGCTGAAAACCAGTTCCGGTGCCTGAGGAAAAACACGCTCCGCGGCCCATCAGGACAAACACTTCCAGATCAATTTTCCAGCTTTTCTGACCACAGGCACACTCAAAATCCAAAGAAAAAGGGAAAAATCTGAGGATTTGTGCCACAACAAATTCCTGCTGCTGTTTAAATCCTGCCCTCCGTGTTCTCTCTTTTCCAGGAAAAGGATTCTGGAGCAGGGAAATTGCATTTTCCTCAACATTCATCCAAAACTGCAAAGGGAAACCACTGGGAATATTAAACAAGACATGACAGCGCTTTGGTCAACTCCAAAATCTGATTTATCCCAGGTTTTTTTTTTCCATGTGAGCAATTTCCAGACTGAAATCTCTGTCTGCCCATCCAATAAATAAAAGGAAATTAAGATTAAAGAAAAAGCTTTTGGCATTCTGGAAATGCTCCCATGTTTTCCACCAGTCACTTCCATATTTTATTTCAGGATATTTGAAGTGGCATTTTGGACAGCACTAATTTATAACAGGAGATTAAAGGGAAAAAAAAACAAAACCTGATTTAGAGGGACATTTCAGCTTTCCTATTCCAGGATTTTTCCTCAGAGCCAAAGCAGATGTTCCTGTTTCCTTCGACTGTGGTTGTTTTCTTTCCTGCTGGATCTGATATTTTGCTTCTTGGGCAAATATTTGCATTATTTTCGACGCCAGGCTGAATGATCAGCATTTTAATTTTTTTAATGAAAAAGTGATTTAGCTCATTCTGCGATTTTCTCCCAGATGAAGTGCTCTGAAGTGAGGTGAAAGTGGCAATTCCAGCATTTTCTCCCAACTTCTCCGGTAATTTGTTCCCCAGTTTTATCAAAAACTCCTTTAATTACGTGGAGTGATCCTCGCACTGCCTCTTGCTGAACATTTTGGGAAGTTTTTGTGCAATTCCACCACTTCAAAGGCTGCAGTTAATGAGGACAGCCCTGTTCAGTAACCCCGGCTCCCAAAATCCCAGCGCTTCCCACGAGAAATTCTCATTTCCCAGGGATCAGCTCCGTGTCAGGGTCCTTGAGAGTGACACCATAAAAAAAATCTCCCCCTTTCTGGTCAAATTATTCCATGCTGAGGTTGCAGAGGGATGGAAAAAGTGGAAATTCCGAAATATTGGGATGTAGGAGCGTGCCAGGGTGGAATCCCAACCTGGATCCATGCAGCCTCCCCAGGAAAAGCCCAATTCTGGGGAATGACAGTGACGGAAAATGGAAAAAGCAGCCAGAGGATGGAATTCCATGGGAGATTGGGAAGGAATTCTCGGCTGGGAGGGTGAGGAGGGCCTGGAATGGAATTCCCAGAGCAGCTGTGGCTGCTCCTGGATCCCTGGAAGTGTCCAAGGCCAGCTTGGGGCAGTTTGGGATAGTGGGAATTTAAGGATTTTTCATTTCCCTTCCAATCCCAACCGGGATGGAATTCTGGGATTTTGGAGGCTGAGGCCTTGAGGCATAAAAGGACCATTCCAAGCTAATCCAGGATATTTTTCCACCCAAACTTGAGGCTACTTGAAAAGAACAGTAGCCCAACAACACCCAAATATTTTATTTTTGGGCAGCCAGCGCTGCGAATATAAAAATAGAGCACAAAAATTCTCCAAGTGACAGGAACGACCCAACTTGCCCAGGGGTTTTCCCATTTTATTCTTAGGATGCATCTTCCTTGGACAAAAAAATGCAGATTAAGGGGATGCACAACTCCCAAATCCTGAAATCCCCACCCAGCTCCCTGAATTCCCCAAGGAGCGTCAGGAGAGGAGTTTTGCAGCGCTCATTTTCCGGGATTGCTTTGCTGGAAAGCCAAAGGGCACTCTTGTATTCCTGGGGAAAAATCAGCAGGATTTAAATACCATGTGGATTATGTGGGGAGAGTTTTCCCAACTTTCCCAGGATCACAAGACACGCAGGGAGCCAGGAGGGATGGGATGGGCTGGTTTTCCTGCTCAGGGGTCGGCAGAGCCTTGTCCGTGCCTATTCCAGAGTTTGCAGGGAACGGGCCCGGTGGTGAGCAGGGAAAGGGAAGCTCCAGCTCTCCCTCCGTGGGCTCCCAGATCCCTTCCCCCGGAGCTGAGTCACTCGGATCATCCATTCCAACCTCACTTCCCAGTTACTATAACAACTTCATGGATTTCTTCTGGTTATTAATTCCATTCAGCCCTGATCTGCTGCTCCAGATCAGGCACTCTGGGAGAGCTTCCCTTCTCCTTTCTCCCTTCTCCTTCTCCCTTTTTCCTTCCCCTTCNCAGGGAACGGGCCCGGTGGTGAGCAGGGAAAGGGAAGCTCCAGCTCTCCCTCCGTGGGCTCCCAGATCCCTTCCCCCGGAGCTGAGTCACTCGGATCATCCATTCCAACCTCACTTCCCAGTTACTATAACAACTTCATGGATTTCTTCTGGTTATTAATTCCATTCAGCCCTGATCTGCTGCTCCAGATCAGGCACTCCGGGAGAGCTTCCCTTCTCCCTTTTCCCTTCTCCTTTCCCCTTTTTCCTTCTCCCTTTTCCCTTCTCCTTTCCCCTTTTCCCTTCTCCTTCTTCCCGTTTCCCTTCTCTCTTCTCCCTCTTCCCTTCTCCCTTCTCCCTTTTCCCTTCTCCCTTCTCCTTTCCCCTTTTCCCTTCTCACTTTTCCCTTCNTAAGGGGATGCACAACTCCCAAATCCTGAAATCCCCACCCAGCTCCCTGAATTCCCCAAGGAGCGTCAGGAGAGGAGTTTTGCAGCGCTCATTTTCCGGGATTGCTTTGCTGGAAAGCCAAAGGGCACTCTTGTATTCCTGGGGAAAAATCAGCAGGATTTAAATACCACGTGGATTACGTGGGGAGAGTTTTCCCAACTTTCCCAGGATCACAAGACACGCAGGGAGCCAGGAGGGATGGGATGGGCTGGTTTTCCTGCTCAGGGGTCGGCAGAGCCTTGTCCGTGCCTATTCCAGAGTTTGCAGGGAACGGGCCCGGTGGTGAGCAGGGAAAGGGAAGCTCCAGCTCTCCCTCCGTGGGCTCCCAGATCCCTTCCCCCGGAGCTGAGTCACTCGGATCATCCATTCCAACCTCACTTCCCAGTTACTATAACAACTTCATGGATTTCTTCTGGTTATTAATTCCATTCAGCCCTGATCTGCTGCTCCAGATCAGGCACTCCGGGAGAGCTTCCCTTCTCCCTTTTCCCTTCTCCTTTCCCCTTTTTCCTTCTCCCTTTTCCCTTCTCCTTTCCCCTTTTCCCTTCTCCTTCTTCCCTTTTCCCTTCTCTTTTCTCCCTCTTCCCTTCTCCCTTCTCCCTTTTCCCTTCTCCTTCTTCCCGTTTCCCTTCTCTTTTCTCCCTCTTCCCTTCTCCTTTTTCCCTTCTCCCTTCTCCTTCTTCCCTTTTCCCTTCTCTTTTCTCCCTCTTCCCTTCTCCCTTCAAAGGTTTTTCATTCCCAGCCTGCTCCCACATTCAGGTGCTCCCCTCACGAATCTGCTTCCAGGGAGATAAGGAAATGCTGATACTCCTCCCTTTGAAAACTCAGAATAGAAGGAAATGTTTTTTTTTCCTCAAAAACAAACAAGATGCCCGAAATAAAACTGCAAAATCTGGGCCCTCAGCTGTTTTCCTGCAGCAAATGTGGAGCAGGGAACAGCTTGGAATATAATCCACCCCAGCACGGAGGGAACGAGCCCTTTGGAAGCAAAGCCGGGAGCCAGAGCAAAGGAGCAGCTGGAATCTGATTTATTGGGGCTGACCCTTACATCCTCAGGGTCTGAATGGGAAAGGGAAACCTCTGCCGCTGGAAAAGGCAGGAAAAGGCAACAAATTCCAGGCCAATCCTGAGGTGTTGGAGCGAGGACAATGAACCCCTTTTATTTTCCTCTGGATCAGCTTTGGAGCTGGAGAGCTGAAGGGACACTTCCGCCCAAGAGAATAGAGGGATTTCCTTTTCCTTTTTTCCCTTCCCTTCCCTTCCCTTCCCTTCCCTTCCCTTCCCTTCCCTTCCCTTCCCTTCCCTTCCCTTCCCTTCCCTTCCCTTCCCTTTCCCTTTCCCTTTCCCCTTCCCTCCCATTCCCGATGGGGAAAATGGAAAAGTTTCCTCAGCCTAGAGAGCAGGGAAGAGGCGCAGGGAAGGGAAGCAGGGAAGAGGAGCAGGAAAAGAGGAAATTTCCTTCTCCATTCCCACAGGGATCAAGCAGCGCTGACCCCATGGAATCCCAGACTGGTTTGGGTTGGAAGGGCCTTAAATCCCATCCCATTCCAGCCCTGCCATGGCAGGGACACTCCCGCTGCCCCAGGCTGCTCCAAGTGTCCAGCCTGGCCTTGGGCGCTGCCAGGGATCCCAGGGCAGCCAACGATTCTCCAGAAAACCTCAGCTTTACCCTCAGTGAGGAATTTTTTTCCCTCTCACCACATCCCTCCCACCTGAATTCCCTCGGCTCGGGAACAGCCTGTGCCTCCTCACAAATGACTGCAGGTCTCTGATGGAAGTTTTGGCAGATTCCCAGAGAATTTACGGATGAAAATTCCAATGGCATTTGATCCATTTATTTTTAGCAACGCGTCTCCCGCTCGCTGAAAGAAAAAAAAAGTCCCACTTCAAACACCAGCCCAAAAATATGGACACCACTGGGTGCAATGGAGAACCTGAACTTCCTGCAGCTGGAATGGCTTGGGAACGAAGCATTCCCGCTCCTTTCCCCACTGAATTCCCCTGTTTTTGGCGTGGAATGCAGAGCTGAACCCATCTGCAGAGCCATCAAAACACGGCATCGTTTTAAGCCCCCGGCCAGATGGAGAACACTCCTTTCCCCCTCCTCTGCAGGAGAAGGGAAGAGGATCCGAGCCCTCAGAATTCCAGCTGGGAGAGAAGCCCTCTCCAGATATTTTATACTTTAAAAAATCATGGGAATGATGATTTGATTCTATTTGCAGTGTGAAAACCCGCGCTGCTTTAGTCACCAAGTCACAGATAAACACGGGGGGAATATTTTTGCGCTGCCTCCAATTTTTTTTCCATCTCAAACGACAAATTTCCATGAATTCCATCCCTCTGATTAAAGGGCAGTTGTTACACACCTACAAATACCCTTTAAAAACCCATCAGTGCGACCACAATTCCAAAAAAAAGAAAAATTAATGGAAGTGTGGATCTGAAACCCGAAGCAGCTGCAGGACTCCCAGCATCAATCCAGGCTTGCTCCCAAGGGCACCATATCAATCATAAAAACCCAAATAGCTTTGGTTGCCTGGAAAGTTAAAGAAAATCCGGTTTATCCACCAAAAATGTCGGAATTGCTGTACTGGGAAGCAAACGGCCAGCACCAAACTGGTGTTGGATCCATGGGACAGCACAGGATGGAGCAAAAAAAAAGGAATAATTCAACAACTCTGAGGAATAAAATGGGAAAATAGCCAGGAATACCCCAGGAATAGCCAAGAATGTTCCAGCTGCATCATACAGTGAATTATGGGAAGGGAAAAGGGAATTTGGGGGGATTGGCTCCCATTGCATGAGGGGATTTGGGGAGATTTCTCCTGCTTGTTCCTGTTTTATAGACAAACAACCCCCAAAATGCTGCCTCAATTTCTCCAGCAAAACCCACACCAGGAACACCTGAGGTCGTGGAAAAAATCCTCTATTTCATCCAGGAAAACTCACCAAAGCTTCTTTAAAGTCAGGAAGAGTCTGCTCAGAACGAAGTCATTATTTTTTAATCATAAAGCTTCTCTGGTTTTCCATGAGGCTAAATAAATCCCTTATCCTGTGCTTAGGAAATTCTCCCTGAATTTTCCTACACAGTCCTGACTCGAGGAATTAATTACAATTATTTTACACGACAGGAGTCTTGCACTAAATATTTTTATGCTGAGAGTGGGTGATTGAAGATCAAGGAAAGAGGAAAAAAATGTATTTTTCTACTTTCTTTCACTGCCTGTGACTGGATTGTGTTTTCCTTTTTTTTTTTTTTTAATGATTGGGTTTCTGGGAATATGGCTCCAGGAGGAAATGAAGAATGAGGTGAAATAAATGTTTATTTTTATAGTTCTTCTGCCTGACTTCATTTGAACACTGGCTTGTTCTTGCTTTTCTGGGAAAAAGGCATGGAAAACCTTCCATTTTGAATGGAATTGATTCATCAGAGACCCACAGGGAGCTGGGAAAAAAACCCCAAAATGTTCCCCTGGCTCCAGCAGGAATAAGGAAAACAGGAAAAACACGGGCCCAGTTCTCCCCAGAACTGGACACGCACAAATAAAACATCCAACAACAGAAGGACAGGCAGAGATTTCATGGATTCATCAGGCAAGTGCAGGGAAAGGGGCTTGGAATAGGAATTTTGGGATGAATTCCGAAAAGGAAATGCAGAATTGAGAACTGAATGCAGAAAGAAGGGAAAGGAAAAGGCACACAAGAACAACTGAGGAATATTCCCATCTCCCAGCCTGGGAAGAACCAGTGGGAAAGGGCACCCCAACATTTATTTTGGATGAATAATAACAGCTATGGTAGGGGGAGACACTTTTCCTGGAGTTTGCCATGAGGAGCCTCTTTTGGAATTGTCTCAGACAAGAGCCTGCCACGGAACCCTTGGGATTAGCAGGATGGAGCCCCAGATCTGCCCCTCCTGCCCTGGAACCCACTTCTGGAGAAGCCCCTCTCCAAGGATGATCTGGGAAAAGCTCCTGCTTTCCTCTGAGGATCCCAAAAGATCCACACAGAGCTTTTTCCAGCTTTTTCCAGAAAGAGCAGCACCTCTGGAAGGAGCAGTGCTGGGAATCCAAGCTCTCCAAGCATATCCCACATCCTGCTCTGCCCTTCCTGCCCTGCCCCTCCCCACTGAGATCCTGGAGAGGCCTCTCTCCAAGGATGACCTGGGAAAAGCTCCCTGCCTTCCTCTGTACATCCCTGGATGCATTTGAAGAAAGGCTGGATGTGCCATGGTTTGGTTGAGGCGTCGGGTTGGACTCGATGATCTTGGAGGTCTCTTCCAACCCAGGTGTTTTGTGAATTCTGTGAATCCAGGATCTCCAGGAATATCCCACACCCTGCTCTGCTCTTCCTGCCCTGTCCCTCATCACTGAGATCCTGGAGAAGGGGATGATAACCTGGGACAAGCTCCTGCTTTCCTCTGAGGATCCCAAAAGATCCACACAGAGCTTCCCAGCAGGAAGAGCAGCACCTCTGGAAGGAGCAGCGCTGGGAATCCAAGATCTCCAGGAATATCCCACATCCTGCTCTGCTCTTCCTGCCCTGTCCCTCATCACTGAGATCCTGGAGAAGCCTCTCTTCAAGGATGATCTGGGAAAAGCTCCTGCTTTCCTCTGAGGATCCCAAAAGATCCACGCAGAGCTTTTTCCAGCTCGAGGGAGGAAAGAGCAGCGCCTCTGGAAGGAGCAGCTCTGGAAATCCAAGCTCTCCAAAGAACATCCCACATCCTGCTCTGCTCCTGCCCAAGCTGGCGCTCCTGGGAACTCAACCATCAGCAGCCATTCCCAGATGGAACATGGAGAATCCTGCCTTGTGCCAGTGACATTTTTCCAACGTTAAATGGGATGTTTTTCCTTCTGGGCAGGAGTGGGTTCAGCCCCTGTGCCGTGGGCCCTGGGAGACTCCTGATCAGTATTCCAGAGCACGCTGGGCATCCCCAAAATCTGCTTTTCCTGGAGCAGAATCCCCCCAAACAGAGCAGCCTCGCCCCGCAGGTTTCCAAATGTCTCACACTGATTTTCTCCTCAAGAGCTCTTGTGCTGCTGGATCATTTTCTGCTTCTCAGCTGAGCTGCAGCTTCCAGAAACGGAGACTCCCGAGGATTCATCCTTTTGGATTCCTCTCTTCCCCAAGTCCCTGCTCCCACTATTTATAGGCACCCTTGGAAGTGTCCCTGCTGCAAGGAGCTCCTCTCCAGATTTATCCCCCACATTTCCCAAGAGCTCTGGCAAGCCCGGATTTTCCGTGTTGTTTATTCCAGTGGGATCCTGCCTGTGGCTTCCTCAACCAATTGCTGGATTACAAAAGCATGAATGGGACAAAAATCAATGGCAAGAATTTATTTTTCCAGCTGAGCACAGCCCTAATCCCTCCCCAAAGCTCAGGAGGGATTTATCCCTCGGTGCCCATCCTGCAGGCAGCAAATATTCAATCCAGACCCACGGGAGGGACTCAAAAGCTGAGCTTTGTTTAGCAACAACAAGGTTAGGAAAGGTTCTCTTCCATCAAGGGAAATTTCTCCCTTTTTTTTCCTTGCGTTTCAGATTTTAGGCATCACAGCTGATTCCTGTACATCAGTGAGAAAACTCCAACAAGCCTCAGATTCCTTCCAAGCTCCAGGCAGTGCCTTTATTTGCCTCACCTCCCGGAAGAAACACAATTCCTTGAATGTGCTCGAGGCATCTGAGCTCACAGAGGAGCCCAGGCAGAAACAAAACTGAAAATCTGGAGGTTATTTACTCAAGCAAAGGCTCCGCTTCTTGTCTCCAGGTTCAGAACCACTGAAATAAAAGCACAGCATCCAAAAGAATCCTGAGAGGCAAATCCTCTGGCAGCTTCGCTCAGCTTCCCTGTGTCAGGAACACCCAGGGACTGTTGTGCCTGCAGCAGGTGGAGATTCCCTCTGGATTTGGGACAGCTCAGGTGAATTCTCTGGCTTATAACGCCCCCGAGCATCAGTTTATTTGCTGTTCCCTCTCTGCCCTGCTCCCCTGGCTCTCTGGAGTCTCCAAGGCTGGATTGTTTCCTTGGATTTATTCTAGCTGACCTCTCTTTCCCCTCTTCTCTCTTCCTACACCTTCGCCTGCAGCACAGCGAGCTCTGCCCGTTGTTCCACAAGCTCTGCCTTGAACAGTGAAAAAAAAAAAAATTCCTTTTATTGCCAACAATCCCTTGTCCTACCTCCTGCAGGCCGGGAAGGCTCGGCCAAGGGAGGGAGCAGCCCCTGGAGCAGGGTTTTGTGCGTTCTTCGTGGGCCCCCTGCTCCCCAACACCGCCCGCACGGGGAGCAAAGCCCGTGCCAGGACCAGCAGCTGCTCCCACCAAATCAGGTCAAACGTGCGCTATTATCCCCCAGCAAATTAATTAGAGAGCAAACGAGGCTGAGTTAACTCTTCAGCAGCTCGGAGGGACCTTCCCAAGAGCTGTCTGCAAAAGGAATAATCCAAACATTCCTCAAAAATGTCACCTGGGGCTGCAGCCACGGGAACAGAGCCCAGCTCTCCCGCAGAACAAAACCTCGCAGGAGGTTTTCCACCCCTTCCAGGACACCCCGAGAAAGCCAGGGGACATCGGTGCCCTCAGCTGCTCTGCTGGGAGGATCCAGGGTAGGACACGGAATAGATTGACCCCACAGAGCTGTCAGCAGAGAAAGAAGCTTTATTTACAACCCCAACAGTTTCTTTTAGAACACGCTGTGTAAAAAGGTCTGTTATTGCTCCATGGCACTGACACTGCTCTGCATTGGGTCAGGAATAGGAAACAACCCCTGGGACAGTTGTTCTGGCAAAGGGAACACTGTGTGCTGAGCCTGTGCTGAGAAACGCAGAGAGATGTTGTGGAAAGAGAAACTGTTGGCAGCTTTCCCTTGGGAAAGGAGCCGGCAATGGTCAGCGAGCTGAAATTCAGGCTCAGAAATGTCGAGCCTACACCTGGGGACTTCTGCTGCTTTCCTGTCACCAGAAATTCATCCAATTTATCCTCTGAAATGCTGGCATTTCCTCACTTCTCCTGCAGCCCACAGGACAACGGGAATGCTGCACTATTCCCTGGGCAGCCAACAAGGAAAGCTGAGGGAAAAATCCCAGCAGGGAATCCCAGAGCCACAGCAGGTTTTTAAATAAACTGAGTCTGAGCTCCAGCTCATCTCCAACCCAAAGGGATTTGACCACTCGGCTCCAGCCCCCACAGTTTAAAGACCATAATTCAGCATTTTTCTGGCGTTCAGCCCTGAAGGTACCAAGTTTTGCCTTTTACCCCAAATATGCAATATTTTTCTCTAATTTTGCTCTATAAAATATCTCACTCTGCGCAGTATCTTCACGCCGTCCCAATTCCCAACCCGTATTTTCAGCATCACCAAGGTTGTCCTTAACTTCTCCCAGGCCCTGGATCTGCCTTGGTTCCACTTCATTCCCGTCGGTAAAAATATCCACAACCCTCGTTGCTTGGCTCCCAGAGAGGAGAGAAAC
Organism: Donacobius atricapilla; assembly: GCA_013397315.1. Taxonomy (NCBI): domain Eukaryota; kingdom Metazoa; phylum Chordata; class Aves; order Passeriformes; family Mimidae; genus Donacobius; species Donacobius atricapilla. Next base: position 3,988 of record WBMY01006092.1, on the reverse strand, counting down.
TCAGGAAAGAAAATGGAGGCAGGAGGGCGAAAAAATCCCCCAATCCACACACAAAACCCCACGTGGACAGACAGAAAAGGGAGAAACAAAGACAGAAAAACGTGAATTTTTCTGCATTTTCCTCCCCTGAGTTACCTATAAACAAAGTGTACCCTTAAGTGGCCAAACATGAGGAAAAGCCAAACTCAGGGTGCACAAAATGACATTTTTTAAGCACCTGAATGAGCGTGGGTTTAATCCAGCCTCATCCTCTAATCTGTTTTCTCATCAGTGCCAGCAGGGCCAGCTGCTGCAGCAGAAAGCGCAGGAATTCCACGGGAGGCAGACGTGGAACAATCTGCTCTCCCAGGAAGTTCCCTCTTATCCCTCAGGCTGGTTTAAAATACAAAGGATGGACCAGTCTACCTTTTCCTTATTGTTCTCTAAAAAATTATCTTTTTTTTTTTCCGTTTCTCAGACTTCCGTGACTGACAGGAATTATTTTGCCGAGTTTTGTGCTTCAAGAACCCTCCGGCGAACGGGCCCTTGGTCTAATTAGACATCTAATGAAGAAATGAAGTTTAAAAATTAAATCCCGAGGCTTGGATTCTTCAGTTTTGCCGCGTAACCAAGAGAAAAGTTCTCAATTTACTTTCCCTGTGCCATTCATCAAACTCCTTCTAAGATCCTAACCTGAATAATGTGTTGGGCTATTAATTATTTTAATTATTTGGGCTAGAAGGGCTCCCAGATGAGTGGAACACTCAGAGACGTAACAGGAAGCACAGCCAGGCTTTCCCTGTCTCAGCAGCCACAGGATGGTATCAATTTGTTCTTTTTCTTTTTTTTTTTTGGTAAAAACAAGCTTGAAGCTGAGCGCTGTTTTCATAATTAAAGAAATTCAGCTGAAATTCACCTACCCCAGCTCAAGCATCCCCCCGCATCGCCTGAAACCAAAACACCGCAGCAGCAAGGAGCCCAAAGTGAAGCTGACAAATTATTTTAATTCTCTAAACTGAAGGAAAAGAGGGAAAAAAAAAAAAAACAAAACAACCCCAGAGAATGAGTAATAACATTGGGTTAAAATCCTTTTCCTTCAAAGCAATATTTCATAGAAATATCCACTCATCTGTTTGCAGCAGGCATCAAGTTTAAGGGAGTTTTTTCACCTCACTATTTGTCCTACACCTTTCCAATTTTTTTCCAATCTGCCAAGGCTGTATTTATCCCACTGCCACAATTATCCAATTTCATCTGCCGAGGGAACCATATAAAGATTGAAAATTGGACAGACAGGCGCTTCATTTCAAGGAATCAAGGTGTTTCCAAGCTCTGTTTTTGTCACTATTTTTCCCAAATGTTTAAAACTTCCCACATTTCACCAGGGACAGCTCCACGTGGATCATTCCAAGGAAAGGATGTTTGGGTAAAACAATGAAAAACTGCCATTTGAGGCAGGATTTTCCAGCTCTGCCCGCTGCTATCCATTTCAAACATGGAAATTCCAGGGATTTGATTGGAATGACTTTTTAAAGGAGCCTTGTGTTCCCAGAGACGATTACTCAGCTAATCTGGGTTAAGCTTCCTGATGGATAAATCAGGATTTGAATGCTGAATAAGGAGAGGTTTCCATGTGACGTGGGAAGGGCTGGGAAGTAAATACAGAAGTGCTGGAGAAAAAAAGCTGAATATGTTTTTGGAAAAAACAGCCAAAAAAAAGGCTCAATATCGTCCTTTACTTCACCTTCACATTAAAGCATTGCACTTAAAATTATTTCCTGGAACCTAAAATGTGCAAAAAGGAGAATAAAGTAGGATACAGCAGCACCTGGAGCAGCTGAGCAGGCACAAGGAAACATTAAAATAGATGAGATGACAAGAGAAACAGAGAATTCCAATGAATAATCCACCAGGAAAGGCACTTGTTGTGCTAACAAGCTTTTATTCCAGATGATTTATAGATCATAGATTTGTTCATAACCTTTTTAACCATCAGCTCCTTCTCTGGAGCTGATAATGAGGCACACTACAAATGAGCATCTCTCTCACCGTGGCCTAAAAAAGTTCCCTGCTCCACTGGATTTATGAACTGCAAACGCAATTATTCAGCTTATTCACTGCTGCTTCCTATGGACACCAGGATTCCAGAGATAAAAAATGAAAGGCATTGCAGGGATTCTGCTGGAGAGAGTCTCATATAAGAGAGATCTACCAGGAATTCTCTCCTTAGTGGAGGATCTCTTGGGATGTTTCCTGTAGCAACAGATGCTGAGCATCACACAAAACAACTCGGTGCCCCAGAGATCCCAGCAAACACCTCGCTCCTCAGGAGAAATTATTCACAACTCGTCGTAACTCTGTGGTCAAAATCCCTTTGGATTGGAGATGAGCTGGAGTTCAGACTCAGTTTATTTAAAAACCTGCTGTGGCTCTGGGATTCCCTGCTGGGATTTTTCCCTCAGCTTTCCTTGTTGGCTGCCCAGGGAATATCGCAGCATTCCCGTTGTCCTGTGGGCTGCAGGAGACGTGAGGAAATGCCAGCATTTCAGAGGATAAACTGGATGAATTTCTGGTGACAGGAAAGCAGCAGAAGCCCCCAGGTGTGGACTCGACATTTCTGAGCCTGAATTTCAGCTCGCTGACCATTGCCAGCTCCTTNTCCATCCCCGGGCACCGGGAAGGGGAAAATCCCGGGAATGAGCTGCGGCTCCGCCGAGCACGGCGCGGCCGCACGGCAGCGCAGAAGGAGCGAGCCCGGCAGAAATCCGGGAT
>WBMY01006089.1:45891-67672 GCA_013397315.1 Donacobius atricapilla | reverse complement strand
AGAAATATGAAGCCCAATGTTGCCCCTGCACATTCCATCCTGGAACAAGAAGGCTTTTAGAAATGCATTTCCTTATGCACCGGTTGGGTTTAAACAAACAACAAAAAAATAAAGCCACTCTCAACAGCTCCTGAATTTACTTGGGGTGCTTCCAGTTTAATAAAGAATAAATTCTGCTCTGACTTCATTTTTCCCTTTAACATAAGTGTCATAAGACAGCATGGAAGATAATCAGGACATTTGGAGAGGTTTAAAGCAAGCTGGTTTTTTGGAGTCAGAGAAATCAATAACCAAGAAGGAGGTCCCAGCTCAGTTTTGGAGCCTAAATAGAATTCTTCTTGGGCTTATATGTGCAAAAGTGTTATAAATCCCTGGGGCCTCGACAGAGCTTTTTTCCTGAGTTTCAGTCAAATATAGGTTGGCCATGACTTCTGCAACACCCATAAACTGTCAAAAGCAATGTGATGAAAGCATACTTTACTTGTCCCTGGATCCAAAATTAAATGTTCACTGCGCTCCAAATTCTTACTATGTTTTAGTCGACTGGCTCATACCATCATCTCTGTTGCTCATTTCCTTTTTACATCTTAGGGTTTTTTTTTTCCCATTACACCTTCTAGTCTTTCAGAATTCTACAGCCCATCGTTAGTTAATTCCTGCTGAATTTTATCATTTGTACAGTCCCTAATTGGTTTGTCACATTCCTATTTCCTTCTCAACCCCTTTCCATTTTCCTACAGTCTAGCTTCCTCACACTTATTTTCCTCCTACACAAACAATGATATTTATTGATGTTGAATTCAGCCTGCAGGCCAAAAATAATAGTCAGTCCAAAACCAAGTGGTCACAGTTCTTCAGTTTTTCACATATTAATTTCAGCAAAGAGGTTCAATTTGGCTGAATTCCCTCTTCTATATTTCTAGCTACTGAAGAAGCTGCACATACAATAAATATTTAATAGGAAATCCCCTCCAGCTGAATTCAGGCCCCACAGCATCTCATTACCATGTCTTGGAATAGCATCCTCATTGTCACTTGCTTAATTATGCTAAGAAAAAGTTGAATTGTGTGTCTGTTAGGATCAGAAAGTGATTAAACTCACTTGGCAAGACTTTGGGTATCTCATTATGGTCCTCATTTAGCATTTCTAATTGTGTCCATTTTTAATTTTTTTTTCTTTTCATTTTCTAGAATCATGATTTGGAAAAAATATTGCCAACAGCAGCAAATATTTCCTTAACCTTTTCCTTATTTAATACAAATTTCTGCCATGAAGAAGAATCATGTAAAGATTAAAAGCAATTTGATGGCATCACTAATCCTTTTGAAAGACTCTTGCCCGCACTGGAAAGGGGACTGAAACTCCCTACAGTAGACACCTACTTCCAGATGGAGTTCTCTTTCCTACACACCAACACTTGCTGAGGATCTTGCCCTCTATAAATGATCACAAATGGCAGCTTGCTCCCAAGCAATCCCCCTGACCTCTCCTCTTCAGCAGTTTTTTGAGAGCTGGCCTCCTTATTTCAGGTGGGAGCATCAGCACTCTGAAGGTGAAGATGAGGATGCTTCTGGGGAGAAGATGATTTCTGTATGAGAGTTGCTACCTAGCCTGCAGGAAATTCAATTCTTTGAAGTAAACCAGTAGAAGTATGAGGTATCATTTCAATCACAATTAACGTGTCAAAAGGCAACTCAAGTGATGCACAAGTGCCCGATATCTGCACAGGGGGTTAATTTCATCCTAAGAAGTCAGATGACAAGAGAGTGCTCTATTAAAATCACCACACGTACAGATTACCAGCTGAGATACAGTTCTCATATTAGCATTGGGAAAGCCTCTTAATAGCATCATGGAAGAAATTCTCCTTGCAATTGTTATATACAGTCAGAAATGGGTTGTTCACAAACAAATATACATATACAAAAGAACTTTGGATGAAACTTTGCAAGATCAGCATCAGGAAAGAACACCTTTGCCGGTAATATCCGTGCTGAGTCCTGTCTGAGTGCAGGAACACTGATGAAAGTCTCTCCTACGCAGTGAGATATAAATGCCATACCTATAACCTCTGCAATTAACCATAATCAGAGAATAAAAGACTTGAAAAGTCAAGAATAAGGACTGGGTGTTTTAGGACATCTCCCGCAGAAAGAAAGCAAAGGAAACACTTCCTAGGAACATCCATACCAGTCTTTAGAACCAACAGCCATTGATGTTCAGCTGTGTGTGCTACTTCATTTTGCAGAGATGTAGGCAAAAAAAAAAAAGAAGGTACTTTAAGAAAGCCTGGAGCAATTCTTCTGCAAGAATGACAAAAAATAAGTGATACAAAAGAAACATATCAGCATCCAATACGGCTTACACATGACATTTCTATTTCGTAGATGCATGTAGTGGTTTCAAGCTCTGCTTCTGCACAGCACCACTGCTTTTAGTCTGCTCCAAAACCTGCTGTGCTAAATGGCCAACTCCCCACTCCCAAGCCTCAACCAGAGAATCACACGGAGCAAGGGTATTTAATTTTCCAAAATCCAGTAATTTATTTTTTTTCTTATCCCTGTAGAAAGACTTCTTTTTTTGCAGAATATCCCAAGCACATGGCCCCATTTTCAACAAAACCAAGAAACTTCACAGTTTCCTTCTTTGCAGGTGTGAACTTCTCCCAGGAGGGTCAATGTCTGTCCAGCATATCTGGGGGTTTGACCCTTTACTTCTAGCACAACTGCCACAGAAATATTTCTCTTCTACAGTACCCTAACAACGTCCTAATGACATTCTTAGCTACTGCAAAGCCTGGATTTTGGTAGTCTTACCTAGTTTTGGGAACTATGAAATATCTACCAGGCATAAACCTGTCTTCTGCCAGATCTTTAAAGTCTATTCAGAGCAAAAAAGGAAGAAAAAGAAATGGCAAAGGAAAACTCAAAGCCTCAAGGCCACCATCAGCCCAAGGATTTGTGGTTCTCCAGAGTGCATTTTTTTAGTCTCTCTTCAAGCTGGTACAGGAGATTGACTTTTAAGGTTGATGGTATTGATCTAATTCGCAGCCCTATACTCATTTATCATGATTCTTTAATCAATAGCCCAGCTACTTAAGATACTAGGAGTTCGGGTCCTTATTTATCTAGATGACATTTTGATAGCACCCATCTCCTTGGGGGCTCTTGTCTTTTAGGTCAGTGCTTCATTACACCTCATCTTTCCCCCAGGTGTGGGAGCAGCAGGAAGACGTTGATGTCTCTGAGCCCAGCCTAGGTTTGGGTGTGGCAGGACCACGTTTTGGGCCCCTCAGCAGGTTTTGTGATTGCAAGGGCAGATGGATCAGGAGCTGAGCTGGTCAAAGCTGGCCTTCTTTATAGCAGTCATTTTGATTTTTACCAGTCTGAGCTCTCTGTCTCACAATTCACACGGGTGCCTTTACTCCTAACACAAAAGGAGCTGTTGAAGTTTAACCAAAAGACGCTCCCGGGTACAGCAGGTCTCATTGCTTCATCTCTTCGCCTTTTTCTCCCTCAGCATCAAGAGCAAGCTTCAAGGGAGAGCTTTCTGCCAGACTCTTCAATGAGAGCTTCAGTTCTCCAGAATGAAGCAGCCTGTCTAGAGCACTCAAATGTTCCTGCTTCACACAGATCCTCTCCACCATGAAGTTCTATCAAAATACATGCTGGCAGTAAGATTACAACAAAACCACACTTGTTTATTGTAAGCACAAATTCCTGGTTCAGTTATTCGTTTTAAAGATCATTGCTATGTTGATGTTTTTTGTAAGGATGGAGGATTTTTGCTTCTCTTCCAGGAGGAGGCAAAGGTTATTTGGCTTTCATTGTAAAAGCAATGCACCTGAAACTGCAAAAGACAGCTGAACACTTCAGTGAAAGCAAGCTAAGAATAAACAGAAACCTTTTGGTCCTTCATGCTGAGAAATAAAACCCTCTCAAGCTCTGAGTCTTTGAAGAGCTGTGTGCTGCAGCTCAGTCCCAGTGTCCAGCACCGCATCTTCAGCTGGTGGGAAAGGAGGGAAGCTGGTGCAGTTTCACAGAACATCTGGTTCCTGCAAACAGGGATTGCATGCCCCTGGCTGAATCTCCTTCAGCTTCTGTAGCACGCAAGGTAAAAAAGCACAAGGAATAAAAGCTTGAGCCTTGAATGTGGCTATGTCAAATTTTGAGCCCCCCTCAAAATCTGCCCATTTCAAAACTGGATTTAAGTTTGCACATCTCAGACTAACAAAGCCACAAATATCCTGCAACTTTTTCCCCAGGTCAGGCCAGCCTCACCGACTGCTATCTAAGCTATTCTCTGATTTCATGCAGACCAGTGTCAACACTTCCAGGTCTCCAACCTCTTACAAGAGCAGTTGGGAACAGAACTGCTTTTCCCCAAAAGTAGCCTTCACAAACTTCCAAGACACGAAAAAAATTCTCTAAATTGCCCTGGAAGGTTTCTGGAGAGAAGGCGAAAGAGCAGAGACAAGGAGTTTTCACAACTCTTAAGAAAATTGCCTTTATAAGCTTTTACTATTCATGAGAAACCATTGGTCTGCAAAAGAACCCCAAACTTCTGAAAGCTTCCTTTGGTTGGATGAGTGTTAAATAACCATAACTCATAAATGTAGATGCATACACAAGGATTAAAATGCTGTCAGCGGTGCTGCTGTCATTCTGAGCATTACTTTGTTTTGGAAGCCATTCCACCTGCTGCAGTGGGGCTCCTCAGAAAGAACAGCGTTGCTGCAATGCAGAGCTGCTGGATTCCTGCCTCCCCATCCCTCCTGTCACAGCAATGCCTCCTCTCCAGTGTGGTGACTCTGGAGTGAGTGTGTGTGTGCCTGCTGCTGAGTTTCCAGTCTGTGTGCCCTCACAAGGCTCACTCAGCACCAAGCGTCCACGCTGCTCCCTCGTCGCTGCTCCTGTCCCAAGAACTTCCTTGCTCAGCCTCACCATTAATTGTAATCTCACAGTGCTGGAAGGCAGGATTATGCCCTCCAAGGTCTGTGAAGTGGCACCGTAGGTCGTGCTGCATCCAATCCACAGGTACCGATGGACTGCAAGTTGATTGTGTCTGAAAAGCAGATCTATTGCCTCAGACAGAAGAGAAAATATAGCCACTACCCACAAAGAGAGTTTCCCTAAACTCACCATAATGCTGTGGATGAAATCTAATCCTGTGCACAAGGTCCTCACAATCCCTTCCATCTTTTAAATAGGTTTATCTACGAGGGAAGTGGTGCCTGAGCTTCTGTACAGAGGGGTGAATTTCACCAGACTATTTACCCAAAGCCACTGCTTCCCAAATCAGTCTAACAACTACAGCTGCTCCCTGACATGCAGGGAAGTGCTGGCTTTTAGAAGGGCTGCTGCAGCTTGTATCTCAAAGGCAGAATAAGTAATGTGGGGTGACAGATGCTTTCAGAGCTGTTTTTGCATTGTAGAACTTACACAGCACATACATAAATATATCTACTACGCATGCAAGAAAGACTTTATTTACACAGTTCCTTCTTGTCATATTTAATTCATACCCACACACACTCAGTCTGCTGTGTTCCAGCTTGGCCAAATCCTTGTTCACCAAACTATCTTCCCTCAGCACTGCAACATCCTAGGGGCACACAACTGAGAGAAGAGGGAAAGCCTATTAAGTGATGAGGATGCAGTGTTTATAAAATTTAAAATGTGAGCTGGGTGTTTGGGAAAGAATGAAAAAAATTCAAGAGCTGCATTGAAGTATGCTGAATAAATTTAAAATATTAAATCAGGGCCTTAATTACTATGTCTCTAATCTCATACAGTCACACTTCACTTTGAGGCAATTTGTGATTAAATAATAATACTTTAAGGCAAATAACAACACTTGGCACTTTTATAGTGCCTTTTGCCTAATTAGTTTGGGATTAGTTCCTTCGCATTGGGTATGGGGCTTTGAAGATATAAAGTGCTAAGTATCATTATGACCTGAGGATCTCAAAGCATTTTTACCCTACGCATTAATTAAGCCTCAGAGCACTCCTGTGAGGTAGGTAAGTATTATTGTATCCTTCTGCATTTGGCAGGCCCAAATGGAGAGAGGCTTGGCCGGTGTTTGCAAACTTGCGGGCACATTCTGGAAGCATTTCAGTGCTCCAGCTGCTTCCCTGGGCTGGGCACTCCCGTGGTCCTCACGAGCATCCTCACATTTCACTGCAGGGCTCCCGTAGCAGGCAGCTCTGCAGGGATGGCTGGGCATGCCCACAACTGCGGGGAAATCAGATCACTGCATAGGAAAAAGCCATTAGAACTCATTCCAGCCTGCAGGAAGCCCAGTGAGAAAGCTATCCTCAATTTCTTGGGCCAAAGAGTGAAACCGAAATATTGCTGCAACTCAAATCCAAGGATTTCCGTGCTGGAGTCAGACAAAAAGTCATGGTCCCCACTGTAGATCATGCAGCCCCCAGACCTTCTCAAGAAATGAGTTCCTTTTCTTTTCTTTGTTTCCTCCAAACACCAAAACTCAGAGGCAGCCCAGGGATCACAGGCTGCTACCAAAGCAAAAAAAAAAATCTATTTCTTTCTAGTTCACCCATTATGAAAACATAAATCAGCAATAAGAAGCTACAAAATCTTCATTCTATTTATAATTAATATTGTACCTGAAGCAGTCACCTGCAGAAGAAAGAGGTATGAAAGGATTTCAACTTACTTTGATAATTAAGGGTATTTAGTATCCTTTAAACATAAAGTTTAAAAAAGAGGAAATCCACAATCTGCCTGAATGTTCTTAGTTCAACAAAGTCTTTGAGTTGACAGCTAATAATTAATTAACAATGAATGGTGTCTTTCAGGCTGTCACGGTGATTGACACTATCATCTTCTGAAAAGTGAAAGATTTGTTAATGTGGCAGACTACAGTCTGGGAAACATTAAACCTTCACAATTCCCACTGCTTTCAGCTAAACGCTTGACATGACAGGTTACCAGCTCGAGGAGAGGAGGAGGTGAAGAGAACAGCAGCAACCTCTGCCGGTGGGAGCTCGGTTTCCCCTCCAAGCACTCATTTCCTTCAGAGACAGGAGAAATGAGGGGGAAATGCCCGGTGCTGGATCAGCGCGGCTGGGGCAGCAGGCTGGGATGCAGGAGCTCCCGCTGGCTGTGCTGGTGATGCTCTGGTCCTGCTCCGCAGCCAGGCAGGGCACGGAGGGGCTCCAACCCCCTTCCCTCCCCTGGGATTGCTCCGCCAGCGATGGAGAGTGTGACTCCAGACTCATCCCTGCATTCCCCAAACGAACACCAAACAGCTGTCCAGGTTAGTGACTGAGAGCTTGCTTTCAACCACACGCATTTGTTGCTTTTTTTTAAAAAAAAAACCTACTTTTACAGACACTGACAAAAACTATGCGTTCTAACTTAAAACGATTAATTAAGCAGCAAGGAGATACTTAATTTTAGTGAACAAGTAGTCCTGCCATCTCTCCTCATCACTTGCTGTTGGCTCCCTTAAATCCAGCCTCATCATCCACCCTCCTCTGCTGCTGGCTCGTGGCTTTCCTTAGGCTGAACTCGAGGACAACTTCTGTGCCAATGAGCTGTCTGTGCTTATTGCCAGGCATCTCCCGGGTCTCACACCTGCAGGTCTGGCTTCACCCTCCTGCTGCAGAGCCCTTGTTCTACACTGCCTTTATTCGCACTATTTCTCCACCTCCAGCCCACTCCATGACTGTCAGGTTTTCTACAATTCAACTGCTTCGCGTGTCCAGTGCACAGGAAAAACTTTTGTTTGCTTTCAGCCTCCTCCTCACTGCCTTCCTTTCCGTTTACAAGATCTCTCTCGCTCTTCCTCACTTAACACTACCTCATTTGCCATCCCAGATCACCTCCATTTACACCATATCAGCAGCTCAGTTCACAGAAGAAAGCAGTTCCAGTAGAGTCGTGGAGACCAGAATTACCTGCTCCATCAGTTTCTCTGGCATGTCTTTAACAAAGTCTGCTTTTCTGATAAAATAAACCCACCTCCACAATTTATTTTTTGTCCATACAGGCTTTTGATCACTCCCTACCAAGAAAAAGAAAGGACACCGGACTTTTAGACATTTGAATGTCTTACTCTGTCTTCTCCTCTCCTCCTTTTCTTTTCCCAGGAGACAGAAATTACTTGGCTTCTGCCAGCTTTTAGTACTTCAGGAATTGTTCTCCTCCTCATCTCATTTCCTATCTTCCTCTGTGTCTTCTTACACTCAGCATTCCCACATTCAGCTTGTCCCTGCTCAGGAAATCTCCACAGCCATTCTGCTTGCTTCTCCACCTGTTGGTTCCCCCCTGCTCAGTTTTCTTTTGCTGATTCTGTCTGCACGATGCTGGGGGTTTTCCCCCTGCCTTTTCACACAGGAATCAGTCAATCCCACCGTCACACCAACATTCTTCTCTCTGGCCTTCCTAATGCGATTGTTCCGCAGTTCGTTCCCTCCCAAATCATGTTGCAAATACCTTTGCTTGAGCTCAAATCTTGCTGGTTTCCCCCTTCCTCCTTCAGCTCTCCCTTCTCTATTATTTATGAATTGCTCGCCTTGAGTTTTAAGGCTGTTCATGATTTACTGACACATCCCATTTCCTCTCATCTGCTCCCAAGATGTCAGTCCTTGCCTCCAATCAGCCCTTGGCACCAAACTTCTCCATTTGCTGCTATTTAAAATTGGGCCTTTTTTTTTTTTTTTGCTTTCTTTTCTTCCCCCCATGTTTCCCCTTCACACAGGAAACAACCTAAAAATTAATTCATTCTGGTTTTCAAAAATTTTCCTTTCCATTAATACCCACAGAAAACATGACAAAAATAGATCATTTTTTGCTCAGATCTCTTCGCCTAAAATATTGTTTCCTTATACTATTAACACTGCCGCCTACCAGGAATGGCCAAAATCCCTAAGTGGATCTTCTAGTTGCTATAGAAATAGAAATACCAAATAACAAAAAGAATTTGGAACCAGACTAGGCAAAGTACACACAATTTATACCAGTTTTTCCTCTCAGAGAAAACTCCAGAGAGCACCTGCAAATAAACTAAGAACCCCACATGCCTCGCAGGTTTACATGCCAATATTGATGATGGAGATGCCCCAGCTCTATGCATTCGTTTACCATCCTCCTCCAGGTGTTATTTTCTTTCTTATTTTGCAGAAAGAAGTGAAGGGGAGAGGTAGGGGAGAACAAGACACCCCCCCCAGCACACAGCCTCTCTGGGAATGAAACTTGGGGAGCCCTGCATTAAACACATCCAAACCACTGTGAGCGAACAGATGCACGAGAGCACAACAACTTGACTTCTGTGGGACTCCTGCAAGCACAGTCTGCTTAGTAAAGGCCTTAATTAACAACTTTGCAAAGGACAATGAGATTATAACAATTATTCACTGCAGGCAGCCTGGTTTTTTCCTCTTCCAGTCTCCAGCATGTGCTTTAGCCTGCATTCCAGATAAATATTTTATTCTGTGCAGGCAGAAGGTTCATTATGTAAGTGACAAAGAGGAAGCATCAATTGCCATACACACAGATCCTAATGCACCTGGTTAATGTCGTTATAATATGTCACTGCAAAACATCTTGTCAGCATTTTGTAATTAAAAAAGAAAAGCTCCTACAATAATAAAGGCAATGTATTTAACAGAGACAAATATCACATGTAAAATGATCTTGCAGAGCACAAATAGACATTACCAAAGAAAAGCCTTGATAACCTTGCCCTACATACTCCAGTACCCTCGAATGCTCTTTGGCCCATAAAGAACCCTTCTCCTCTCTACAATAGCACTATTCAGATAAGTTACACTGACCAATCTACAGGGCTGCAACATTTTTCAAAGGACAAAAAGCATTTCTTTCCCATTGAGTCAGCAGGATATTTATTTCCTTATAAAAAAAAGAGTTTTCTGAACTGCTGAGAGATTTGTCAAAACGGAATCACGAGTGATACATTAAACAACCAGAGGGGAGAACTTATTAGGCATTAAAAGAGAAAGCTGCAAGTTTACAAATAAGAATAGGACTGTGTACTTGACTTTGTAAATTCTCAGTTAATGAGAAATCAAACATGAAAGGCAAACATTTAATCTAGAGTATATTTAGTCATTTAAATCACAGCCACTCGCAATCCTGCTGTCTTACACTTCATAATACACAGCAAAGGGCAACTTGCAGGGCATAAACACGTGCTTGCTAAGTGCTCTGGGATATGCTGCAGTTATTTAAATATCAGTTATCAAACCACCAGAATTAACTTTCTGAATTTTCTATTATGGAAATGCCAGCTCCCTGCATTGCAATCCAGCCTAGGATGAAAGGCTGGCCTCAGCACTTCCTGTGGCAAGGCAGCACCTTTCCTTTTCCAAGGACACTCCTGGCTCACAGGGTGGGAAAGTGCCATTGCCTTCCTCCAGCACGATGACCCCTGGTGGTGATGAGCAAATGCCCAGCCAGCCACAGCACACTCAGGGCAGTTCAGGACTTGCTCAAGAAAGAAGAAAAGGTGGGTTTATCTTTTCACAAGGCAACCACCACACCAAGTCTACACTCCAGACTGCAGCCATGAACAGGGAAAGGCACAAGGTTGGTTTCCTCCATCAGAGTGTCACCACCTGTATTTTAGCAATGCACAGCATGACGCAGGCAAGACTTCACTGTACACACTGCTCTGACACCGCTGCCACAACTCCAGAGAAACAGAATTAAGATTTGCTCATTCTTGGGCTTTTTCCCACTAGCTAAACTAAGCAGCTCCCTGCCCAGCCAGCCCTCTATCCAAGGTCTCTGGGGGGCATTAAGCTTTTCCTGCGCATCCCAGAGCGCCCAGGAGCCTGCTCAGGATTGCACCCAGGAGCCGGGAGACTCCGTGCTCAGGGCTTGCTCTCCTGATTATCCTGACCTTCCTTACAGACAGCACAGCACTGGGAAAGGCCTCCTGGGTCACAGGCTTTCAGAATCACAGCGCTGGAGGACACCCCAGAAGGCCATTTAGTTCATCTCTCTATTCATGGTGAGATGAACTGTAAATATGGTATTTGCTCTTAAAGGTCTCCAGCGATGCAGACAACACAATTTCCCTGGAAGTCTCTCCCCTTTTCCCCGTCCTTTCCATCAGTGAGGGTTTAGTTTTCTCCTTAATATCTAGCTTGAAGTTTTAGCTTCAGTTTAAGGGTGTTACTTCTTGCCCTCTCTTCTAGGACAAGAGATATTTTTTTTAAAATACAAATTTAAGGACGATAGTGCACTTCTCACACAGAGAAACCAGTTTGCATAAGCAAAAACCATAGACCTGCCTTCTTCCAAATTTGACCTACTAGTCTAACACAAGCAAAAGAGTTTTTTAGAATTAAAATTCTTTTTTGTTTTCAAAACAAGCACTATATGAGAACAGGATGAGGATCCGAGTGCAGAGAGAGGAAATATAAAAGTCATTCAAACTTTGTCCCCGTATTTCCAAATGCCTAGAGATGGAAAAGAAACGTGCATATCTTAGTGATGGAGAGGAAGATTAGCAACAATGGTTACCATTATTGATCTAAGCAGTTTCTTTTATTTAACATTAAAAAGGGACTCACCTCACCAGTTCAGAGTTTCTGTCTCTGCAGTTGGACCATGCCCTGGATTGTCACAGAGTGACGCAATTGTCCTGCTGGCAGTCAAATTGAAGCCTTGCTCTCCTTTCCTGCTCATTCTCATGTTCATCCATGAGCACACAGGGTATTCCTCTCTAATTTGGTGCCCCCCAGCATAAGCAGTTCTTCATCTATTGCTGCAATCAAGCCTGGAGGATAAAACAAAGAGAAAAACCAATACCAGAGCTTGAGAACCAGTGCCATGAACATGTATTGAATGACAATACAAGAAGGAATGTATTGGTATTTATTGCAATCTGTCCACAGCCAGAACAGGTGAATAGTCCCTACTATATGTATATTTTAAGTGGTTTATGACTTTAAAAGGACATTGATCAGGATATATAGGCTATTTCAATCCAGAAAAGATTCATCTAATGCAATATTATCATGTGGCAGTTGGAAACGTTTCCCTGCCAGGGTCTCTGTCCTAAGTGCTGTACCTATTCCAAGAATATTTCCTAAATGGAACACCTGGGGCTTTGTTTTGGTTTTATTGGGCTTTTTTTATTTTGTTTCGGGTTGGGGCTTTTTATTGTTGGTTGGGCTTTTTTGGGCAGGGGGGAATGTTCTAATTTTTCTCTTTTTTTTTATTCTGTCATGTCTCCACTGCCGCAGAAAGTTAATCTTTTCTTGACAAATGCAAAAGCTTAGACAAATCACAAGCACACTATTCCGCATGTCAGGCTTACAAAGAAAGTTCTGGTTCTATCAGTTTTCCACACCACATACAGCTGCAACATTGCCTTATATTGCTAATCACTTGCAGTCTTTGTGTCTTGGGTTGTAACAGATGGTGTTTGTGAAGCATGCAAAAGCTTCAGATAGCCAAATGGTACAGCAGTTGAGATAAGGAAAAAAAATCCTCAAAACAAAATACCCATCCCTACTGTGGAGGCAGGAGTGTGAGCAGTGTTCAAATTATTCCTGGTCTCTGTAAGCACAGCAGATTTACAGACTCCTAACCCCAAAGAGGACTAGAGTCAATCTTTCATATTTCATTTCCCCAGTAAATGCACACGACAGCAGCTCGTAGGTGTGACGCACAGCAACCCAAGACAGACCACAGACAACAAAGTTCTGCTCTTGGCACCTCCTAGGCCTGGCCTACAGATCACGCCAGCGCAACTCAGGGGTAGCTCACAGATGTTTTGGTGGCATCTCAGTGCTGATGGCACCATGCAGTACCCCATAGGCCGAGGCACTGCTAAATTCATCCGGGATGCACTGCTGCTGCAATCCACTCATCGGCAGAGGGTGCAGTAATCTGCCCCACGGTGCCCCAGTGAGCCAGAATTCTCAGTGCTGAGCTGTCCCCAGGTTCATTTTTAGGGGACTCGGATAAGCCTCCGCCTCTGGGGAACTATTTTCAGCCTTTTTTGTCTATATGCTGACCTGGCTTCACAGACCCGGAATGGAGGAAGGACACAAGGCACATCTTCACGCCAGCACGTAACTTCCTGGCATCTCAGGAGACCTCTTGGCAGCTCCCCTTGTTCAACAAAGAAAGAAAGATGCTAAAGCCCAGGGCAGCTGGCAGTCAAGACCATCTAGGCTTGTTTTGAGATGAAAGAATAGAGAGAACAGAACTAATCTCTGTCAATGCTTCCCTGGATTCAAGGCCTTTCTAATAGCATTCTCAAATAATATGGTTAAAAAATTACGACTGCCTGTTGCCTGGGGTTAATAATCATTCAACAGCATAGTATGAGTATTAGATGGGAGGGGAAAAGGCCTTGATAAAACTTCTTAACTAAAATTTAACCAAAACTGACACTGGATCTTTTTGGACAACAAAAAAAAAAAAAGCCCTCCCCCAATTTTTATTTTTCATTCTTTACCTTTTTTTACACTAAAAATGTAGGAACAAGACAAAGATTAGTTTTTCTTCATTCAATAAGAGAGAATGCTTCTAAAATTAATGTAGAAGAAAAGTTCCTTTTTATAAATAAAACTTTTAGAAGACACTCTGGCCCCTGCTCAATACCATTATGCACAGTTGACTCACATTATATTGAACACAGCCGGGATCACTTATTTCTGAGTGAAATATCACTTATATCTATTTCTGAGGGGTTTTAGCACTGAAAAACCAACCTGCATTGCTTTTAGAACACTTCCAACACACAGGCTTCAGATTCTCTCACCACTGGCTAGTAGGCTTAATTTTATGGTGATATTCATGCTGTCTTTGCCTTTAGAGCTGCCTAGTTTTGTTTAAATGATGATAGTGTTTAAGCACAATGCCAGCCTGAACAACCCTTACTACAGGTTTTTATGACCTTGACGTGCAGCAGCACTGACATTTATTATCAGTGACACCTGGATGATACTTTTGATGTCTCACTATCAAATTTGGAACCACTGAAGAGAAAAAGATCTTACTATTACACTTAATTGAAGCAGGACTCGTTCCACAGAGGGATGCCCAAGAACATCACCACAGAATCTTGTTACCGCAGAACTCAAAGCACAGAAAATAATTATAGTATTAAAACACAGAAAAATGTGCTTGACTGGGACACTTCAGATGATGCAGGGCTGGAAGTGGAACACAACATTCAGGAAGGATTCATTTGAGCACCCAAAAACCACCTTATCTCTGTGGTAGCAAAACTCGAGTCACCTGCCCAGACAATCAGCACTTGCCTTCCTTTCCCTGCATGTCAGGCCCACAAAGCAATCAGTCATTTGATGCTCCTCTGAGGGCTTTCAAAGCAACTTATCCTGAAAGCAACAATGTCCCCTCCCCAACAGGCCAGGGCAGAGCTGAGATAAACCTCAGCACTGCGCAGGCTGGTACATGAGGTAGCTCTATCTGCCACAAAATAGGGGAGGAAGTCTATGCCAGCGGGGAAAAATGGCTCGGCACATTCAGCCCCCAGGGAGGCTCTCAATAAAGCCAGTCAGTACCCACCCCTACAACAGCCAGAACACTCAGGCAATACTTCTGTCGCTCGTGTCCTCCACTCCTACCATTGGTGACTGAGTGGGCATACAAAATTTGGGTTGAAAATCTCCCTACTTGGAGAGCTGAGTGTGGAAATAACCTTTTGCCGTAGAAATACACCAAATATCGGCCGGAGGTTGTTGGCAGATCTGAACTGGAGGCTTTCCTACGTGGCAGGAGCTAGCAATAGGCACATCAGCATCTTGGGAGTACCGAGCACTAGAGATGCCAAATCACATGCCATGGGAACACAAGCTATATTCTTGGTATTATTAGGCAAAATCCGGGGTAATTTGATCTCTGATAATGGCTAAAGAAGGAAACAGCTTCTCAAAGAGGCAATCAGTCTTGCTAAAGTACATGAGCATGAACTGAATCAGAGCTTCAGAAACTCACTTTACATTTTATGTAAAAATAGAAAAAGCAATATATGCAACAGAGCCATTAAAATGCATGTGCATTTGTGTGCAAGTTCTCTTTCTTCTCTTCCTTTCCTCCCCAGCTTGATAACTATATTGTTGATAGGAATAAAATATCAGCCTTTACTTGTACACATACCCGAGATCTTGTAAGTCATTACAATGTGTTTTTGAGATTTGCCACTTCACTGCTCTATAAAAAGCTTCCTGAAAAAGTATTAACAGATGGCCTCTTACTCTCCGAGACTGTTCGCAATACACCAGATGGCAACCTGAAAGAGAAAATCCAACTTACATTTTCAAAACTGAAAGAAATGTGACAATATCCTCACAATAAATATACAGCATGAAGGTAGCAATAAATGATCCGTTTGAAGCAAACTGGCTTTCTTTATTTAAGCAGTGAATCCAGCCCTCGCTTTAAAACATATTGCGGAATGCTTCATATCCAATGCTGGAAGTAATTTCTGATGCAAGCAGAAAGTTTGCTTTAAATGAGCAACAGATTTATGACAGGCAAGGTTATTTGAAAGAGTGAAAAAATGGCCCAACAGCCTTGGGCATTAAGACTTTCTTTACTGGATCCCTGGTATCTGGTTTGTGTCCCAGAACTAGTCTGTAAATTGCAGCATTTTTGCTATTAATGTTAAAAGTATTAAACCCAACTTACCAGTCAGGGTCTCGTTAGGGGAAGCCAGCAACTCCTCCAGATCCCTACTGCTTTCAGGCTTTCCAATTCACCTGCCAGACAGCAGCTTAGCTCAGCTCACAGGACCTGGAGAGCTCTGCTAAACACAATCAGCCTTTCTCACTGTCAGAGGCTGTTTTCTGGGGCTGAGATGAATTCTAAATTCACTCAGATGAATCAGGGTATCCTTCAGATGGAGACAGTAATCCCCTGCCCACAGCAAGTCCCACTAAAACACGGGGACCACTGATGGGGTTACAAGTCTTCCAGCACACATCAGGAAACCAAAAAAAGAGGTCTTTGTACCTCTACAGTATCAGCATGATGTGGCTTCTTTTCGGGACAAACTTTTGAGTTGTTGGTGTAGTTTCATTAACATTGATCCAAGTTGTGATCCTATTCCTCATGTCAAAGCCACAGGGTATTCTGAACAGATTCAAACAATTCTTAAGGGGAGGGCAAGTAACTTTCCAGCTCTCTCACACTGTGGATCATTGTAATTGTTCCGAGAAAGTTCACCTTTCACATGCAGGACACACCTGGAAATCTCCCTGATTTCTTCCTCCAAAGCCTCTCCAAAGAGGGATCTGGCAGTGGAAACACAAATGCCTACACCTGCCTTCATGGAAATAGAGAAATCAGGTTTTAAGCAGAATTCCCTACTGAAGTCAATATGCCATAAGCAAAAAATTGCCTGTAGGACAAATTTTAAAACTACAAGCTAGACAGCTGTCCTACCATTGCCCAGAAAAGGGAACCAATTCCATAAAACTGCTATTTATTATTAACAATATAAAATATTTATCATTATACCAGATGTATGAAGATTGTCACAGAGAGAGTTCTGCTCTTTGCTTTCACATTGGCAATAAGCCTGTTTTCAAAAGCTATAAACAAAATAACAAAATTAGTCTATGGGGATAAGACAATTATAGGACTAAAGCAGGGCTGTCTGAGACAGCGTACTACCACTAAAGGACCTTCTTTGTTAGTCCAAGACAGTGGACTGTAGGAGCAGATCGTAGAGTTTCAGGCAGAAGGAGAAGAAATCTGCTAAGTTCCAACCTACACATTCCACCTGGAGCTGGAACAACTCATTCACCCTAAAGCAAACATTGGCTTAGTTGTCTGCTAATATTGTATAACTTTATTCGTTTCTGATTAGGCTATAGATCCATAATGGTAAAAACCATACTGTACAAAAATTAATCTTCAGAACAACACAGGATAAAGGAATATCCCAAATGGGAATATTATTAAATTTTTTTTTCAGTTGTCCAAGCCACCATGCTAAAGCAGCAGTGTTTAAATGGTCTTTCACACCTGACAAAAAAGTCTGGGTTTGGATCTTGATACTGCCCACTTTGGAAAGTGAAACTATCACTATATGAATAGCTCACCCAGTGCCCACCTGGTGCTCATCCCCTTCTGGAATCTGGCCAGGCTACCACCTTCACCCTGGCACCAAAATACACATCCCTAACTGCACTGCTGCCTTCACAAAACCACCACGCTCCTTGTGAGGCCACTGGAAAAGTTCAGACAGGTCACTAGGAAAGGAAGGCAGCTGCGTTGCTTGGGTCCATGTTTTGCACGTCGGTGCCAAGCTCTGCAAGGCAGGAGATGTGTCTTAGGCCACTCACTCCTTCCTGCCCTGCCTCTGGTCCTCCTCTGACTTACTGGTGAGCCTAATCTACAGGAGGGCGGGGAAGAAAGGAGTGTTTCCTGGTGGGTTATCAAGCTGAACCGGTTTCCAGGGAATCAGACATGCACAAAAAAGGGGCAGAGCCAGCCAGCTGTGAGCAGCGGCTCAGAGGAGGGACAGTCCCTGCTGCTGGCAGCTGGCTCAGCCACAGTTCAAACCTCCCCCCTGGATGGTCTGTGCAGTGTCTGGCACTGCAAACGGGAGATCTGAAACACTGAGTCATTTCTAGGGAAAAACCCAAACTGGAAACCTACCTTTGTCATTTGAGTGAAACAATGCAAATCTGCTAATCCCACTGCCCTTCATGCAGTCGCGCAAGCAGAGAACTGGATTTACTTTATGAAAGAGGCTAAAAACAGCAGAGTTCCCATAATATATCATTTCCCCAACTCATTCAATGATCAAGCGCATGAGAGTCCTCGATTGCATCCCACCAGCTCAGGTTTCCATTTAAACTGAGGGAATGACAGGGTAGAACAGATGATGACAGCCTGTCACCATTCACTCCGGAGCTGGCAGGCTGGCGGGAGCGCTCTGCCAACGTGCAGGCTCAAGAAACAGAGATGCCAGTCCTGAAGAGATGACTGCCCTTTGGGCTTTTAAAAGCACTTAAACCATTCAGCCCCCAGTCAGTGACTGCTGGCTGTGAAGATCTTTTTGCTTTGCTGGTGCTAAATGGGGAGGCGCTGGTATTGCACCAAGTGGGTCAGGGTTACTGACAGGGACACAGAGATCATGGAAGTGCAAGCTGGCCACAGCAGTGAGGGTGCTCTGCAGCCCAAAGGCTGCCTGGGAAAGGAAGAGAAGGACACATCTTTACAGCCTGATCCCCATTCCAAATGTAACTATTATTAATAACATCCTTAGAAAGCTAAATGCCCTCCCTCAAACTCATCTCCATGCCCTGCACGTAACATTTCCAAGGCATATCATTTCTTAAAACCATTTTAGACTAATGTATTTTGCTGCTCCAGCCCAAGAGGTACTTGTGTTTTCAGTCTGCAACAGGAGCCTCACTCACCTGGATTTATTTCTTTAAATTTCCAGTTCAAGACACACTGGGAGTTTTTTAATGCAAACATGACTTTATACTCTCACTATTCAAGAGGCTCCCTATGAACTTTTCTGTACAGATAGTACTTTTTTGGAATACTACATTTGGTTCCACTCTTACCAACCGTAGCATAAATTATAATCTATCATGGAAGAGTAAAAGTGGTGTGAGGGGAGGAAACAGGACTGGAGTAACAAAATGCCTTGGTCTAGGTTTCTGTCCACAGGGGAAAAAAATCAACTGACACAAAAATGCTGGAAACAGAGATGTCTCCTTCACAAAGACAGAGCACATCTCTTAGGGGTGCCGTATTCACACAGGAATCAGCATTTTAGCTGGAGACAAATGCACTAATCACGGTCATGAGCACAGCTGAACCAAATGCCTCAGCAAAACCACTCAGCAATGGCATTAGTCATGATAAAGGAAACGAGTATTTTCAGGATAGGACACACTCAAAGAATACAAACAGAATCCTTTGTGCCTGCTTTTATGAAGAAATAATTCAGAGTACGTATTTGACCAGCTTGCTATTAAAATGGCAGCACAGCTCAAGACATCCTTTAAAGAAGTGTGTCTGGATGAGAAAGGGATACTCCATAAATTGCTTTTAATTGTCCAGGTGACCAATTCCTCTACCACTGAGTAGAAACAATTCAGCAGGGAAAAAAAATAGAACTGAATGATTACAGAACAATAAAGGTTATTTGTAAAGTAAATTGAAACAAACAAATCTTTTACCTTTATTCATTCCTAAACCTGTCCTTTATTAAATAGTGACTGATCTATTCCACATTCAAAGTTGTAAAGACACAACAAATAGGACTCTGAGCCTATCTATAATCTACTTTTAACCACCTCTGCTTCAGACAATGATTTTCTCTTCCAACCTAATTAGCTAGCCCTGTCAGGAGAAAATGCCAATGCAGCT
Organism: Donacobius atricapilla; assembly: GCA_013397315.1. Taxonomy (NCBI): domain Eukaryota; kingdom Metazoa; phylum Chordata; class Aves; order Passeriformes; family Mimidae; genus Donacobius; species Donacobius atricapilla. The sequence continues at coordinate 48,298 of WBMY01006089.1, read as the reverse complement.
AAAGTGACTATATAAAGAACTAGCAGTAAAAAATTCTGAAAATCAGATTTATTTTCTAAGCTACATATCAAGTCAAAATGTCCAACTTACTACCTAAGACTGAGTGATATTAAAAGGCTGATAATTTTTCTTATTGTTTAAAATTTGGAAGCACCCCTTACAACATGCTTCTAATACCAAAAAAGATTTTAAAAAACCAAAGAATAGAAGCACTCCACTACTCTTATCCCATAGCTGTATGACTTATAGCTGCCGCTGATTAACCAAATCGCAGGTCTTCATTTCAAATGCAGAATGAAACGTTTAGTGGCAGCCAAAATCCCGGAGTTTCTGGCTCTCAGGCTCCCGTTCTTTGATGTGTTACTGACCTCTAGTCGAGCAGCTCCGGAATTACAGAGCACAGCCGCTCCCACACTGCAGGTGGCACGGGAAGAACTCGCTCAAAATCCCACCAAAGCAGGGCAGAGCCAGAGGAATCCTGCCTGCTCCAGCTGTGGTGTCAAGGAAGGGGCCAAGAGGCAGGGGGAGGTTTACACGAGGTTTGTGAGCAAGATTTTATGTAGAACGCTGCATTTCCATGTTTTTAGCAAGACTTTATGTAGAACGTTGCATTTCCATGTTTTTAGCAAGATTTTACATAGAACGTTGCATTTCTGTCAGCTTGATTTTTTTAGCCTTCTCTTCTGTTTTACAGTTTCATGTTTTGGGTTCTTTTTCACACTCTAGTCTCTAAACACCTGTAAATGTTTATCATAACGTCAAGGTAGTTTTCATTCTTTGTCTTAGAGCTATGGACAGCTGATGGACAGTTGTCCTGACCAATGGGATGGGGAGAGGTGTCAACCTTCTCCCCCAGTCCCTGGCCTTTGTAGAAATACTATATGATAAAGTCAGACTTTTAAATAAAGTAGAGTTCTTAGTTCATGCCTTCTGATCAAAGTGTGTGTGTTTGTGTGTGTGTGTGTGTGACGAACTGCATCACATTTCCATGTTTTTAGCCTTAATATTTTTAATGACTCATTTAAAGCGCTCAGGAAAAGTGAAGTACTGTTGATCTGTAATCAAGGATACAGGAAATTTTGAGAAATCCAGACCTGGCTCTTCTTTTAAACTAAAAGCTACGAGAAAGTTTGAAGGGAGAGGTGCAACAGAGATGTGGGAGTCTTGTGAAGCCTAACTAGCACAGAAATTCCATCCTGTGCTCCCAAAACCTCGCCACGTTTACCCAACACGTCCTCAGAAGTGAAAAACTGACCTTAAAACACAGAGCACAAAGACAGATGTTCTTTTCTGGCAGAAATGAAATCCTGCTGATTAACACCCAGTCCCCCACTCAGGCAGGTCCCTGCTGGTTCTTTGGTGGCACCAGGAGGGTTGTGCCACGGATTTCTGGCCTCAGAGCACTTTAAACACAAACTCAGCCAAACACTTCAGTGTTTCACTGACCAGGACCGTACTTAGGTACGTGGCTTAATGCTTTACCAGGCCAGGCCCTCGCTGTGTTTGATAAAGGTAAATGAAGGTTAGCGTTTATTCCTTTCACAAAGTGAATCTTAAAAGAATCCTTAGATGAACCATCCCTTATCAAGGCAGCGAAAAATCCACATCTCATTTGCGTGGCTTTATGTCAGAAAGAACATTGTTGCTTTAGCTGAGCAAAATGGAACAAATGTCGAAGACACTTGGGTGTTTCCACCAAGTATTTCCTCAGAAAAGAGGAATTGCAGGCAAGGGTAGCAGTTATAGAAACAAACAGCCCTCAAAAGAAATGAGGGTTTGCAAATTCCTAAAATATGAAGATTCTTTTAAAGAAAAACCCATCACAGCTTCCCTGACCAGAATGCTATACCTCCAAAATAAATAGCTTTAATCTCTGCTAATCTTATTTCAGCAAAGAAAAGATAAAGCTGGCGACAAGAAAATGATTATTCCATCGAGTTCAATAAGTCAATCTATTTTTAACATCCCTGATCTTGATTTTGTTTGGTAAAACAAGGTATCCAAGTTTTCCAGCAGAGCAGATAAAGGAAAAAGATGAGTATCCCACAGCTGCACGTAATGAGGGCTCCTGAAGTAATGGATCACATCTTTCTTACTGTGAAATATTCAAGAGGGCTCAAGTAAAGAGAATCATTTCCTTCAGCACAAGATCAAACTCGCTTTGAAAGCAGGAAAATGTGGGAAGTATTAGGCTAGGTTCAGTCAAGGATAGGTATTATACACTTCATACCTGCCAAGATTTGTCTTCTAGGAATTATGTCCTAATTCTATTACCAGGAAAATGTTTCAGAAAAGGCTCTGTTCTTTAAAGCTGGAATAGCAGACATAGAGATCAAAACAAACTTTTTCCAGACGTGTGATTAATATTTGCCCTCTTATTAGGCAATTTGTTGGGAGGGAAATAAAG
>WBMY01006089.1:31509-45854 GCA_013397315.1 Donacobius atricapilla | reverse complement strand
AAAAAAAAAAAAAAAAGAAACGCTGCTTAAAAGTTACCACAGATCTCTTGCCAGGGGAAGCATTTTTTGGCCATGCAGAGGCTGTGTAGCCTGGCTTTCCTGGAAGCAGGAGAAGTATCTGACAGCAGCAGGGGGTGAGCGCTGAGGAATGCAACAGAGCTTGATGGTGGCAGTGAGATGGGAATTAGAACAAAAAGCTGCAGCTCCATTCCTCAGAGAAGAATGAGTAATGTCCAACCCCTGAGCTGGAGGGGACCCCCAAGGACCAGCTCCTGAGCACTGCAAACAGAAATGGCCTGAACACAATTCCAGCCCTCTACACTCTGCTAATGTGAATAATTATTTGTGAAGCCAGATTGGAATTGGCATTTTTAATGCCATAAGGAGACGCATGAATTGGGATTTTCCATCACTTTCTTGCTGCCAAAATTTCGAAGTTTTCCCACAAGACAAAAACTGCAAAAAAAATTTGGTTCAGAAATTTGAATTGACACTTGTGAAGTGAGTGGCCTCATTCTGATGCAGATGAACACTCTCCTTCAGAGATCAAAATTTTTTGTTTTGCCTTTATTATTCTTACAAAGTAATTGCGTTCTCATTTGTTATAATACCCTTTTAAATTATGTCAAAATTATGCAATATGATAAAAATTGAAATAAAACTGAAGCGAAGGTCCCTGATCTTATCAAAGCAAAACTTTTCAATATAGCCGTCACCAAAGCAATATCTCTACATAAGACATTTTGATTTAATCAAATCAACACTTCCCTGACAAGAAAAAAAAAAAAAAAAGGCTGCAGTCAGATAATACTCAGGCAGCTCTTACAATGCCTACAGAAGATGCACAAGCAGGACTTTGCTCATGAGGCTTGCAGCCCAACACAGCACCGCAGCAGGACCACACTGATGCCATTTGTCCCCAGGCAGCTCAGCAGAATCCAACCCCAAGCCTGCCAGACATTCAGGGCAGCGTGGCCGGGGAGAAAAAACCATTATAACCTGCAGGGACCTGCTCCTCAGTCACACAGCAGACAGGGAATCCTCAGCACAAGTGTATCACCCACCGAGAATTACAGACTTCGATTCTGCCGTGGCATTGGGACCAAAAGAAAAGGGCAAGCATTTTGAATGCATGATGTTGCACTGATTTTTCAGCCTTCTCTTTGTCTCTCAGTTTCATAGTTCTTAGGTTGTTTCTCACGCACGGGTGTTATAAATAGAAGCAATGTTTTCCTTGGTTTAGGTGGTTTACAGTCCTTATTTTAGAGCCACGCACAGCTGATGGACAGTTCTCTTGACCAACGGGATGGGGAGAGGTGTCAACCTTCTCCCCCAGTCCCTGGCCTTTGTAGAAATACGATAAAAGTGGAGTCAGAACTTTTAATAAACAGTTCATGCCTTCTCACCAAAGTGTGCGTGTGTGTGTGTGTGTGTGTGTGGAACAGTGACACATGGATAATGCCAGGTTGAATATACTTGGGGCAAAAATCACAACACACTAAAGCAGATTTTCCAAAGTGCTTCACAGTAAATTCAAAGAGCTTGTGCAAACACAGCATTTACAAAGCTCATAGATTTTAAACTTAAAACACAGGAAAAAAATAGAGCAGAAACAGGAAGATCTGAGTTCCCCTAAATGCCTGCAGAAACTAAAACCAGAATTATACATATTTCCCCTCACAATCTTGTTCCCTTTAGATTTCTGTTCTGTTTTCTTGCTGGATCCTAATCTTTCAGATCATGACTTAAATCTGATTTCACTGTTCATTCCATCTTACTGTTCCCTTCTTTGCTACCTCACTCTCCTATTGTGCTCCCTGTCCAACTGCACCTACAGAAACATCTCAGACTTTGCCATTTCCTCTTGCTTAATCAAAGCTCCATTAGAGCTGGGGCCTTCACACACTGCTGAACAGAAATGTTCTTCTGCTACTCAGCTCTGAGACAAGTTCTAGAGATAGAGGGCAAAAAGCTCTTTTTGCTGCTTCATATGGTGGATCTTGACATTGGTAGTCTATCTCCTTTCATAAGCAGAGCTCCCACAGACTTTAAAAGGAGACCTGTGCATTTAGGCAGAGAAGAACATTGGAGTCAAGATCCATCCATGCAGATCTGAAGATAATTTTCATTAGCTAGGAAGTCAAACACAGAGACATAAAAAGTTTGACACAGAGTCATCTTAACTTGGTTGGGAGTTTCTGATGTGAAAAGCGAGAAGTTCCATAGCCTAGAAAACTGTAAAGTGCTGGAAAACCTAGTTACCAGGAGGGCAATTTCATTCTTTATGTAGCGTTTCACATTTGAATGCTAAGTAACCACTGGAGGGGGGAAAAAAAAAATAAAAATCACACATTCAACAAAGGAACTCAGCTGCAACTCCCAGGCACTTCCCAAGTATATGAAACGTAAGCTGGGCACAGTGCCCCGCAAGTCTGGGTGCCAACCATGAAATTATGGTCCTTTTGCCCCTGCTGATATTGCTGCCTATCAGAGAGAATACACATTAGCACCAGGAATCAAGAAACACCCCTGCTATTGAGCCATCACCTCCACATCCCATCCTTCATGCTGTGGAACACTCGTTCCAGCAGGGGACTCCACTTGACCAAGACAACACAGCAGCAAGTCCCTAATACATAATTACCATGCAATGGTGATTAATTAGGTAACGCCTGACCAATGGCTGGGACTGTCAGCTGCCTTTGCCTGCTTCAGCACACAAACATGCTTGCAGCTCTCACATTAATCCAGAACGTACCCCATTTCCCCCAGCAAGCCCAGGCCGAAGGGGGGATTCCAATCTGCTGCACTGCACAGTGTGGAGCGGCATCATTTCCATCCACTCCAGCGTGCACAGCGTGCCTGAAATCAGACCCAGATCTTTGCCTTGCAAACAGTGTGCCATAAACGTTCCCACAGTGCTACAACAAACACCCAAACACAGCAGCCTCCATTCGTTTGGGTTTTTTTTTTTTTTTTTAAATCCCCATTGCTTCTGCTTTGTATGTACTGGGTACTTTACTTTCCATCCAAGAGTTTGATTTTAGGGATCTGCACATCTATACACTTGGAAAAAAACATCCTGAGCTATGATTGACTGATGTACAGCTGGGACCAAAATCTTAATTCCATTGCTTAATGACTGCAGTACATTAGTTTATTAACAGAGGTCTGTTTATTGACTCTGCTTTGTGCCAAGTGCTTACGGCGGCTACTCTGCAGTCCCCAGCGGAGGCTCCCCGTGCACGTACCACAGGTAACAATTCCTGCTGAGGCAGCACCATGCTGCTCTTCCAGCTGTTCCGGTGCCATCCTGAGAAACAGGGTCAACGCTGGCATCTCATTTATTTCCTGATGCTTGGCTTGCAACCTCTTCCCCCCAGAGACAGCGCTGCTCACAAGAGCACTTTACTTTTATTGCTCCTGTTAAGCTTTTTTGTTCTTCAGCGGAGGCTGCTCAGCGCAGCAAGACCCACAGCTCGGGCTCTCCAACAGAAGCAGTGTTTTGGCTTGCTTGAAAAAATGGGTTTTCTCCGTTTGTCACCGCTGGATGTGCACCTCGCCCACCCAGTTCCATGACAAAACTAACACAGCACTGGCAAGGGCAGGGTTTTTTTACGGCTGTGCCTCTGTCATGCCCAGAAATTCTCTGCCCCAGCTCAGCAGCAGGCAGAAGTTCTCCAGGTGCACCACAGAACCCTGCCCAGGGACTTTGCAATTACTCAGGAACGTCCTTGCCCTGAGCTTGCAGATACATCTTGATTCACTGGCTGTCAGAGACAATTCTGTTTCATGTCTCCCCAAAAGATTACTGGATTTTGATTAAGAAAGGTCAAGGGCAGCTTTTCCCTTTCAATATAAAGGGAATGACTTGAGGAAAAAAATACTCATCACCTAGCACCAGGACTTTTATCTCCACTTGAAAAATTAAATTGCCTGAAGTGACGGAAGGCTTAGGGCAGAGTATGCACAGAAATGTTTCCATGCAAATAAAATCCTAAATAATTTATCTACACGCTATGATTTTACATCCCCCAAAAACTGTGGGTTTTTTGCAGATGTCTTAGCAGGAAAACAAAACACAAAGCTCACATAGCCAAGTCTCAGCTAATACCCATTTGCCAGAACAATTTTAAATGCACATTGTATTACTGACCCAGCATACCAGAGATTTAGATTAATCCTTAACGCTTCAATACATTCCCCAAAATAACTTCCCCAATATTTGATTTTCCTTTGAAGGAAAGTGTGTCAGAGATATAATTAGCTCTGGCTGCAGACTCCAAATCTCTGCCTGGCACTGCTCTCAGTAAAACACACCTTCAGCCAGTGTGAAATTGGTACAGCTACATTGAATCTGCTACGTACAACTGAAGTACTTCACACCAGCGGAGGATCTAAGTATATATGCATAAATGAGGGAAAAATACATTTTTACCTGGAATAATAATGCTGCAGAACACACAGGATCTCAGGCTGAGTAAAACAGATGATAAGTTCCTAAGAAATACATTCTTGTAATTGAGTTTAGGGCACTAAATAACCACTGTCTTCTAACAGAGAATCAGATGCATGGTGGGTGTCCCTACATTAATTAGGAATAAGACTGTCACATGGATTTTAATGAAATAGAGTTATATCTATGGCTTCTCCAGGATATTAAAGTCAATTTATCTGAGGAAGACAAGTAATGGCCGGCTTTTTGTAGGAACTAGAGCAGTTCATTAAGGAAGGTAGCAGGAGTTAACATCATCTAAAAGAGCTCTTATTTTTTAAGGTACAAATTCTGAGACTCTCAATTACCAAGACAGAACTGCAGAAATCCAGCAGGCTGATAGAAAACAACACAAATTACTGTCCTCACACTAAAGCACCATGTACCTTGTGGCTGTGAGCACAAAGTACAGACAGCACTTAAATAAACCACTCAGCAAATCCATTTTTCTCAGATACAATCTCCCAAACATATTTACCTGAATGCATTTGGTCATCTGGACATTACCTCCCTAGCTTAGGACAACCAATGCTCCGCATCCTGTGTTGCTAAATGCCACACTAAAAATTTAAATGGGAGGCGTTTAGCTCTCCTAGTCCAAAACAGAGAATGCCAAGGCCATTAGCACCTAGGAAGGCAAACACCCAGGTCTCTGTCACTGGATGTGACAACCCTCGAGGGCACTGAGCAGTTCTGCAACCAGCCAGCTCCAAAAGCTGAAGGTTTCCATCTCCTCTCACCAGTGGAGACTCATTAGACCAATCCTCAGGAAAATCCACAAAAGAGCATATTGGTGTTACCTTAACCCCCCAGTCTTATTTAGTGTTTCAGTGATTAAAGTACTCCTTCCACACACATTAACTAATTAAAAATTCAGATTCTCCTGCTGTATCATAAGAAGCATGAATTCCAAATAAAAGCTTTTATTTAAAATAATTAAATTTTGGATAAAAGACATGAAGTGTCTCTTTGGGCTCTAGTAAGAGGTAAGGCTAATGAGAGCAAACACCTCAGCCTTTCCCACTATCAGTGGTCAGCTTGACCACTCCGGCCCCAAGTCTGCTGGGTAAAGGGGACAGGACCTGTGTCACAATTTACGTTCTTTGCACAGTCAGACATGGAAGTTTCTGGTTTTCCACTTTTCACACCAACAGTTTCAGCACAGATAATGAAATTTAATTCTTCACTCGCTAGAGAGGACCACTGAGATATTTCACAGCATGGGCCTGATGCTCTGTGTGGCCTTTTCAGAAGTGTCACAAGCTTGTGTTTGAAAACACAGCTGCGGAAGTTTCCTCTGACTACCTCAGGGCAGTAAGGGCTGTAACAAGACAAAGGCAACAGCTAGTTTTGATACAAGCAGGATTTTTATTCAATCCAAATGTTTTCTGTACAACAGAAAGGTTTTATACAAAAGAAGGAAGCATTAATTCAGTTGCAAGACAGGCACAAAGGAATTTCTGAACCCTAGTGCTTTAGAAAGTCACAAATTTTTTTGAAAGACCAGCCATGAGAAGTATTGTTATAGATGTTATGATCCTGGTTTGGGTCATTCTCCATCATGTAGAGCTCTCCTGCATGGACGTGCTCGAAGTTAGCACTGAAGTTGCTGGGATCAAACTGAACCCACACCGTGTACCTGTAGTCAATGGTCCGCATGGAATAGCCCATGACCCTGATGTCCTCCAGCTTTGGTTTGTCAGAGTTCCACTGGGGAGTGTCTGCAGGCCGGGGGTACTGGCTGAAAGCAACAGGCTCTCCATGAAAACACCTGTCAGTGTCAGCACACCCTTCCTCGCCTTCCTCCACCCTTCCTGCAGGGACATTAAAATAGGGGACAATGCTTGTCCCCTCAGTGCACAGCGCGACACCAAACGACGTCGCTGGGCACACAGGAGGAACCCGCAGGCCAGCGAGCTCTGCAAGTGTTGGGAACAGAGACACCAGCTCCACCACTTTTTTACTTTGCCCTGGAAGAAAAAAAATCAAAATGTAAGTTACGGGACAGGATGGTTGGACAACAACTTTTTCTAGTAATTCAGTTGGTGTTTTAGTCAAAGTGCTCTGTACAGGATTTTGGGGGTGCCAAAATCAAGGAAATTAAGGAGTGGTAGTTAGCTGTGAAGATGCCAGTCCATGCACTTATGTTGTACTTCTAACAAGAAAACTTCTGCTCTTATGTTTCTCCAATGGCCATAGAGGAATCTCATCCATCAGTTTGACAATGAGCTCTTCAGAAAGACAGGTAAATTCTCAGGGTGCCTGGAGACACATCACCACCTCTACACACGCACTGCAAACAAAAAATACGCACTGGAAATTTACCTTGAGGTGCTGAGCCTCCAGTATGGCTGAAAGGGTCGAGGTAGGGGAAGACCCCTGCTCCTTGACTGACAGGGGAAGTTGTCATTCCTGGGACATAGAACATCAGTGGCACTCGGGTAGCAACATCAAAATTGCTGTATTTTGCCCATTCACCATGTTCTCCCAGGGACCACCCTAAATGACAAAGAACACAGTTCAGAGCAGATACTGGTTTGTAATCTAGTAGTCATTTCTTCTTTATTGTAAATTGACTCTGACTGTTGAGGCCACTGGTCTATTACAAAGGTTATATTAAAAGGTAAATAATCTGTACTTAGATGTAACAAGTCTTTTCTCTGATGTGGAAGCTATTTCAGCAGCCACCTAAATCTTGCAACTTGATACCCTTTTATAAAGGAAATAATTACACCTTTCCTTACTTCTAGATTCTCAAGATCAGAACGAGGAAATTAGCATTGAAACAGCAGAAAAGAGGAATTGGGGTGTGTCACAGTGCCTGCAAGAGTCTCCAGATCAATCCCACAAGGCATTCATTTAAGTTTTGGGCAGCTGCCAGCTCTCCAATACTCCTGTTAACACTGCAGCTGAACACCCCTTGGAGCCAAGGCTGCCCTCTGTGCCAGACTGCCACATCAGGATGCTACCCCTGAGGAAGCAATAGAGATAAAAGCTCTTTTCAAATCTTGAAATCTTTCAAAAAAAGATTTCAGCTCTCCTCTTCCTCTTGAAAGAGATGCCAACATGACTTCCTTCCAGGCAGATACACTGCCAACTCCACTTTGCAGGAAGACAAAGGAACTCTGTGACAGCTATGTTAACACATGTTTTTTCTTGATCACTTTGCCAGCCATGGCACTGGAAACACCAACTGTTTACAGTTATCCAAAGCAAGGAAAAGAAAAATTCAGTTTACAAACAAATCAGAAGGAACATCTAGAGTGACTCCAGTACCAAAAGTATTAATCCCATTGCTCTGCAACTTGTAAGAGCTTGTTCATACACACATGCTCACAGAAGTCAACCCAAATTAACTATATATGTGACTTTAAACTGATATAGTTAATTCACATCCTAACTGGTTTAAATCAGCTAAGCCATCCCACAATTAAATGGATCATGACAGGGTTATTTTAATGAATATTAGAGTATTGAAAAAAAGCATTAAATGCTTGAGGTATTTGTCCCACAGTTCAAACTAAGTTTTTTACCACCAGGATCCAGAGTGTGCAGGATCTCATTTATGAGAGGGAACCATATCCCCATCAGCTTAGACGCTCTGCAAGCAGCAATGACAAGTGTAAGAAAACACACTTGAGCAGTTAATGAGAAAGCCTGCTACCCACTGTACCAGATGGCTTCCTACAAATGGCAAGGCGGGAGGAATGGTGGCTGCACTTTAGGAGCACAGTTCCCAGCAAGAGGCACTCCTTGGGTAGGGGGTGGGAATGCATCAAGCTCAGCCCCGTGTCCTGGCAGGCAGCCTCATCCCAAACCAGCAAATCCTCCACCTGATTGAAGTGCCTGTGGGGACAGGACTGCACAGCCGCAGAAGCCAGTGCCAGTCCCCTCAGTCTGGCTGAGACAAGCCACAGGTACAAGGTGTGACAGCTCTGCTTGACGCTACAGAAACACACACTGGATTAACATGCCAGCACTGAATCGCACAATGAAGCTCTTAACAGTAAATTCAAGAAAGATTTAAATGTTTACCATGATCAGCAGTAAAAACTACTATTGTGTTATTTGAGAGTCCTACATTATCCAAAGCATTCAGAAGCAGGCCAATTTGCACATCCAGGTAAGAAACTGCTGCATAATAACTCTGACGAATCTGCCGCTGCAAGGTAAGAAAACAGAAGAGGAAAAAAAAGGTTTCTCCCAATACACATACAGCAGAACCAGGGGGTGGCTGTGTAAAAGAACTAAAGGGCTCTAGTTGTAAAGCTTTAATTTTAATTGTCTGTAGCCCAATTAATGTTCCAGAAAAGATAATCTGGGACAGGGCAGTTAAGAGAATTCCACCTCTCAGAAGTGTTTTCAAGCAAAATACTGCAAGCCAATCCATTCTTCATCTCTTGGTCGAACCAGTGCACCTAATTTTGGCATAAGCACTGGAGAATCAAGGAAAATCTTGCAAAAGAGGATACACAGGCTGTCAGCTTGAAACAGAGAATCAGATAATGAACACAAACACAGCCTTGGTAGCTGCTACACCCATTCCCTCACTGAACTGCAGTGACAGTGAAGGTTTGCCTACAGAGCTAGAGGTGACAGCATACAAGGCAGGGAATTCATAATTGCAAATGGCCAGTCGCTGAGGAACTGGGAGCATCCAAGAGCAGCTGACTCCTACCTTGCATTTGAACGAGTGAAGGCAGTTTGACCTCAGAGCACTGTGCTGACTGCTCACCTGGAAATCATCGGGAAGTGGTCCATAAGGGAAGCTAACATTTAATGCTTTCACATCATCCCTCTGTCTGATATCCATCCAGGGGTTGTATGCCACAGAAGGCAGCTCCTTGGGCACCCAGGGATCTGGGGCCAGTGTGATATTTTCCAAGGGGTACAACTTGAGAAATTCCTTTACAACAAAACACATACAAAAACTGTCCTCAGCTCCAACATATACTGTATATTTTGTTTTTAAACAGAAACCATTTTCCCTTGCAGGACCCTTTAACGTTACATTCACAAGGCTTCATTCCCCTTCTGCCGGAGTGCGAAACACAGCAATATCAGACATCCCCAACCAATTCCTGAAAAATACTGAGTTAGTAAATACCTAAACCCAAGCCCCTTGTATCTCAAAGCAACACTGCAATAAAAGGTCCAACACCACTTTGAAATCAGTAGCAGTTTTGCCACCAAGTCAAACAGAGAATGAAATAGAAGATTTTGTAAGGCCTCATTATGCCATACTCCATCAAGCTGAAGCCCATCTCCACACAGCAGCAGTCACCATTATGGTGGCAGAAGCCTGGCTTTTGGCTGAGGAGTCACAATTCATTCTCATGAAACGTTCTGAAATACATCACAGGCAACTCCTGAAGTTGCACCAAATCAAGGCTGGTATCCAACACGCTTTCCAGAAACAGCAATAAAGCATTTGTTGGAGCAGCTTTTAAAAAACAAAAGCTACATCCCTCTCAGTGCCTGCAGGTTCCTCTCCTCACCTGTGGGTACCTCAGTGGGATGTGTGGCTTGTGGTAACCAACAGCCAGGAAGAACTTTTGCCTGCTGGTTTTCACGGCGTTCAGTAAGCGTATGGCCTCCTCAGTGCTCTGAATATCAGGCAGAGTCCCCTCAGGCATTTCTGTCACATCCACTGGGCACACCAAGTTTGCATAAAGTTTTCCATCTTTTCCCCTACAAGTCTTCATAAAAAAAAAAAATAGTTCAGTAACTTCTGTTAAATACAAAGACGAAATCCTGTTCTGTAACTTTAGAACCAATTTCTGTAACTTTAAAACCAATGTTTCTACCAACAAAAGAAGGCAACTTCCATGCCTATGAAAATGCAGAAATCCTCTCTAAAGCTGGGTAGAAGATTAAATGTAGTTCCATGGGTGAAAAGCCCACAGCCTCTATGATGAATGGAAGCTCTGATCAAATAGAGATGCAGCAGCATCTGGCTATCCTACATATACATACATTTTCAGTACTTCTGAGCCCAGGAGTTCATAGAAAGCTGCCTGGAAGCTCCTGACTGAGTTTCTGAGCAAATGCCAGCAGTGGCTGATGCGTAATCAGTGAAGGGAAAGGTGGCCTCCGCAGGGTGTTTGAGAGGGTTGCTAAATGAACATACTTTTCTTTAAGTCATGGATGCAAATGCTGCTGTGGTTAAAACTAGTCTTTTTCCAAGATCAAAGCACTGCCAAGGCTGTCTGTGGCCTCATGACTGCAGCTCCTGCTGGGCAGTGTACAGACTCCAACACACAATGCTAATGCAATGCCTGCATAAAGATAAACCAGATTCTTTTGTGTCACACTTAAGAGTAACAAACATTCTAGAAAACTGGATCAGATTATAAAGCTTCAGATTATTTAAACATTATTTTAATTATGGCCCCTGCTCACTCAGTCCTGAGCTCATTATCACGTGAAGTTTACCAAGACTACTGACAATGTTCTGTCACTAACTAAAGCAAAGCCAGATCAGCTACAGGTGCAAGCTGACAACCACACTTTTCAGATAAAGGAATTCATGACCTAGACACAAACAAGGATCATTCTTGCTTACATCTCAGTAACTGAAGTTTCCAAACGCCAATTTAGAAATACTAAAATCATCTGCGGGATGAGCACATCGATTAACAAAACACACACCTGATAATCCAGGCCTTCTTTTGGAAAGCACAGAAACAAAGCACTGAAGTGCTCAGTTGTTCTCCTGCACAAAGGTGCAGCCTCAAAACCCAGTGAGCACATGCTGTCCTTGATACAAAGAATTGGTTATATCCTGAACACCCTTCCGTCAGAGTGCCACAAATCACACTAACCTTCTCATTCTCATGCTTTTCAGCTGAAGGATGGAAGGGTGGAATGGACCAACTGTAGGGATAGTCATCACTGTAATTGGATGAAACCCCTGGAATGGATAAATATATTCAAAATGTTTTAATAGTTCACTGAACCAAGAAGAGCTCAGACACAAGTTTAACTTGTCTTCAATTGTTTTTTTTTCCAAATATGCTAAATGAAGAAACATTTCAAATGAATCTTTGACAACCTAGGAAAAGATAACCAAGAAATAAAAGTCAAAAAGTTTAAGAGAGATATTTTCCCCTGAAATACACCTTTGACTAGTGAGGTAGACTCAAGCCTGTTGAAGAGCCTTACTTCAGGGAACACCAACAAAAAAAACCAAAAAACCAAAAACCAAAAATTAAAAAAAAAATCAAAAAACACCCAGGATTATTAACAGTCTTCTCGCATATCCTTGATTAGCTTTACTATAAGCTGAAACACATAGTGAAACTATCCACACAGGTTTAGTTCTAGGATAAGGAACTGCCAAAAAGAGGATCAGTATTACAGTATTTTTCAACTCAGTAGTGTTACTGCTTTTTAACTAGTGAACTAATTGCCTACTGAACCTGAAGCATTAGTCATACACTCTACATGTCCTGATCCAGACTCAGAGCTTATTAGGAAACATGAAGCATGTACAGGCAGAGCTAAGCCAACAAGTAATTTCATTTTCAGCAGACACCTAACTTCCAGATATATTTTTAGAATGTTAGACATTTATTCCCACAATTCCCAGACAAGACGTGAAACCATCCATTAGATAAAAGTCATCTAATCCATTCATCTCTAATGCCTTAAGACTTAATGACAACCACTGTAAAATCTGGCTAATGATTATGATTTAGGTTCTTAATATAGATGAGAATCACACATCAATACTCATGTATACACCAAGCATTTCTGTGCCCAGCTAACGACAATTCAAACCATACCAGGATGAAAAACTTTCCCCACAGACAGGGTCAGGTAGCCGTTTTCCTTGAAATACTGGGGCATGGTGGAATAGTTTCCTGCATGAACTCTCCAGTAGGAGTAGAAATCGTAGAGGCGGGTGGTGTCAGGCCGGCGGCCAGTGAGAAACGACACTCTGCTGGGAGCACACACGGCTTGCTGAGGAGACAGGCAGCCAAGGAGAGAAATTCAGAATAAAAACCAAAACACACGTATGAGCTAACTTGGGCGTAGCGATGCCTTGAGTTTTAGCTTTCATGTTTTCCCGATTCTGTACTGCGTTAGTATAAAACTCTAAAATTCATATGAGGTGTTAGCAAATTCTCTTCACAGTGTAGTTAGACAAAACAATCCTTTTCCAGCCTGAGAACCAAGAACACCACTGCAGCTTCAAGCCTAAAAAGTATAAACAACAGAGAACTGAGGAGAGCAATCTGGGAGTACGGGACTTCATCACCTGAAGCTGTAAGTGGACAATTAACCCCAACATGGAAATGGACCAAAACTTGTAAAAGTGTGAAAACGTGTGACCTGTCATCTATTTTGTGTGGAGCCTTGGCCAGGCTCTTGTAGTGCCCAAGGTGTATCCTTTGAAGGCCTTTTTAATAAATCCCTACTTTATTCCTTTAACACTGTCTAGCCTCTATTCTAGGTAGCCTCTCAAGGCATCAGTAGCTGGGCCATAACCATCTGGAAACTAGGGAATCACAGGGACGGAGTTCCATACCACTTCAGGCTGGAAAGAACAGTATCCTTATTAAACAAATCAATTCCAAACTGCAAGCTTTTAAAAAAGCAAGCCAGGCTCCATAAAGGCAGGGCTTTTGAAATCTGGTTGTTCGCATCACAGAGAATTAAGCAGCAGTGGCAGGTGGACTGTGCTGATAAAAACCAAAAGTCTAGCTGATCTGGACTACCTTAAGAATAAAGAAAGGATAAACACAGAAGGTCTGGGTTATTTTCCAAAGGTCTGACCAATTCTGCTTCAGACTGACAAAACCCAAGACTTAATGCTTTGAAGTCCTATTCCCTACTTGGAATTACAGAAAAATATCATAATTTAAATGCCCTGTTTTCATTTTTCTCAGCCTAGTAAAGACAGGTTCACACACTACAGTTCAGCCCAATCATTTCTTTTCTACTGAAAATACTTCAAGTTAATAAATACTTGATTTTTCCACTGGCCTGCCTAACACCTACTGTGATAAAACCAGTAATTATTTTCCACAGAGAAAACATGTTTAAGTCATTTATCTCACCTGGGCATATGCATTGCTGAACACCATACTTTGGGAAGCAAGTTGATCAATGTTGGGAGATTTCACAAGCTTATCTCCGTAACAGCCCAACACAGGACGCAGATCATCCACAACTATAAACAAGACATTCATGCCATCTATGAAGGAACAGAATTAGAAATAAATTAACCTGAGCTCCATTAAGCAGAGCCGATTTATCAGTTTTTAACCCCTAAACAAATTTGAGAGCAAAAAATAAAATTAATCAAATGAGCAAAAATATCTTTGTAAGGGAATGTCAATTAAGGGACTAATTCTGCAAAGACAGAAATTCTTTTTGGGCCTAGAAATACAGTGGTTCTCATCTCCTTTCTTATTTCATTGCTTGCACCCGTGGTATTTTCTGCAGGGAGACGGCATCTCCTCGCAGCTGGCTAAAGTAGGGTGGTGCAAAATGAAGAGGTATTTTATAGGGGTACCTACTACCGAATTCTGCGGCCTGCAAGGTTTGAGAGGGGTGTTAAACCACAGGTAAACAAGACTGTAGTCCAACAGATAAAACTATTTTCCTTCTATTAATTACACACGTCTTTTTAAAACGCCCTCTCTAGGCGGCGGACTGTACTGGGGGCCCGACCCGCTCGCCGCCGGCCAGTGAAGCAGCAGCTTCCCTAAGGGACACACCGAGACCATCGGGACACACCGAGAGCCCCGGGATACACCGAGACCCCAGGACACACCGAGACCATGGGGACACACCGAGAGCCCCGGGATACACCGAGACCCCAGGACACACCGAGACCATG
>WBMY01006089.1:9500-23138 GCA_013397315.1 Donacobius atricapilla | reverse complement strand
GACACTGAAATGTCCCAGAGCTGCCCAGAGAGTCTGAAACTAGCAACCAAATTCTGCTCAGCCTGACGAAGAGCGGCTCCAAGGAGGCCTTAAAGCACCTTCCAGTACCTAAGGGGCTCCGAGAGAGCTGGAGAGGGGCTTTTACGAGGCCATATAGCACGAGGGCCAGCACGACCGGCTTCACACCGGCAGAAAAAAAGCTTTGGGCCAGAAATGAGGGAAAAATTCGAGATGCCGGAGCGCCGGCGCGGGATCGCCCTCATGCCTTAGCCCCGCCCCAATGCATAAGCCCCGCCCACACGCATTGCTCCGCTCCCTGTATTATCNATCAGCCAGGCTGGAAAAGATCTCGGAGACTGGAATCCAGCCTTCCCAGCGCCCCGGTGGCGGTGCGTGCTCTCCGCGGCTGGCTCGCGGTCAGGGGCTGGGAACGCGAGCGCTCTCCATCTGCTCGCCAGCCCCACTTCCAGTCATTCCGGTATCGGCTTTGTTACCCTGCAGCTTTCGCAGTTACTCCCAGGCTCTTTCCGGTGCGGTGCTTTGGGGTGCGAACAACCCCGGGCTGCACCGCGGAAGGCGAGCCCTTCCCTCGGGCCCCCTTAAAATCACCAGCGCGATGGTCCCCGCCGCCTGCGGCTCTGCTGGCTCTCCCAGCAAGTAACTTTTCAAGAAACCGAGAGAATGAGTTAAATTTTATTTATTTTAAGACCACAGACTAAGGGCTTGCAAGTAAGTCAGTGCAAGGTGGCTTGAGATGCTGAGAGTCCTGGAAAAACCTTGCATGGAAAGGGCCCTACAGGATGCCAGTTGGAGCAGGCTGTGCTCAGTCAGTTGTTTAGGCAAACAAAAGGGTAACCAAACCTCCAGGAAATGCATTGTTACAGAGGCTGAAATAAACAATCGAAATATGCGTGCTCGGAGTAATGGAAAGTGAGAGCAGAAGTCCCAGCAGCTCATGAAGTTTTGTGACTGCAGAGCGATGCTTGCAGCCTCTTTGGGCGCTGAGCGATGCATGAGCAAGCCGAGTGTTGCACTTTTGCAGGTGTCTTCGTGTTCTGATGCGTCTGGAACACCCGGGGAGCAGTGGTATTACGCTGCTGTATTTATGGAGGAGCCAGGGAAAGTACAAATTACACAAGTATTAAATGTCAAAAAAGGATGACTAGCCGAGGAGCTGACACATCCCTTTGTTGCTATGAAGTGTGACTGGTTTATATCATCCTGTCCCAAAATAGTTTCATCAAGCATGCAGGGAGATGCTGACACAATAAGTCTGGTTTTCATTATTAAGGTGCAGATGAGACATTTGTTCTGAGTAGAGCCAAAACAGCTTGATACCAAACGTAGCAGTCCTGATCTGATGAATGCTTTTTTATTTGATGTGAGTGAAGGTGGGTAGTTGGAGGAATGGTATTCCTGACTGTTACTGCATTATTCTGTTCCTTACCTTATCTGTGTTTTAAAATTCATACAATTATTTCACTGAAACAGTGCTGAAACCTAATGATGTGTTTTAGAAAGCAGTCTGTGAGCTTCTGGTGGGTGGGTGAGAGACTTCCTGTCCTTTGAGGAAATCGCCTACTGTGTAATTATTTTGTCTGATTTTGGGTGGAACAAGCAGTTGCTGTGCCACTGCTCAAGTACTCTGGATAGATTTATTCATTCTTAAATTGACTATGTTATAAACTGTATCAGTGTAACTATTTTAAATTTGTGAGCATCATCCTCAATAGTCCAGTGAGAAACTTCAGTGTACAACAGGTAACTTTGCTAAAAGTGTCACCTGTTGGGTTTTTCTTTTCTATAATATTGGGGTTTTACCTGAATGTAAGTGTTAAGAAAAAATTCTCTGAAGTTTGCCCTATTAGAATTCATAATACAGTGGAGTGGATAAAATTTCATAAATTATGTAACTCAATTTTGAATATCAACAGCTACTTAATTTGATTTGTAGGGCAGAACACACTTTTTAAATACAGGTACAGCTGGTGTATCTGTGAGATTCTAATAAAACAGCTCCTGACTGGATCCTTGTGGAAGGGAACTACTTATTCACTGAGCTTGTTATATGCAAAAATGCTTTTGATGAGTTTCCTTGAAGCCTTGGTTTTATAAGTGAAAGAGATGACATGTGCTGTATCTATGATGAAATTTTTGATTCTTTGCAAAGAAGCTTAACATGTTTTCTATTAGGAAATATCCCAGTGAAATTCCAGCTGTGACTGATTCTGTTGTTCTCTGCAAAGTTAATGTGAAGTTGCCTGCTTTGATTCCTGACTGGCTTTTTTATTTTATTTGTTTGTTTGTTCAATAGCAAATTCCTTATTTACGCCTGCCTGCTGCTCTTCTCTGTGTTGCTCTCTCTACGTCTGGACGACAAAATTCAATGGAGTTACTGGGCTGTGTTTGCTCCAATATGGCTGTGGAAGTTAATGGTGATTGTTGGTGCCTCAGTGGGAACAGGAGTATGGGCCCGAAACCCACAGTATCGGTAAGTTGGTGGTGTTTGTTTGCCAAAACAGAGGGAAGGTTGGGTCCTGTCAGCCCAGGACAAAGTAACTTTCACATCTTTAAATACAGCAGTGTATTTAAACACCGGGTTTTCAGCCTGAGATGTTTTGATTTCTAAAACTCTGTTCTCACAGAACTTTCTGTAAGCAAAAGATGTTTTTGCTAACTTTATCTTGTTTTCATTCCTCTTTGGAGGTGGAGACCATTTGCTGTCTCTCTGTGTTGACCAATCTGATTGAATGGGTGCTATTGCTAACACCAATCAGTTTAGCTCTAGAGACCTGGTATATAAGGAGGTCAAATTTTTAATAAATCAGTCTTTAGCCTTATGACAAATCCTAGAGTCGTGGTCTGATTTCATGTCCTACAGCGACACATCAGTGTTGAGATTTTTGGTAATTTGAGTAGAATGTGAATTTGAAGATCCCAGGGCTGATGCTGTTCGTCACACACACACAGACACGCTTTGTTCAGAAGGTATGAAAACTGATTTATTTAAAAAGGTCTGACTCCATTTTATAGTATTTTTACGAAGGCCAGGGACTGAGGGAGAGGGTTGACACCTCTCCCCATCCCATTGGTCAAGCTGTCCATATCTTTAAGAACAGGAATGAAAACTTTCTTTGAAATTACAAAAACATTGGCTGTGTTTACAGACCAGAGCACAAGAAGAAACCCGAACTGTGAAACTGTGAAATAGAAGAGAAAGCTGAAAAATCAGAGCGACACAGGGCAAAAGAAAAACAATCTTAAATGAAGTGCAATTAATGCCTTTTCTGTCTGTGGTGAATATTAAATGAGGAGTTTTGGTGCACAGATCTCCCGATACTCCCACATTTTGTGTGGCTCAGGTCTTGTTTGCCCCCTCCAGTAATGGGTCTAATGGTGTAGGGAGAAGCTGTGTGCTGTCATTTTACAGACATTTTATTTTTAGTAACAGAAAATATCTGTTGCAATACTCTGGCTTAGGTAAATAAAGAAATTCTGGGGAAAGATATTGACTCAGTGAATGCTGGCGCAGAAATCAAACAGATAATTTTAAATTTAGCTTATTTCCTAACAGCCTCCATGATAGCTGACTGTTGATATACTAGCAAAGAAATCCTGTTCTATCTGCCCAGCTATAGAATCCTTAAAAAAATTTCTAATTGTAAAAATCCCACTGCACCCTTTAAAGTAAAATGCTTCCAACGTGCAGCTTTATGGGCAAGAAATCCTATTAGGCCATCAGGAGTGGAGTGCAATGGGTGTAATGTGTATGTTTATTAAAAACAAATGTTAATATCTGAAGCTCAAGCAAATGTCCTGGGAAGTTTGCAGGGTAATGTGCTTTTCTTACAGGCAAATAAATCCTTCCTTATCCTCTCTTCAGAGCAGAAGGAGAAACCTGTGTGGAGTTCAAAGCCATGTTAATTGCCGTAGGCATCCACCTGCTCCTGCTGATGTTTGAAGTCCTGGTGTGTGACAGGATTGAGAGAGGGAACCATTTCTGGCTCCTGGTCTTCATGCCGCTGTTCTTCGTGTCTCCGGTCTCGGTTGCAGCTTGCGTCTGGGGGTTCCGACACGACAGGTCCCTGGAGGTGAGGCTTCAGTGGTGGGGCAGCAAAGTCCTGGCGCTGCCTGCTTGGCATCAATCCTGTGGCAGTTCGTGCGCTCAGGAAAGCACAGTGCAGAAGATCAGTCCAATTAATTGCACTCATCAATTAATTGCGCTCACCCGCAAATGGGCATGAAATCAGGATCAGCAATAATATAACTTTTTCTAGTGTCTTCTGGGGTTTTATTGGACTACCAAATTGCAGCATGTTTTGAACCTGTTTTTTTATTAGTTTGTGTTAAAATAACTCGCCAGGAGCTCTGCAGTACAGATCAATAGCAGACACTAACATGGAAACAACAGAAAAAATTCCACTGATTGCAAGCACTGTCTCTAGGCAGGATTGAATTTCCAGAGCCCCACATAATCAGAGCTGAAAATGTCTTAATATCCTAATCTGTGTGTTTAATCTTTAATTTGGGAATGTGAATGGTAGGCAGTAACATTAGGGTTTTATTTTCTGCCTCTGTCTTATCTCTAACTCCCTTTGGATTTGGAAGAACCTTGGAAGGATTCTCAAGGTGCTTCCACAATTGTGACATTTTGCAATAAATTAAGAATTCCTGTTGAATTTTTTAGGGAGTTTTTCATTTTGCCGTGTCCTCAAACTACCCCATGACAATTAAAAACCTGTTTTTTAAATGAGGCTTAGCTTTTTCAGGTATTTTAATTTCAAGGAGCTATTTCTCTAACATTAGCATAAGATGAGTTTTTCACTGGAGAGAAACATTTTTGGTAAGTGATTGTTATGATGGCTGGTAAACTGATACCCTAAGTTCATTTTGGAACATTTGCCTATAGAGTTTTATTTTGCAGGGTTCTATTACCAGTTAACAAATGCTGAAAGTAAAATTTGTGTGGAAGTGCTTGCCATCTACTGGATGATGCTTGATTGCCCATTGATTTACAGATGACTGCACAGCTGCTGAGTACTGGCAGAAGAAAGTGGAATCCATAAAAGGCAACAGCTGTCTCAACTCATTTTTATTTATTTTTTTTTTACTCTTAGTCATCTTCACTTAGTGCTGTTCTACTTTCTCTTCTTTTTATTCTGTGAAGATGTCATTATTTACCTTTCATTTGCTAGAAACGTGAGGGGTTTGCCTTTAATCCAGGACATCAATTTTTTGACTTGAGTAATCAAAGCAGTTGTTAATCTATTACTCTTTTCATAAGTATTTAATCTGAAATACATTATCTGCTCATCCCTGTTCTGCATCTGATTAGGTGATCAGTAAGTACATGCTGGGGTTTTTGCCTCTGTATCATGGTGGGCTTAGAAAAAGCTTCCTCTAATGTGTTACACTATTTTCTAGTCAGTACAGCACTATTTATTTAAAGCACGTTGAATTCATTAAGTTGTAAGCCATTGCAAATATGTGTGCACTTGCCATATAGATCTCATATGTTAACTTGATTCTAAAAATTATTTACAGCAATTGATCCTCTGATTTTTATCTTTTTCTCTCTCTTTGCTCCTGCAAAGTTGCTTGGTCTTACACTTGAGTGGAAGAGGGTTTGGTGGTTTATTCTTTTAAGAAAGCCAGTGATACCAAATTACTTTAAATCTGCTTTTTCAGTCTTTTTAAAGTAATTTGTAGTTGAACAGTGGAGACTTTGATGTGGTCCCTGAAGCTGGCAAGTGCCTGTTGGATTTTTGACTTTCAAAGGCATTTACCCAGATCAGTCTCCGCAATCATGTGTGTTAGTGAAAAGCAGCGTGTAGTGTCTGCCTTCAGAGAAATACTGCAGTTAAGGAGGCCTCACATAACTGCGTATTTTTTATTGAAGTGAGTGATGTTTCTAGCTTGCATTCAAAAGCTTCAGTTAGACTTCTCAGATAATAATTCTGTGGTCTCTGAAAGTCCTACCCATTGTAGGTCTGCCCATAAACTTTGGAAATAGAATCTTGCCAAGTGTGATGGTGTTTCATTGTCTCATTTTTCAAGCTAGACACAGACTTTTAAAAAAATATAATGAAGGACTGTTTCTCATAGTGGCAAGCAGGACTCATGAAAACCTTTCACTGAGATTTTAATGAGAAGTATTCCTTTTCTCTGGGGCCACAAAACCCATGTCTTCAGTGTCATTTAAAATGTCTCTCAGTTGTGCAGGAAATGATTTGAATTTGGATGTCATATTCCAGTATTCCATGTATTTCTTTTTTTTCCCTAGATAGAGCTTGGACTTTAATTTGGGCTGTTGGTAGTTCTGCCCATTACTGAAACTACTAAATATTCCAAAAGATAAATTTTAAGCTGAAGATCTTTTTACTACTTAATTTAATTCTAGCAGTATTTCTTGTATGAAAAGTACAGTTGTCTTCTGAGGCTTTGCTTTTTTCATTCTGATTAGTTTGGCTTTTCTTACTTCTCTAATCACTCGAAGTGCCCTTTTATTTTTAATACTAGGAAGATCTTGAAAACAGCTGACTCTACGTGATTTGGTTGGGATCACACCCACACAAATTTAGGGATGTTTAGTAATAGAAAATGTAAATGCAAATGAATTTTCATATTTCAGTGATAAGAATGGGGTCAGAGAAGTGCTTTGACAAGTTCATTGATTATCTTGGAAGTAAGTTTATCATACTAAGAATTAATGAATATTTCTTTCTTTTTTCTAGCTGGAAATCTTGTGTTCAGTCAATATTCTACAGTTCATATTTATTGCACTCAGACTAGATGAGATCATCAGATGGCCATGGCTTGTATGTAACCAGCGTTTTCTTCTTGTCTTTGTTTAAATGCTGAATTTCATAAAGATATTTATTCTAGGCAAGTTAGTACATGATCAGTCCATGATCCCGTTTTTGCTATCCTTCACTGAAGGTCTGTTCTTTGGGCACAGCATCCTCTGAGGGAGAGGAATGTGCCAGCAGCTGCAGTTCACCTCTGAGCAGCAGCTGAGAGAGAAATCCTCGCCCAGAGTTCCCAGCGGGAGCAGTAAATAAGCCATGAAAATGATTGGTGGGTTAGAGAATGTGTTGGTAAATACAGTGTGGTAAATAACTAGTTTTATTTGTTGGGTTACCGTGCATGTAAATCCACTTCCTGTGGATTTACTGCAGCCACTGACAAAACTGCTGAGATGTTCCATCCCCAGTGCCTCTAGAAAACAAAAGTGCCGTTTCTGTGTCTGGGTTTTTGTAAACTGCTGTCAAACTGACAGTCTGGCATGGTTATGCCTGTCCTTTCTACTGTCAAAAAAACCTTGAGAAAGGACTGAAACCTTCTAAAGTAAGGCATCCAGTGTAGGAAGTACTTGCTAAAAATCAATTTCAAGTACAGTTTGAGCCCATGCAAAATCACAGAAGTCTTAGCAAAGTTGAACTACATTGCATTTATTTTAAATTATTTCAGTTTGATGGGGTTTAGAAAGCTGAGGAGCCCCTGAACTGATACATTTCTAAACAACACACAGGTTTGATGCCCTTCGGTTAGACATTATATTAGTTAAAGACTTAATTTTCTTGTTTAGGCTTCATACGTGGACTCACTTTATTTAAAGAAAAAAACCCCCACAACTGAAACAAATCAAATGTGTCTTTCTTTCAGGTTGTCTGTGTTCCACTGTGGATCTTGATGTCCTTCCTGTGCCTGGTGGTGCTCTACTACATCGTGTGGTCCGTGCTGTTCCTGCGCTCCATGGACGTGATCGCGGAGCAGAGGAGGACACACATCACCATGGCTGTCAGCTGGATGACAATTGTAGTCCCACTGCTCACCTTCGAGGTAGGAAAAGCCATCAGGAGCTGGATGTGTCTTGGTTTTTTTTTTAGTAAGTAATGAATGATGATTTTTGAACTTAGTGAAATGAGAATGTCACGGTAGGACACGGAATAGATGGACTCCACAGAGCTGTCTGAAGAGAAAGAAGCTTTATTTACAATCCCAATAGTTCATTTAGAACATGCAGTGTAAAAAGGTCTATTATTGCTCCGTGGCACTGACACTGCTCTCCATTGGGTCAGGAATAGGAAACAACCCCTGGGACAGTTGTTCTGGCAAAGGGAACACTGTTTGCTGAGCCTGTGCTGAGACACGGAGAGAGATGGTTTGGAAAGAGAAACTGTTGGCAGCTTTCCCTTGGGAAAGGAGCCAGCAATGGTCAGCGAGCTGAAATTCAGGCTCAGAAATATTGAGCCCACACTTGGGTTTTTTTTTCAGTAAGTAATGAATGATGATTTTTGAACTTACTGAAATGAGAATGTTGCTCTTTGTATTGGAATAAATTATTAACAGCAAATATGAAACACAAATGAGAATTCTATGTTCCTTTCTTGAGTAAAATCTGCATCACATTGGAACTAGAACTACATGCTTCTGTGAAGGCCATTTTTTCCTCACAGATGCGTGAGGTTAAAGATTACAGATCAGCATATGCTTTAAGCAGTTTGAAAGTGAGTATTGCAGTTCAACTGACATTGTAAATTTTTTTTTTTGCCATTTAGATCTTGCTAGTACACAGACTGGATGGGCATAATTCTTTTTCTTTCATACCCATATTTGTTCCTCTCTGGCTTTCACTGATAACACTGATGGCAACAACATTTGGACAAAAAGGAGGCAATCACTGTAAGTATTTCAGAATCCTGGAAACATTAAAAATCAATGTATTTTATTAAGATTTTTATTTTCAAAAAGGGCTTTTCTGTTACTGCTGTTTCAGGCAGTTGCAATAAAGTTTCAGTGCTTGCAGTGTCCTCCCCTGTGGCACTGTTTACTTTGGTTGAGGTGCAAAGTCTTTTGTGTTCTTCTCTGTGCTGATGTGACCCGACACCGTGTAATGTGTGAAAAAAAAAGGATTCTTGCTGGGGTAGTGTAGCTGTAATTTATGCAGATGGATATACACACAGGCTTGCACGTGCAGACACGGAACTGTGCAAATGCTTGGCCAGACTGTCTGTGTGGATACAACCTGAATTGTAATGTTATGACAGGCAAAAAAAAGGCTGAGAAGCAGCATTTATAAATCTTATAGACATGCAAGCAATCAAGAGATCTTAAATTGTCTGCTTAATTAAATGTTCATTCTGTTAATAATGCAAAACGATTTGGTTTCTTTTAGGGTGGTTTGGAATTCGCAAAGACTTTTGCCAGTTCCTGCTTGAAATTTTCCCATTTTTGCGAGAATACGGAAACATCTCTTACGATCTTCACCATGAAGATAACGAGGAGACAGAAGAAACGCCGCTGCCCGAACCGCCAAAAATTGCACCGATGTTCCGAAAAAAGACTGGCGTGGTCATTACGCAGAGTCCTGGGAAATACGTGATCCCACCTCCCAAGCTGAACATTGATATGCCAGATTAAGATGACGGTAGCATATTAAACTTGAACTGGTCAGCAGCAGACAGATGTATTTCATCTCATGCCTTGTCCCAATTCCTTTAAAATAGGTTTTGCTGAATCAGTGGCTTGGATTACACAAATCAGAAATCTTGAAGATAATCTGAGTGCTTTTCCAGAAATGTGTGGTTGTCTACTTTGTGAACCTTCCTAACAGGTTGGTTGCACGCTTGCCTGTATAGTATTTATATGAACATTTTTAGCAGTGTAATATATTGTTTAAAAGTCCTGTTGTGTACAGTATAAGTATTATCTAAAAGTATTTTTTTAAAAACCCTGTATGAAATGCCTGTGCTATTCCAGGTGTCTTTCAGGTCCAAAATATACACTCGATTTTCGTGTCTCTTTTAAATGCTTTGGGATGCCTTAGCATAGTACCTCTTTTACTTCTTTCTCTGTTCAGCCACAATCATTGTCTCAACCACAGAGGCACAAGAGCGTTGCACTTCGGGGGAGAAAAGTAGAATGTATGGTGACTTACATGATGGTTTTGAGTTAGCTATGTAAATTTTCATGTAAGTATTTCAACTTTTGTGCTGGCTTGGGAGTTACATGTTTTTGTTGCTTTTCCAGTTTCATGTTTTGATTCTTCTTGAGCAGCATGTACCATTCTCCCATTAGCCTGGCTGTTTAATAAGCTGTTCCTCCTTGCATTGTGTGGTCTATGCCAGAAACATTTGTGGTAGGTTTCACAGCTGTTGGTTAGCTGGTATAAGTATCATAGCTTGGTCTTCATTACCAACTTTGTGTTGGTCTGTGTAAATGATTAAACTTTTCAAGATAGGATCGTGTTGGTGTTGGCATAGCATTTTCTTGTCTGAACAAAGACCTGCTTTGACAGTGTGCCTTGGACTTACAGGTGCTCTGGAGAAACGCAGTCTATGAAATGTGTAGTCCTGTAGTTTATAAAAACAGATGCCTCATATTCCCAAACCCTTGCAGCTGCTCTCTGTGTTTAGGTAACCCCCAGTTTAGACAGCCTAAATACCATGGGTCTCATTTCTTCAGTGTTAGCATGGCAGTAAGAGCAGGGAGTGCGTTCAAGGCGGATGTCTGAAAAACCTGGATGCAGCACTTCCATTTCTGATGCTCCAGAGCCCACGGACCAGCTGCTGCCTGGAACCCAACCCAGCACTATCCCATCCCACAGCTTAAATTCTGTTGCAGTTTTATTTTATATCTGTATTTTTTATGTATATATATTATATTCTGGTTCAAAAAATGAAACATCAGCGGGATTGCTGCTGGACATCAATTCACCGGCAGGCCACCATGGAAAAGAAGACCAAGATGCTGAGCTTGCATGAGAAACCACTTCCAGGAGGAGAGCACAGCAGGTCGCAGGGAGAACAGGCACAGCTCTGCGCTGGGGAAGGGCTCCTGTGCCAGGGCAGCTCCTCCAGGCAGTGCTGCCCCTACAGCTCCAAGCGCTGCTGCTCACACAGACACGAAGGAGCTTCAGCCAGGGCACAGCAGGGCCTTGGGGGCCAGGGAGCTGCTCTGCTTCACCCGGCCCTGCCCCGCAGTCCCTGCCCCGCAGTCCCTGCCCCGCAGTCCCTGCCCCGCAGTCCCTGCCCCGCAGTCCCTGCCCCGCAGTCCCTGCCCCGCAGTCCCTGCCCCGCAGTCCCTGCCCCGCAGTCCCTGCCCTGCCCCGCAGCCGTGCTGGCAGCAGCTCTGGCACAGCCCAGCTCCTGTGCGGATCTGCAGGTACCAGAGCAGGGCTGTGAGGTTCCTTCTGCTCGGGCAGAACTGCTGCAGTCCAAGGGAACGGTCTCCCAAGCGGTCCAGAAAAGTGTTTGAATAAAAAGGCTCTTATCCTGTTCTTGGTGCCATGCCTAGGTGTGGCCTTGCTCCATAAAATAAAAGGATTTTCACTAATGTAAGCTGTGAATTTTGGAAAACCCTTGGGAGTGCCAAAACTTGGCGGCTATTATTTGTGATTCTTGACACTTGTCTTGAATTCAGTATTAAATTTTCAAAGATAACTGGTATTTTTCATCTGAAATAAGAGAAAAAATGTAATACTTGCTCAATTTAATTTTGCACAAGCACCTTCTCATAATGGCCTTTCTGCAGTGTTGGTCAGGTCACAGAGCTATATCCATCACATGCCCATCTTGTGTGCCTGAAGTGTGAATGAAAAGAATCTATCCCTAAGGCAGGAAAAGGAGTAGTCTGGGGCAGATATCCTATCAATTGTGGCAGCCTGCTTTTAAGCACCGTTTTCCTATAATCAGAGATACAGGTATCAAAAAATCACTTTAATTTACATTTGTATTGGCACACAATCCATAACTAAACATTTAAAAAATGGCATTTACTTAGTTGTTTATACAGGAAAAGTCTAGAAAAACATTAATACTCGTTTGTTTTGCCTCAAAAAAGCAGTTCATCAAATGTATTTGCCATTTCAAATAGTTTTGGAATCGAATCCTAAACAAGATGCTGATGTAATTCACAAGTCAGTATCTTAAATACAAGTTTGCTTTTAGGCAGGAAAAATAATAGTAAAGGGCTGACACCTACAATTCTGAAGGGATCAGTTCTTCAGGGATGTCCACCTGCCACACCCCTGTTCTCCCTCGGGCAGGAATTGGTTCCAGGAGCCATCTGGGATTCGAAACAACAGTCAAGTATTTCTGTTCTAGATTACTGAGGACAGCTTTGTTTTCCAGCTCCAGAATCTCTTCAGGAGGCAGGTTTTCTGGATATAGTGATGTCTCTCCAACGTCAATTAATCCTGTATTTTACAATTTAAACAAAATTAGTTGCCAGTTTGATTTCCTGGAGAAAGGTTTTGCAGAGGTAGTCCGCCCTGAGGCTAGAGAGCGGCCAGTTTGTTACCAGAAGAGCCCAGAGGGGGCACACCTCCCACCCCTGCTGTTTGCTGCAAAAGTCCGTGTGACTCAGCTCAGGTGGGTGCAGAAAAGGAGAGGGCACAGTTAAAATCACCACAACCCCGGGATGCAGAGCTCCTTCAAAAGCAGCCTCCATCTGAGACACAGCTGCTTCCAAAACTGAGCTACATTTGGCCTCGCACCACCTTCAGTAAAGCATAAAACTCTCCCTGCTCCTCTCAATCCTCTGTTAACATTTTTAAATCATTAAACTATTTCTAAATTCTTGCCTACTCCACAATTAAGTGTGCAATTTATGTTAGGGCTGCAAATCTACGTATTATGTAGGTTCAGCACTGTAGAAGCACAACATTCAGTGTATGTGAGAGAATTAACTTGTGCAGGAATAGCTGAAAGTATTCAAATTACAAAGATGGTGTAACGAAGATACCTACAACGAAATACTACAAAAATGAGCACTGGATAAAAACTTTCTAAGTGTACAGTGTGCAACATCTGCTATACATTAGCATAATTTATGCAGTGAAACATCGATGCCTCTGCACTGTGTGTTACAAACGTCTGCACTGCCCAAATACCAAAAGCGACAGAGGGGGTTTGTGAAACTGAAATAGCATTTATTTATCTAATTATTAATGTATACTCCAAAATGACATGCAAAGTGCTGCAACATCATGAATTCGCTTGACCAC
The DNA here is from genome assembly GCA_013397315.1 of Donacobius atricapilla. Classification (NCBI taxonomy): domain Eukaryota; kingdom Metazoa; phylum Chordata; class Aves; order Passeriformes; family Mimidae; genus Donacobius; species Donacobius atricapilla. The sequence continues at coordinate 10,129 of WBMY01006089.1, read as the reverse complement.
GAGTACTGCAAAACGGTTTCAGCAGGAGTTCCTAAACTCAAAATACAGGAATTGTGGAACTGATATTATGCTGAAACACACAGACCTGAAACAGACCCCCATCGCAACTCATGCTCCACTCCTTCGAAATGTTGCAGAAATGTCACAATGACTGCTAACACATAAAGCAGATGTGCATTTGAGTGACTGTTGAGGGGCTGAAAGTTTGCTTAGAAAATACAACCCAAGGATGCTTACCTGCAATAACTCCTCTGCCAAATTTTTCCCCTTCATTCAACAATTCCTGCAGTTGTTTCGGTGTCATGCCGAGCCTACTCAGAAGAATTTCTCTCCATGTTTCATCTTCCCAGTCCTTAACAGCTATATGAATAGCAATGGTGCAATTCTTGTAGCCTGCTAGCAAAGGACGCCAGCGAGTCTCTACTGTCTTCACTTGGTTCAGAAGCAACCCCGCGTAGGGCTGTCGGAAGGAAAGGCAACCGAATTTCATCGTGTCCCCGCGTCAGCAGCCGTTTATTTCCTGTAAACACACACACAAACGCCCGGGCATTGAGTCTCCCGAAGCGGCCGATGCCCCGGACGAGCTCCGGAGCTGCGCCGGGGGAGCTGCGCGGCCTCCCCGGGGCTGG
>WBMY01006088.1:53519-67125 GCA_013397315.1 Donacobius atricapilla | reverse complement strand
GTGTTGTGTATATTAATTTTCAGAATTCTTCTCATGAATAAGAACATTCAAAAGTTAATAAAAAGCAAATTAACTTTCCTGAGAATACTGGGCACATCCAAATGTTGTAATTCCTTTTTAACGTACTTCGTGTTAGAGAGGGTCTGTCTGAAATAAGACTTGACTACACAATTATGGAATAAGATGCTGACAGCATTACAGAATTATATTTAATTAGTGAAGACAAGAACTTTCCTTTTGAGAGTCCTTAATTTGGTGCATCGATCAGTCCCCAACAAATTCAAAGGCAAGCACAATTATGTCTTCCGTGTTCAAGTTCTGTGTCAATTAATCCATTGTGCTAATTCCTGAATCTCTGGAATTTAACATAAATAGCATAATGGAAAGCAAATAATGAAAATATTTTTATTTCACCTAATCGAATTAGTTAACCACTGGTCAATCATTAAATGAAGTCTGTGAAATTAATTTTTTATTAAACATACTTTGTCACAGTATATTAAATAAAATTTTATATTTTAACAGGAATAGAAAAAAATTAAGACTAAAGTATAGACAACATCTTGTGAACAGCTTTGTCAGTGTATTGACTAAAATTAAAATTTGCTGTAATTCAGTCCTTCAAGCAGCCTGACTTTGCGAGAAAATGAATGCAAGATCATGTAATGGTCTAATCCCATTATAGAACAAGGAGTGAGCATGACTTGCACATATAGTGCAGTAATGGTCAAGTAACACAACAATGTGTATTTTAAATTCTTTTTTTTCTTTTTCAGTATAATGAGATGCAGTGATGCTTCCTTTTGGTTGATATAATGATTTCACTGGCAATCATAAGACATATACTTAATGGGGAATATCAAAGAAATAAAGTTTCTGTGTGCCAGAAATCTTAGCTATGAGTACTCAAAGAAAGACAGAATGAACTTTGAAATTTAAACACCAAAAAGGGATATTCATTAAAGATGAAAGACTCAATCCGATGCTGTGTGTCATTGTGTTGGTTGTTTCTTCCTTGTATTGCCTTAGTAATGTGAAATAGTCATGCTGAGGCAGTCCCGCCCTGAACCCTGAGAAGACATATGGTTCTGTCACCTATTCTCTGTGTGAGGCAGTGATTAGCTTTTGATAATTTATAAAACAACTTTCAGGTGTTTTCTGAGTTTACAGCTTCTATTATGCATTACCTGGGAAACTTTCTGGACAAACAGATTGTCAAATGTGTTGATGCAATGCTCATGAAAAAGGCTGCTGTTTTGGATGAGCAGAGACCTCTGCTCAAGGCAGAACCTACTTCAGTTTGAAATAAAGTCTCAGCTCTCTGTGGACAAGAATAGTAGGAGAACATGTCTGAAAACCAGCCCATAAGGAAATGCAGCTTCAAAAGCACTATGTACCCACTTTCATTTACAAAAGGCACCCTAGGAAAAGGAAGTCTTTAATACTGCAAAACTAAATACTTAGCAATAAGGAGATGTTAACTAGCAACTTCTATAACAACAATATAATAATTGATTTTTAATTACACCATCAGATACTGTTTTGTTTGTTTGTCTGTTTGTTTGTTTCTAGAAGTCCTGCATTATAAGAAAGACGTTCAATATTTACTTTGAGCATCATTTTTCACTATGTGGCTTTGTTATTTGTAGTGCATCATCTGAATTCTGAACTTTATAATTTTTTTTTTTCATTCATTGTTGCTGTTGCTGTTTTCTCCAGGGCTCTTATCAGCTTAATGTCTTATTACTTATCAAACATTAATGAACTAATCTTCCCAATTCTCCTTTGAGAGTGAAACTGGTAGGACCCAATTTTTTTGCTGATGGAGAATCCTAGTTCAGTGAGAGAAAAAGTATCACTTTCAAGCTGTCAGGAATGCCAAGCAGTTCAGTGTTGGGTACAAAATCCAAGGCCTTTGTCTTAGGTATGTGCTAAATTTTAAGTAATTTTTAGTGCTGGGCATGGGGCAATTTGTGCATGGTTTAAGCTGATGGAGTGCTCTGTGGATTTACTAGCTAAAAGTGGAAGATAATATAATTTTTAGGAGGCGCCCAGGACTGCTTACTTTAAGGGTGGCTGAAATTTCTTTGAAACCACCTCTTGAACTGAGTTCAGAAAACTCACATGAAGGAGATGGACACTCAAATTAAGCTTGGTAGGATAACTCAGTCATGTCTCTACTACACTGTAGTATGTCATTGTCATCAAGTGATAGATCTTGTGGCCAATATGAAAGGGGAGGAGTGCTTTCCATTGCCTGCATTTCTGACAAAGAAAACAAACGATGTATAGAAATGACATAAAAATAGACAGGGTTGAGTGTCTGTGAATAATCATGGTTATTTACCTAGGTTTACGTATAATAGTCCAATGACTAGGCTTTTTATGTTTGACAGAATTGCTATGTTTATGTATATGAAGATCTGGTGGCACTTTGACCTATCATGAGAGATCAGTTTTTCACAGAAGAATTAATTCTGTTATTTACCTAGGGAGGACAATGAAGCCCTTTTTCTATAAGATTTTTAAATTTCTGGCCATGTAGATATATTCCTTTGGTCTACAATCCCAGTGTGCATATGTCTGGATGTACTAATGAGAGTAGCAAACAAAGACTAGTTGCTTTGGAACAAGAAGTTGATGAAGTTTCCAAAGCACTAATCACATTTACAAAATAAGAAATGATAATGTAGTGCTGCTAACATCCAATTCTTTTTTACCCTGCTTTAGTAACTTTTCATTTACATATTTATTAACTTATGCTAGATCAACTATTTTTTACAATGATAGGCACAGAAAATAAATTAATTGTAATTTGTTTTATTGTAATGAATAATAAATGATTTTTTTGATAAGCCACTTATTATAGTCTTATTACTACATAGTTTTGCTGAGGAATTAAGGTTTGCATTTTAGTTTGAGAATATTTGCACTGTATTCATTTACAGTATCCTGTGTTCTTAGGAATATGAAAACCCATTGTTTATTATTTTTCATAGTTTTTAGTTGAGATAGCCGAACAAATTATTAATTTTTCTGAATGTTCACAGGATCACCAAATGGGTAGGGTTGGAAGAGACCACTGGCGGTCGTCTGTTCCAACCTCCCTGCTCAAGCAGTGTTCCCTAGAGCACATTACTCAGGATTTTGTCCATGTGGGTTCCTGATATCTCTAGAGAAAGAGACTCCAAAATCTCTCTGGGCAGGCTCTGCTTGTTGGTGCTAAGCAACAGGATTACTAGCTACAGGGAGAAAGTGGAGTATAGGAAGTTCCGTCTGCGCATGTCACTGTGAGAGTGACTGAGTGCTAGAACAGGCTGCCCAGAGAGATTCTGGAGTCTCTTTCTCTAGAGATATCAGGAACCCACATGGACAAAATCCTGAGTAATGTGCTCTAGGGAACACTGCTTGAGCAGGGAGGTTGGAGCAGACGACCGCCAGTGGTCTCTTCCAACCCTACCCGCCTTCATGACACTGTCCTTTCAGATAATTGTATGCATTGGCAAGAACCCCTCTCAGTTGGCTTTTCTCAAGGCTGAACTAGCCCAGCTCCCTCAGCCTTTTCTCATTAGAGAAATGCTCCAGTCCCTTAATCATCTTTGTCACATTCCGCTTGTCTTGCTCCATGTCTCTCTTTTACTCGGGAGCCCCTAACTGAACACAACTCTCCAGATTTGTCCTCACTAGGATTGAATAGGGGGCAGGATCACCTCCCTGGACCTGCTGCAAGGCTTTTTGTCCTGCAGGCGAGAAGGCTGCTGGCTGCCTTTGCTGTTAGAGTGCATGGTGGACTCATAATCATCTTGTTGCTCACTAGACCACCCATGTCCTTTCCTTAAAAGAAAACCAAAGCATAGCAAATCTGCTTTCCAGCTGGTTCCACCAGGAAGTACTGGTGCCTTGAGTAGTTCCTCCCAGGTGGAAGACTTTGCATTCAACTATGAACTTTCCAAGCGCACACACTGTCCCAACACGTAGGTCATTGATGATGAGGTTAGACAGTATTGGCACAGGTATTGACGCTGAGGTACGCAACTAATGATCTGCCTGCAACTGAACTTTCTGCTGCCCTCTCCGGTCCTGGCTGTTCAGACAATTTTCCACCCAACTCTGATTATCTGTCTAAACCATGTTTTGTGAGATTATCTTTGAGGATGACAAGGTTTCAGAAGCCTTCCTAAAACTGGGGTGACATGCTCATCCATGAGGCTCTACACCTTGTTGTAGGAGCCTGTAAATTTGATTTAACTCAATTTCTCTGTATAAATCCATACTGATTATTCTCAATAATGTTGTCTTTCATATATTTGGAATGGATTTTTGGGATTAGTTGCTCCACCACCTTCACAGAGACTGATGCAAGGCTGATTTGATACTCCACAGATCTTCCTTCTTGTACTTGAAGACAGGAGTGTCCTTTGTTCTTTTCCAACCTTCAGAGACCTCTGCCAATTAACATGACTTTTCAATTATAGTTGAGAATGGCCTCATAATGATGTCAGATAATCCATCCATTGGGCCTGTGAACCTGTGCATGTTTTCTCAGGTGTTCTCTAACATGGTCCTTCACTGCCTAGGGTATGTCTTCCTCCAGACTCTCACTCTGGTCTCAGGGCCTAATGGATGCATCAAGGCCAATCTTACTGGTAGTGACTGAGGTTAAGAGGGCACTGAAAACCTTTTTCATGTTCTTTGTCACCAAGTTCCCAGCCCACTCAGAAAATAGATCCAAGTTTTCCCGTGTCTTCCTTCCCATTCATGTTCTTGTAATATCCTTCCCTGTTGCCATTGACAGCTCTTGCCAGATTCAACTGCAGGTAAATATTGGCTTTCTTTACCCCATTCTTGCAAAACTAAACAGCATCTCTACACTTCTGGATTGTTTGTCCCTCCTCCAACCTCTTTAGCACTTTCTTTTTATTTCAATTCAACTAGGAGCTCCTTGCTCCTTGATGCAGGCCTCCTGCCACATCTGCTTATTTACTGCTTGTTGGGATGGACCTTTTTTGAGCTTGAAGGAGGCATCAGCCAGCTTTCCTGGACTTCTCTCCCTATAGCTCTGTATCCCATGATGTGGTACATCTCTGATGAAGGTAAGCTCTGCATTCCTGAATCCAGGCTGATTTGCATCTTTCCTTACGTTCTCTTGCCTAGATCCTGAGCTCTATCATCTCATGGTCTCTACAGCCAAGACTGCTCGAACCTTTCGCATCCAAAGGCAGTTTGTCTTTAAATGTGAAGTCCACTATTCATTGTTGTCTCCTTGATCACCTGGGCCAGGAAGTTTTACTTAATGCACTTTAGATAAGTCTTAGATTGGTTGTGCCCTGCAATATTGGCTTTACAGAAAATATGAGGGTGATTGGGGTAATGTTTGCAAACCAAGGCCTGCGAATGTGAAACTATTTCCAGTTGTTTCAGGAAGGCCCTGTATCAGACGCCCAACCTAGCAAGACTTGTAGTGTTCTGCCTGCTAACCTTGAGCTGTATGCCCTTGCCTGGCTCCTGAGCAGTCCCAAGGATGGTATGCCCTCCATGCACTTCCATGCCTTCCACTCTCACAAGAAGTGTAATATACACTCTTTTCTCCACAGCATGTGCTTCCTGAAGTGACTTCATCCATTTCGTGCAGCTCTCCAGTCATGTGAGTCATCCCACGGTATCTCTGTGATCCTGAAGAGGTCACAGTCATGTAACAGCACACAGACTCCTGCTGTTAGTTTCCCATATTATAGGTATTGGTGTAAAGACACTCAGAGAGACATCCAAGTTTACTGATTCCCCAGAAAAGGCTTCAAAGCTGTCTCCATTACGTTTATACTTATTTCTTTCAGGATGGGATCCTTCAAAGAAGCCTAGGATTCTCAGCATAACTCTGTCTTTTCAAACCTAGTTTTAGGTAATAACTTACGTCTTTGTCTTTCTTACAACATATGAGTCTTGTAGACTTTACTCAGACAATAGTATATTAATAGATTTTTTAAATTTCAGAAGCAGGAATTTAATAATGGTATTGAATGGCATTCATGTCAAGTATGTATGTGATTTTATCCCGTTATGTTCATTGACATGAGACATTTGATCATGTTTGTTATAAGTGAAATGCTAAAATTTTCTGACTCTCACATCTGGTGGTTGGCTGGAGTTTACTGACTTTCATCACTAAACATTTTTTTAACTAATATAAATGATATGAAGTGTGGATAATTCTGACCTACCTGAGTTGTGATGAAAGCCTGTGTATCATTTTACTTAGCAAGTTTTTCATTCAAATATGAAAGAAAAAAAATACAGATAAACTTTACAATCTTGTAGGCCTATTTCCCCCCCCCTTTCCTTTTATATTTTCCCCTGATTTCAGCTGCAGGTCAAGGATGAAATTCAAATTACTGAAATGAGTCGAAAATTTCACTTTTAATTTGCAGACTTGAAAAATATGAAACCTGGAACTGGATTACTTCTACTTTTTTTTCTACTTTAAACACCTAGAGGTTTTGGAGGCTAAACTGGTGAACAGAATTGTTATTACTCAGATAATCAAAATTTTGGCATTGTCTCTGTAGCAAGTCCAGAATTTTTGAGAAGCATTGTATGGCTTCAGAATATAACTATACGCACGGATCAATGAGTTCTGCTTTAATGTATTTTTTGTCTACATTCATCTCTAAAAAAATGAAATGTCACTATCGAATAGTATTTCACTACTATATAAAAAATACTTAGTATATTTTTAACATAGGTTATAACTCCCAATCCTTTAATAAGCAACATCAAGTAGCAGATATTTCAGCTGATGAGCTTGTTGCTGAATTTTCTGTTTCAGAAATGATAAGTAGTTTCATATTTTGAATTCTGGAAAACCTTCTGCTCAGGAAGCCTTGCAAAAGGCATTGTGCTTGAGGATTTATATCTGGTCTGTTTGGCCTTGTACTTAGGGCTTGAGACATGTGCTACTGATATAACCTGTAGCTTACAAGACCTTTAGGAAAAGTAAATAGTGTATGGATCAAAGGGTAGAGTGTAGTGATCCTAGCTGGAAGACCGTTGCACATTGAGGAGTCAAATATCAGTTAACCCCTCTTCATGGGGGAGATGTTTGCATTGTGGCATAGGAAAATCCATTCAGCAGTAGGAATATGGGTTTGACAGTATCTGAAGGAACAAAAGACTACTACTATTTATTTTCCTCTTTTTACTTTATCTTATCAAACAGCTAAGTCATTTGTTGTTGAGCCTTTTTTACTGCCAATCATTTTCCCTTTCTCTATGTTTCTGTCTCTCATTCTCTATGCTGTATTCTCCTCCCTAGCTGGTGAAACCCCCCTTTTTTGATGTTTTTACTAAAGATAAAAGAAAGTTTGTTAAATACTAAAATGACCATTACATGATGTGATTCAAAAATTATTTTTTATCAAAATAAATGTAAATGTTTAAAGTAGTCATACAAAGTACTGATACTGAACTTGATGAAGAAGTATGAAATTTGCTATGTTGAAGAATATTACTTTATTTTCAGATAGTTAATTAAAATTTGAATGTGCTGGAGCTGGTGGGTTGAATTGATCAAGTTATGAACGGTGAAAATAATAGCAGTATAATGTATTCTACAGTTTCTGAGCAGCAGTTAAGTACTTTGGGTGTATAGAACAAGATTTTAATTTCTTCAGTAACAGTACAGTTCATTGTTCCCATTGTGTTTATTAAGTGAGATATGTTGATGAGTATAATCCTAAATAAGTGTGCTGAACCCACCCTGTCCATCACTTATAAAATTGAACTGGAATTTTCTGTGAGTTTTACCCCACCTCCCCCTTGCCCCCACTTCTGATTCTTGATGTAAGTCGAATTCTAAAATACTTTTTGAAATCCCTACCATTGTTCTGCCTTTAGATTTAGTAATAAGGCCTCAGGAGATTTGAGTTCAAGGGTTTTATAGTGAAAAGTACCTTGGAGATGTCCTGACTTCCATGTCATCTAATCTCTGTAGGTTCTCAGTGAACTCATAATTGTTTCTTTCTCTTGCATGTGGAAAAACAGAAGTGTAAGTGAAATTAAAGTAACCTGAAACTTTGGAGTTACCAGCATTCTTTTTGTTGATTTAGCAGCTTTATCAGGATGGTAAAACTTCTCTCTCTACTCCAAGTTTGCTGCTTGTGAATATTCCCATATTTTTTCAGTGTATGAATATATCATGTAGCTTAATTTTGGTCACAGAAACTTGATTTTATTTCCCACTGACGAGTAACAAGACTTCTTTGATTTCTAGAGGTGATATACTTCTATAGTTCTATTACAATAATAGGACCATCAGGACACACTTTTTTTTCCGATTCATCCTTTGCATCTACTTTCTGTGTGCTTTTTCTCCTGCTGCTTTTATGTATTTCCAAAGAGAAACAACAAGAAAGTATATAGCCAGAAAAATAAAAAAGTAGAACTAAACTAAATTCAATATCACTGGTTAGAAATGCATTTTTTTTTAAAATTTGATCCTCCCTGAAAAGTAGTATCTGTAATTCATGTCAAACAAAATTGTATTTTTTTCCTGTAGTAGTTTAAGTAGCATATAATAAATAGTTTTGAAAAAGGTATTTTCTTAATAATTTTTTACTGGACTGTGTTCATTTTCCACTTCATATATGACAGTACAACTTAAGAAACAGCTAACCACTCATCATGATTTATAGACTTGCAAAGTTAATGTTGTTACAGCAATTACATACTTTGATCTGGACTTGAACATGTTAAGAAAGTCATTAGGCAGATTTGCTGTGCATAATGAACATAAAAGCTATTTGTATATGATTCCAAAAAGGCAAACATTAATTGGAAGTATAGCCTTGGGGTATTGCAAGAAGGCTCTGATTTCAAGCAGATGATTTACTTGCTTTTTTTTACTGCCACTTTTCCTTTAAAATTAATTGAAATATAAAGCTTTCAAAGACTAGTGAGTTTATAGCTTTAAAGACTGATTTTTTAGCTTTTAAAGACCAATGACTCACAGTATCCTTTGTGACAAGATGTCCTGCACACAGCTGGTTAAACACGTCATGCAAGGGGCCAACAAAGGGTTCACAGGTAGGGCACACTTGAACTATTCTTATAGCAACTGAGGTCACATCGGACTGGTGACCTGTCAGTACTGGAGGTCTGCAGGGATCTCTCTTGGGCCCAGTGCTCTTCAATGTTTTCTTAAACAACTGGGATGCAGAATTCAAAGGTACACTAAGGATTTTGCTGACAGTACTGGATTGGGAGGAGCTGCTGACTCCCTCACAGCCAGAGGTCCTGAAGAGAAACCTTGACAAATCAGGGGAATGGGGCAACCACCAACCATATGAAGTCTAACAGGGAAAAGTGCTGAATTTCTGGATTCTGCATCTGAGGTGGGGCAACCCTGGATGTATGGACAGACCAGGGAATGAGACGCTGGAAAGCAGAGCCATGGAAAGGGACCTGGGGGTCCTGGTCAGTGGTAAGTGGAACATGAGCCAGCAGTGCCCTGGCAGCCAGGAGGGCCAACCCTGTCCTGGGGGGAATCAGGCACAGCATCACCAGCTGGGCAAGTGAGGGGATTGTCCTGCTCTGCTCTGAGCTGGGGCAGCCACACCTGGGGTGCTGGGGGCTGGTTTGGGTGACACAAAGTAAGAAGAATACAAAACTATTAGTGAGCGACCAAGGGAGGGCTTTGGAGATGGAGAATGATTTAGAAGGGAAGCTGTATGAGGAGGGGCTGAAGGTCACTTGTTCTGTTCAGCCCAGAGGAGACTGAGGACAGACCTCACTGCAGTTTCAACTTCCTCATGAAGGGAAGAGCAGGGGCAGGCACTGATCTCTTCTCTGTGACAGGACCTGAGGGAATGGTCTGATGCTGATTTAGGGAAGATTTAGGCTGGATATTAGAAAAAGGTTCTTCACCCAGAGGGTGGTTGGGCACTGGAACAGGCTCCCCAGAGAAGTGATCACAGCACCAGTGGCGTTTACGAAGCATTTGGACGAGACTCTCAAGCATGTAATGTGATTCCTGAGGTTGTCCTGTGCTGAGCCTGGAAGATTTTTTTTTTTTTTTAAATGATTCTGCATCTAATGATTCAACAGCAGGATTGCTATATACAGGAAACACCATGCTAGTACCTAAAGTAGATAAATAATCTCCATATTTTGAGGGTTTAGATAAAAATATCCTATTGTTTGGCACCATTTATTGGAAATTTAAATTTTAAACTTACATACACATATATGTTTATGGTCAAAGTTTTGTCTTCATGTAAAAGTGGCAAATTTCTACAGCACAGCAGGTAATGTTAATGATTCTTTTATTCAGATTTCACTCTCCTCTTTTTCTACAGTGTTTGTAGACATAAATATACTACATCATAGTCAGTTAATATTCTGAAAGTGGAAAGCCTGTCCAGGAAAGAGCAGGCATATAGGGAAAAAGTACAGATTAATTCTTCTACTTATTTCAAGGATAATCTTTTTACAGTGTATAAGAATACTGCTAGCTGTGGTGTTTAGACATGGCAACTCAGTAGAAGGAGAGTTTCTAAGCATTCTGGAGAAACTGTATTTATGTCTCAAAACTATTCCAACATATTTATATAGGTTAAAAGTTATTGCCTGAGAGATCATAAAAGAAACACCAATTCAGATAGCTGAATGTGAGTGTGGAAGATAATTTTCACTATTTCACTGTTAGAAAATTCTGGCCTTTTTAATACTTAAAACTTACCCCTGGTATAGGTGTTATATTTTACAGAGATTGAGACTTTGATCTGGTTTGATATGGTAACTGGCACATGGTTTATTATTTGCACTTCGGGATGTTTTAAAATGTGCACCAAATGCAGAATCTGGGTCTGAATTTCGTCTGAAGCAGGTGCCAGAGCAGACATAAATGGTGCAGATTTTCTCTCTTTGTGGGAACAAACCCTGTGGGAGTTAGAGCTTGCAGCTCTAGTGTTGTCTGGGGTCTGTGGCACTTGCAGTAAACTCCTTCATGGTACAGTTAAAGGTGGCACTTTCACAAATGGTTCCGCCAATCACAGGTGTGTGGGTAAGCCACATGTCATCGTCTGGCAACGTTTCACTGAGGATAAACCTTGCTGGTTAGAAAAATGACATTAGCTGTGTAAGAGCTGTTGGGTTTGATCGTTAAAGAGGGGGTAACTATATATAAAGCAGGTTTAGTTATTACGTAGTTTTGCCCTAAGAGCTCTAATGCCCTAAGTTAACAACAACGAAAAGTCTCTGCAGCCTGGCATCTAGAGAGGCATGCATGCAGCCAGCAAACAGCCTGCAGTACTGTTGCTCCAGGCAACCAGCTGTTCCTGGAAAGAATCTGCAGCCCTGAACACCACACAGTCAAATAACCTGTGAGATGGCATTGTCTCTCCATTTATGTTTACAATTCTATTATTTGGAATAAGATAAAAAAGTATACATCTTCAAAGACAATTATTAGATTTATGAATTAATGACTTGTGCTCATTTGGGAAAAACACTTCATAGAATAGCAAAAGAATTATTTTTGTGCTGTCAACACAATCAAACAGCTATTGTCAGCTGTTTTTTTTTTTTCTTAGAACCTTATCATAGTTCTATTATTTACTGAATAGTCTTCACCTCAACCCACAAGTTTTCCCACTTTGACCCTTCTGATTTGCTTCCCCATTCCCAATGGGGAAGAATAGAGGAAGGTGAGTGAGCATCTCTGTGGGTTTCTGCTGTCACCTCTGGCTAAATAGCAGCACAGGCAACTGAAACTATGCGATGTCCTTGCTTTTTTCATGTAGACTCATTGCATTCCAATTTTATGGAATTTGATTTTTTAATATGTCAGGGAAGACAGCTGTGATAGAATCCTTGAATGCACACATGTTTTCACAAAGGAAGCACCAATGTGTTTGATAGAACTTCCATCCAAACAGCAAGCAAAAGCAGACTCAGTCTTGTAATATAAATAATAGTAATCCCCCCTATTTAATAAACTTGAAGGCTTTGTTCAGTAACAGTTATATGTTTTGACAAAAGGCACAATATATACTGTCTGTTAAAGAAAAATAGTTAACATTTGGTTTATGTTAATCAAGTGTATACCCTATTCTTCCTATACCCTATTCTTCAACCTTTAACACCCCAATCACAACTCTTGAAACACCACAGAATTTTCTGGATATAGTTTGCCAGTGCTTTGTTTCATTTATTGTTGAAATAAGTAGTTGAAAACAATGTTCATCAAAACTATTTATAACAGTTCAGCAGAGGAAGAAATTAACCAAGATACAAGGTGAATAAAGGACATAGGAGAGAGTACTAATGTTGATATTAATGCTGTTTATAGTTGGCTTACTTAATTATTCAGTGATATACAGCTTTCTCTATTGGAAAACACCGAAGTTGTTAGTAGCGCATTGCATCAAAACACAATGGTTCAGAGCACAGAGTTGGACTACCATCAGAATATAAATGTAACAGATGTGTTTTATTGGCATCTACCCTAGAAGGATTATTGGTGTACAAAGATGAAGGCATAAATTTGGCCAGAGAATAAAGAATTTTAGTCCTTTTGAGGCATTGCAAGTATGTAGAAGAAAAGATGGTGTTAACTGGGATAGGAACAAAGAGTACTGTAATATTTTCTTTCAAAGCTCAATTTATATGAAGAAATAATAAGACATCTCATCTCATATCTGACAGAATTAATTATTTTGAAAAATACTCTTTGCATAAAAATGGTGCTGTTTACAGTATAGCATATAATATAGTGCATGGAGTAACCATGACAATTAGAAACATGAAGCTAATTAGATCTGCAAAATATTTTGCTTCAAAACCAGAATAAATGGAACCCAGGTTATCAGTAAGTGCTTGATTGGATCCCTTATTATCAAAATGGACACATTTGAATGGATGGCAAACACATAATAAATGCTAGTGAACATGCTGTTTGCAATTACAGAAGAAATGTCAGCATTTTTTAAAACAAGAAAAAGTGTCTAAATCAAGTTATGCACTTGTAATATTATTTTTCTCTTTTACTTTTTCCTTCCCCATTATGAGAACTACTAGAAAAACTGGCATTGTATGTCATTGGCTAAGAGAGGTATGATTATCAAGTATGGAAAACTTGAAACAAACATATGAAGTTTGTGTTGAGGAATTTCTGTGGTAGTTTGTGTTAAGATACAACACTTAAGGCTATATTAACAAGAGAGCTAACAAGAAAGCCCTAACAAGTTCTTTATTGAAAGTTAAAGGAACACCTGTACCCTTAAATATAAATTCTGAAATTTAATAATCTTTTAAAATATTTGGATTACATCTGATACTTTTAGCCAAGAATTTTGTCAATATTCTGTAGCTTAGCTGAGACAACATCTGTAGTTACACCTATAAACTCACTAAGAATGGAAAGAAGATTGTCTTAATATTTTTAAATAGCATAATTTAAAGTAGAAGAATGTGGAAATATAGAGAAGAGAGGAATGAAATTTAATTAGGGAAAATAAGACTTCTCATTGTGCCTTTGTTGACAGCCAGACTTGATGACCTAAGACATCTTTTTGAACCTTAGTAATTCTACGATTCTTAATGCAAGAATAAA
>WBMY01006088.1:19048-36217 GCA_013397315.1 Donacobius atricapilla | reverse complement strand
ATCAGGAGGGACTTGTCTCTCTCAGAGACTGAATGAAAGACTATTTTACAAGTGGTACTGACTTAAGAATTCTGATTTTCTGGCTCTTTACATTGTTTTGTAGAAAAGTGGGCTGTTGGTAGGGGGGAGGGGAGTGCTTTTAAAAAGCTTTCATGTTTTTTTTTTTGTTTGCCCTTTAGTGTGTGTTAATAAATCTGTTTATATCTTTAAGTTGAGCCTGTTTTGCCTTTCTTCTAATCCTGTCCCATAGTAGAAAGATAGATCACTTCACTACATTTGACAAAACAAATTTGGTGAATGTGAAACCACTACATTTTTTGGTGTTTCCACCTGATTTCGAACTTTAACCCATTACAGAACTCTTGGTCACTTTATGTTTTTATGTTATTTGTAAAAACACTGTATTTTGTAAACACAACCGTTCCACTTAGACATCAAACCAAACATAAGAGCTGGTGATAATTAAAAAGATAATTTATTCAGAACCCTTTGCATGGTTTGTTGGCTGTCAGCAACTCGCTCACTAAATCATTAGACCTTTATTATTTTAACTAATTTCTTAATTTCTTTCATAAATAATTACTGGTCTCCAGATCATTTGTGTAGAGTAATTACTAGTCAATATAAATAATTTTATATAACTTTAATGAGTTTTAAATGACATGTTTAACTGTGAATATACAGTTTACGCTGGATTTCAATCACGTCAAAGAAGCTTTTATTCTTTACTAGGTATTAATTTATATAGCTACCTTTATTTTCCCAATTCCACCTTCTGATACTCAAAGAAATAGCTTTAAAAATATCAAACTATCAAACAAACCAGAACACCTCTGCATTCTTCTTGAATCCCTGGCACTGCTCATTGCTCATTTCTATCATTGTCTTTCAACATTTTAGCACAGAAATATTCTACATGCCTCAAGTTTGATCTGTTGACTTTTCTGAGTTCATGAGAAGGCACTAGGGGTCTGTAGTGAGACAAATGTTATTTAATATCATCATTAGTGGTACAGATGAAGAGATCAAGCGCACCCTCTGCAAATTTGCAGATGACACCAGGTTGAGTGGTGCAGCTGATATACCTGAAGAACACCTGTCTTTGAGAGGAGCCTGGACAAGCTCAAGAGCTGGGCCCATGGGAATCTTATGAGGTTTAACAAGAGTAAGTGCAAGGTGTTGCACATGGGTTGGGACAACCCCCAGTATTGATACAGGCTCAGGAATGAACAAATCAAAAGCAGCCCTTCCAAGAAGGACTTAAGGGCGCTGGTGGATGAGAAACTGGACATGACCCAGAAATGTGCACTCATTGCCCAGAGGGGCAACTATGTCCTGGGCTGCATCCAAATCAGCGTGGGCAGCAGGGCCAGAGAGGGGATCCTACCCTTCTGTGCCTCTCTGGTGAGATCCCCTTGGAGTACTTTGTCCAGCTCTGGAGTTTTCAGCACAAGAACATTGTGAAGTGAGCCATGAAGAAGCCACAAAGATGATTTCAGATCTAGCTGATATGAAGTCATAGTAACTGAACTACATAGTCATAAATGAGTACAAACTCAGACTGTTATTACACTCCTCCTTTATGGTAATGTAAATTTGAATGCTCTTAAGATGTGACTCATGATTGCAACATGACCATTTTTTTCCTGTATGTGATGATATTACTTTGCAGAGCCCAGTAAGGAGTTTTTTTAAGGCTGTTTTCCATAAGATCCTCAGAAAGAAGCTGATGAAGGTTGGGCTAGATAAACAGACAATGAACTGACCTGAAAGTGATAAGTGGTCAACCCCAGAGGGTGGTGAATATGTGGATCATCAGCATATTTATGATGAAACTGAAATGGGAGGAAAGGTTCCTATGCCAGGGGATCAGGCTGCCATCCAGAGGGACCTAGATGGGCTAGAAAAATAGGTCATTAAATATCTTCTTCAAGAGTGGGTAGATGGACAGCATTGTAGGGGGAATGAGTTTTTACCTGACACTATAATCCTCTTCTCTGAAATAGAATTATGTTCTAAGACACAACGGGTGAATTTCCCACAGCCCATTCATTTCTTTAGGTATGATGAAATGCAGAATGGATACCCCGGCACTAGCTAAAACTGTCACAAAGCTTTCTGGACATATCAAAAGTTTGAAAGACCTTCATCCCCTCTTTTAAGTATGCCCTCACAATGGGCTGGAGACAATGAGCAAGGGCATAAAAAATACACCAACTCTGTAAATCTTATTCTACTATCTCTTGCTACCACCTATAGAAAACAAGGAATTTCAGAATTATGTTTTCTAAGGTGCAATCTGTTTTCCAAAACCAAACGTGCAAAGCTTCTGTGCTAGTGAGGAGAGAAGATTTGTTCACAATGCCTACCTATCTTCTGATACTTCACCTGATAGTTGGTACAAAGATTTTTTGCTTGCAGTGATGATTCCGTTTTGCACTGTATGGTTGTTACAGACAGCAAAAAAACTGGAGTCCTAACACTGATTTTAAGAAATCTCTCGTTTACTGTGTTCTGCATCATNAATAAATAGCTTTTTCCACTTTTCTCCAAGAAAGCCTCTTTCCGGACCGGTTGTGGCGGAGGGGTCGTTTGGGTTTGTTATTTTCAAAGGAATCATTCAGAGGTTTTCCTCCCACAATTTGCCCTAAACCAGGACAAAAAGTAAAGGCATTTTTGTTGTTTTTTTCACTCTGAGAACAAGTCTGCATTTGTAATTGGCCAAACAACACCCAGCATTTGGACTGAAAACAGAGTCTGCAGTTTGGAGGTACTTTCATGTCATTATTGATGCAGAGGAAAAAATTCCTACAACCAGAAATTTAACAGACAAACAAAGCAACAACACCCCCACAGCCTCTCAAACCCCCACAAAACCAAAGACCAATCAGGGAAGTCTGTTAGTGAGAAGAACCACAAAGGAAGGGTGCTGTCCATGTAGTCCCATTAGACTGAGATGGTAAAACATTAGATTAAGTGCACATGTTGTGACAGCAAACCATGTCCTAGTATTGTTAGTTTTGCCCTGAAGTAAATCCAGTCTTTTTCAAATGTACTTGCTTCCATTACCTAGAGGATAATTTAAAGATGTTTGTGTGTTACATCTTGATTACCTATACATGCACAGCATTCAAACTACCTTCCAGCTCTCTGAAGGGCCATTCAGAGACCAAGTGATCTGTGATGTTGGAGCCTTAATAAATTGGATTTGCTCTTGGCTTCTAAAAAAGTTAATTTACTAAATATTTTTATTATTAGTCAATGAAGGATTGTTGATATTTCCTGAGCTCTCATTTTGTTTTCTGACACTCACAATTTCATTAATATTAAAGAGTTAACCTCTGATAGACTGCTACCAATGAAGTATTTTGGGCAATTTTTTTCACACAGATCATCTTGATTTGCAGCCTGCTAATCAGAGGCTTCTTCAGAGGTGACACTCATTATAGATGCCCTTTCATTGAAGCAGTCAATTTTAATGTCAGATTATGATGCACTTGTCTTGTCGCCCTGTTTCTCAGCCTTCTCTTCTGTTTCACCGTTTCATGCTTTGGGTTCTTTCTCACACTCTGGTCTGTAAACACTGGCAAATGTTTATCATAACTTCAAGATAGTTTACATTCCTGTTCTTAGAGATATGGACAGCTGATGGACAGTTGTCTTGACCAACGGGATGGGGATAGGTGTCAACCTTCTCCCCCAATCCCTGGCCTTTTTAGAGATACTATATATTGGAGTCAGACTTTCAAAAAAAGTAGAGTTTTAGTTCATGCCTTCTGATCAAAGTGTGAGTGTGTGTTTGTGTGTGTGTGACGTGTTACGTCACTTGTCTCACTGCTGAATCCAGCTGAATAATACTAAAAAAAAAAAACCAAAACCAACCAGTGTATTGCAATATTTTGGTATTAAATTATTCAACTAGTGTTCCTTCATTCCTAGCCTAACTCTCCTCCTTCCATTAGTCTGCAGTTGGACTGATTTGCATGCAACATTGCTCATTGTCTGAGGAGTGAAATGAATATTATATCATTTGAATTGAATAAGAACATGTTTTATTTACAAATAGACACACTCAGCCTTATTTCTTTCCTTGCATTCTGTGAAAAAAGTTAGCGAAGTATTGTTAATTCACAACTGTTTAAGTAAATTAATGTGATACCGTGTTTACTCTGATATTCATTGGGTGTAACATCTGACTATTTGAACTGCTTCTATTTAATGATAAACTTTTTTAATGGCTATTTACATATTTGTCAGAAAGCGCAGTTCCATATCAAAGAAATTGTTTTTCTAAGCAAAGGTACACTTGTAAGTCTTGATATCTTGTCTTCAACACAAGGCAGTTTTAAGGATGACTAAAAAAAGACCCAAATTATCAAGAAACCATGAGTACTCCACAAAATTGCCAGCTTGTTTTGAAACTCTGAACACCTCATTAGGAGAACCCTAAGCTTTCCTTTGTAAATTGTCACTCAAGTCAATATTTTTTATGTGGGCTTAGGATTATGTAATTTTCTCTCAGAGTGGTTGTTTAGACAAGCTGGGATTTGATGCAAAAAGTGATGTTCTTAATGACTATACTCCATGCAAATATAACACTGAGTTTTCCCTGGATTTGCCTGCAGTTTTGATGTACAGTATTACTTGCATGTAGCTGATACAAGACAAACTTGCCTCCCTCAAAGATTCAAGTACTGTAATTTTGTAAACACAAATGAATCTTATGCCTCAAATGCATGTCATTTATTTCTCTCCTTCAAGTGTGTCAATAAAGCTTCAAGTTGTGGGGAATGTAAAAGGTTTAATATGGAGAAGGACCTGACATATGGGGAGGTGTACATCTATGGCTCTTTTTCATAATGGTGCTCAAGACATGTTTACCTGGAGAAGATGACTGTCACAGCATTTGGCAAGTCCTATTCCACTCTGCTTTCATGGACTATAAACAATGCCAGACTAAATACAGAAATCTTTCCAGGTTTTGAGAGCCATAGTCTGTACGATCTCCACAGAGTACCTAGAGAATCTGAAGTATCACACATCAACAAAACTTCTACACTAGACTTCCAGAGGGCAGACTTTGGCTTTTTCAAGGGATTCATTTGGGGAGTACCTTGGAAAACAGTTCTTAAAAACAAAGGGGTTCAGGGAAGGATGGACATACTTCATGAAAGAAATCTTGAAGCCTCAGGAGCAAGCTGAGGCTTGCAAGCTATGTGCAAAAATCTGAGCTGGCAGATGACCAGTGTGGATGGGCAGGAAGCTTTGAAAAAAGCAGGGGAAAACAAAGAGGGGGGTATCACCTTTGGAAAGAGGGGCAGACTACTTAGGAAATGTTCAAGGATGTTGCTAGGTCATGCAGGAAAAAAATGAAAGAGGCAAAGCCCTGTTAGAAGATAATCCAGCCACTTCTGTGAAGGATATAGAAATATTTTTATTTTTATAAATATTATGGCTGTCACATTAATGGCTGTCAGAGACTGAAATAGCTCATGTCTCAAACATTGATATAAAGCTTTGCTCATTATAACAAAAACTGTATAAAGAAGCTACAACCAAAGAAGCCGCCCTGAAGACACCTGAGACCGAGACACGGAAAGTCAAACTGTGATTTGATAGTGTGCGAGAAAATCTTATCTAAGTTTCCTTTCCTATGAAATATTGGATCAGATGATCTTTTGAGGTCTATTCCAATCTGAGCCATTCTATAATTCTGTGATTCTAAAATCACCTCCCAAACCAAACAAATAAACCTGCCATTTTTCCAGGGCTTAGGTGAATCAGATTTTTTACTAGGTTTCCGCAGATTTTGAGTGATTGATGTAAAATGCTTTGAAATATCAAAGAACCCTGTGATATAGAGACCCAGAAAATGCATCATCAATCTTTATTGGGTCTCTCTGCTAATATTCAAAATAAATTTCAGACTGATATATATTTATCTTTAAGCATATAAATGGCTTCCTTTGCTGAAATGAGGATACTCCTCTCATTTGTTTAAACAGAGCTGACACAGTGCCTCAATTCCAGCATATAAAAAAGTATTTGGAAATATGACACTTGTATTTGGATGAAGAAGATTTTCAGAAGTAGGGAATAGATCTGTTTTATTGAGGGATATTTCAAAGAATAATATGTTTGTTTTAGCTTTTTCCCTCCATTCTGATTATCCCATTTGGTCTCATAGTTGTGAGTTTCTACCTCTTTAAACAATCAGGGCATTACTTATAATTTTGTATCTACTTTTTCATTCAAATATTTGATTTTACGGTTCCTCTTACAGTCTCCATATGCACCCCAGCTAGCTACACCTGGGCCAGGAAGCATGTTCTTGATCACCATTGTAGCCTAAATGCACTGTGTTGGGGTGGATGACTACTTGTGAAATTAAGGTAATGGCCACGTGTCATGATTTTACTGTGGTAGGCAGCTAAGTCATCCATGGATCACAGTCCTCATGGATGTACCTGCTCTTGGAAGAGTCTGTGAACCGTAGTCTTTTTTAGGGGTATACCAGCTGCAGCATGGACTCATCCAGAGCCACGGTAGTTTTGTGGAGCAATTGCTTCACTTTAGCCTCATCCGTGAGCCACAATTCCTTCTGGTGTGTGTCAGCTCCACCATGGCACTGCCCGTGGCCACAAACCTTTCAAAGGCGTGCCTCCTGTGTCACAGATTTATCTGTAGGCACAGACACTTCAAGGTAATCAGCACAGCTTCATCCAGTCACTGGCACTTAAAGTGTAACTGTTGTAGCATGAACTTGTCCTTGGACCACAAACCCTTCAGAGGAACAACTGCTGCAGCACAGACACAGCCATGGACATAGATGCTACTAGGTGTACCTGCTCTGCTGTGCACTCATCCACAGGTTCACAGTCTCTCTGACTCAAGTTCACGTTGATATTTTATCCTGCCCGGTAAAGCAGCACAGAAACCGCACCCGTGGCCTGACCATCTGCCAGCGCAGGCACCTCTCCATGCTGTTATCCAAGTGTTCCTGGCCACAGCAGAGCGTGGAGCTCAGCAGCACAGGGCTCAGCAGCACAGCAGGACGGTGACCAGCAGAAGTGAGAGGCAGCCTCTAACAGCCACTGGATTCTTGTACATGAGACAGCAAGTAAGCCCCATGGCAAGCACAGGAACCTGCTGATTAGTAGCTAAATAGTACTACCGACAGCTAGGAATTCGACCTAGCACATTCCAGCCAAATCTGTCATTATCTCAAACCCTTCAAGCCCCGTGCTGGGTGGCAAAAAGGACTGTCTTGGTGTAACCCCAGCAG
Organism: Donacobius atricapilla; assembly: GCA_013397315.1. Classification (NCBI taxonomy): domain Eukaryota; kingdom Metazoa; phylum Chordata; class Aves; order Passeriformes; family Mimidae; genus Donacobius; species Donacobius atricapilla. Next base: position 28,932 of record WBMY01006088.1, on the reverse strand, counting down.
GCAAATAAATACTGCACATTTGCTTAGTCAGAAAGCTCATGGAATGTGACAAAGGCCGTTCAACATAAAAGCAAAAAAAATGAATTCACTGCTTCCCTGTATCAGGCAGGTGCTCAGTCATCTTTGGGAAAGCAAGTGTCCATCATGTACCAGTTAATTGGGAAGAAACTCTGACTGCCATTCCATCCTTCTTCCTCCACCAGTGTCATATCACATAGGATATCCCTTTTGTCAGCTGGGTTCATTTGTCCCAGCTGCGCCCCCATCAAACTTCTTGCACAACCCCCAGTTATTCACTGGAGGGGCAGTGTAAGAGACAGAAGAGGACTTGATGCTGTGTAAGCACTGTTAGAGTTGTGAATGAAACATTTTTGTCACAAATACAAAACACAGCCCCAAACCAGCTCCTGTAAAAGAATTAGGTATACTTCAGCCAAACTCAGTGTAAAGATCCAGTAGTTTTTTTAAGGAATTGGCCTGGCTGGTCCCCAGCAGGCATGTGGACCTCAAGTTACAGCCCTGCTCTCTGGAAATACCAACACACATACCTTGACACACAGATATTTACATGCATAGATACATAGATACATACCATTTAGACATTTCCTGTGTGTAACAGAGACCAAGGTATTGAAAAGTAAATTATAGGCTGTCTTCATCAGCCAAAGAAAGGAAAAGAAAGTGTAAAAAAAAAGTTTACATGTGAATCAATTACCCAAAGTAACGTGTAATTATATTTCAACTGTTTGTTCTCATTATTGATGAGTTAATCATAACTTCCCAATAATGGAGTTAGTGAAACAATCTTTTAAAAATAGGCCTACATGATTAAACATTATGCAGTTTGTCTTTCAGCTATCTAAAATTAGCATCTAAGGAGTTATACTTGGGGAGCAATTACTGGTGTATGACTATGAAGTTCACAGAAAGATAGCACAAAAATAATTATTAACAACTTAAATTTTGTAAGCACCTTGATGTACCAGTGAGGCATGCCCACGAGATACAAGCCCTTCAGGTGATATGCAATTCTTAAGAAAAGGGTGATGTGCAAGTGAATATATGTTATAGCATCATTCTGTCTGTAACAAGGTAGAAACAGTTTTATTCTCCTCGTCTAAATCTAAAGTGTACATTTGCATAAACTGATAGCCAGAGATATTGAAGATACAAAATTAAAAAGCATTCTTAGAGCTGGAAAACAGGTGAATAATAAACTCTGTCAAGAAGTGATTTGAACTTATTTACCATAAGGTATGGGGGGGTTGAGGCTTTTTTTGTGAGAACTGCAACAGGATTTTTTGTCACAGCTTGTGTATTGTATACAAATAAACCACTGACTTTTAATGTCTTTAACTCCTCAAAAAATATTCATAAATATTGAACAAAATATTACCAGAAAAAACCAAACAAACTTTTGAGATATTTGTGTCATTTGCACAGCCTTTTAATGGTAGAATTACTGAATGGAAAAAACAACAGAGAAAATAATATCTAAGCATCTAAATAGACACCAGGATATACTCCTTTTCCACAGGAGTAACCCACAGATTGTAGCCGTAAACTTGGCATTTACTGGTAAGTTTCAGAATGACTACAGAGTTATATGTCTAGAATATAATTTGATAATAACGTGGTTAAACCACAAGTGAAAAATACAGACTTCAATGCTGACCTCAGTACCTGGTGAAGGTGCATCATCATGTAGAAACTTTTACACCTTTTCCCCAAGAAAAGTGGCTTGCTCTGTTCAAGAGTGAGCCTTGTCGCTGAGTCTGTCAAACCACTAATAAATTAATCAAGAATAGTATATATTTTATAAATTTACCATCCTAAAAGTCATCTGGTTTGTAGACACCAGTTTACTCAGTGGATATAGCTCATATGTTTTCAGCTATCAAACAGTCCCTTTGCTGTTTTATTCATTGCAATATATACAAACAAAATTAAATGTAGAGACTGCCCTTCTCTTTGCTGCAAAAAAAGATGTGAAAGCTGAAAATCTATTTTTAGAATGATTTACTGATATATTCTAAAAAACATATACCTGCTTTTATTTCTTCTTTCAACTTTGACTCTCTAAAAGTTATACCTTGAAGCCAAATGATATTTTTATCTCTGTCTATATATCTGAATGTCATTTTAAAAGAGTGTATCTGCAGATGTGGAACCTGCAGTACTTCTGGAATCAGAAGCAAACTGAAATAAATGGAAAAACCAGGAGCTAGATGAAAAAAAGTCTTTGGAAAACTGGTTACAAGTAAACGATCAGTGCATTTCAGTTTAGTTTGTATAAAATATTAGGAAAAGATTAGGTATGCTTCCTTAATTGAAATAAATTGAATTATGACTTTCCTCCAGATTGAATGGTGCACTGAGAGTAAACAGATTGTTACAAATAAGTCAGAGGATTCTGAATCAGAGTTATTGCTGATTGTGCAGACATGAGATTCTTAAAATGAAAAGCCTGGAGAAGTATGGAGGGCCTGATTATTCTGCATAGAAATGGTCACTGGAAAGAGAATATTTCCAAGTATGATTTACAATTCCTTTCAGCTCAGGTGCAACCCTTTCAGTTTCAAGAGACACCAGATTTTAACCCAGGTCAAGTAGGATGTTGCAGAGAGATTGAGCTATGAGTACTCAGATGATGTCACTCAAACATAGATCAATACCCATCTATCTGTCTTAAAAAGTAGAAAGCTGAGAGTCTCAGACTTTTTTTATGTGGCTCTTTCTTTCTTTCTTTCTTTCTTTCTTTCTTTCTTTCTTTCTTTCTTTCTTTCTTTCTTTCTTTCTTTCTTTCTTTCTTTCTTTCTTTCTTTCTTTCTTTCTTTCTTTCTTTCTTTCTTTCTTTCTTTCTTTCTTTCTTTCTTTCTTTCTTTCTTTCTTTCTTTCTTTCTTTCTTTCTTTCTTTCTTTCTTTCTTTCTTTCTTTCTTTCTTTCTTTCTTTCTTTCTTTCTTTCTTTCTTTCTTTCTTTCTTTCTTTCTTTCTTTCTTTCTTTCTTTCTTTCTTTCTTTCTTTCTTTCTTTCTTTCTTTCTTTCTTTCTTTCTTTCTTTCTTTCTTTCTTTCTTTCTTTCTTTCTTTCTTTCTTTCTTTCTTTCTTTCTTTCTTTCTTTCTTTCTTTCTTTCTTTCTTTCTTTCTTTCTTTCTTTCTTTCTTTCTTTCTTTCTTTCTTTCTTTCTTTCTTTCTTTCTTTCTTTCTTTCTTTCTTTCTTTCTTTCTTTCTTTCTTTCTTTCTTTCTTTCTTTCTTTCTTTCTTTCTTTCTTTCTTTCTTTCTTTCTTTCTTTCTTTCTTTCTTTCTTTCTTTCTTTCTTTCTTTCTTTCTTTCTTTCTTTCTTTCTTTCTTTCTTTCTTTCTTTCTTTCTTTCCTTTTCCGTACAGTTCAACTGAATCCACAGCACTTGTGCATTTTTAAAAATCAGGAGAAATTTCTGATGCTAGCTAGCCACTCTTGATTTATTAATTACCTTTAAAAGTTTGTTAAATAAGAGGCTAGATATGCTGTGAAAGAATCCAACTGCAAAACTCAAGGAAAGCAGGAAAAGCCTATTAATCCAGTAGTTTATTTCATACTCAGCAGATAAAACCAACTTGTATGTGTAACTTCCTCATTTTTAGATCTTTTCAAGCCTTTTCTTCAAGGTCTTTCCGTATCAGACATAGACTCATATCCATTGAGCAGTGCTAAGAGTGAGCCAGAATGAACAACCTGTAGGGAATCTGTATACTGGACTTAAGTTACAAGATCAGAGCTTTTACCTTGCTTGTTTCACTTTGCTCTTGCCCAGCCACCTCCGTGTTCAAGATATCCCTTCCCAGCAGGAAGATGGCAACAGACATTGGGCAGCAAGTTGTGTTAGTTCCTGATGTCCGCTCCCAGTCTCAGCCACCTGGGACCAAGGTCACTGAGCAACCCTGGTGTTCCTCTCCACAGAGGTCTGTGACTTTTAGTGACTTTTCTCAGTGGCAGGGTCTTTGCTGCAGCCAAGGTCTTCACCTTCTTCTTTCAAAATCCCCTTCCTTTTGGGAACTCCTGGTTTTGGCACTGTCTCCCCTTTCTGAAGGACTCCAAACTCTCAATTTTCCCATGTGTATATACAGAAGCACAGCATGTGATCAGGTTACTAATTGATGGTTCTCTCTCATGTATCTTTATTATTTGGACAATTCTGGACATGCCATTGTTGTTTAGCCAGGATGTTGTCAAAATTTACAATGGATTTGTATCGTTGGCAACTACCAAGTGAAAGTTTCATGCATAAGGATTCAAAAGTTCAGTATTTGACAATGTCCCATACATACACACAATTATTTGCTATCTAATATCATTCACAACCAAAGCAATTTTTCAACAATGAAAAACAGCTGTCACCAAATCAAAATGTACACCTATCTTACACAGAGAAATACAACATTGTACGATTCCATATATGTACAGCAAATTTCAAGAAAGTGAAAATAAAATATTCTGAAAATATTTAATGAATCCTCTATGGAAAGATGGGACTCCTTTTTTTTAAATTATTTTTCATTTTTTTTTCTTTTACTTTGCTAATAAATGTTTTGGATGTTATCTGATGACATTTAATTTCTTCTTGCTCTTTTTACTTGTGTATATATATATATATACACACCATATATATGACACGTAGGTATCTTTTGCACTTCCTGCGAACTCTTCTTTAGACACTTTTAAAAGGTCCCCTGTGCCATTCTCTGTCCTGTGGAGTGACTGTCACACATTTGATTTCATTTCAGTGTCTCCCTCTGTTCCGTATGTTCCTAGCTTGCTCCTGTGTTCTAGCCTCTGCCAGGTGCTATTGTGATTTCCTTTACTATGCATTCCTGGTGGCGAAGTAATTACATGTATTGTCCCCATATATGAATTTTTCAAAGCGTATACTTTGTGATTTTTTTTTCTCTTTTACATATTTGCTATACTTTGGTATGAATGTAAGTGTGATCAGTTTTTAGGGATTTTCTCAGAGACAGCCTATGAAACCTTCTTTTAAAGCGAACTAACAAGCTGTTAGTATATGTATATGTATCATGCAAGTAATAGGATTTTTGATTTATTTTCTTATTTGAAAATAAATTATGTAGCCTATAAATTGTATTTCATTTATAAAGATGCAACGTTTCAAGCAATTTCTTTGTTCGATAAACTTCTTTTTAATTTACCCAACAAAATCATGAATTTATCATGACACAAGCATGTCTATATTGGCATTTTGTTTCATAATTGTGACCTTTCTTTGAGACAAGGAAAAACCTGGATTCCATTTCATTTCTCATTGGGTAAGTGCAACAGAAATCTGAAACTAGGCACTTGTTTTCCAGCTGAAATTCGTACTACTGAACTCTCTGGCACCACAAATATGTACCTATACCTGTACTAACTCCTGCAAAGGGGGCCAGGCTAATGTAATTAGTGAGATTCAGTGATGTATTTATGGAGTCGAAGCTATTCTATCCTAAAGGCAAAACATTGACTAAGGAAAACTGTACTTTGATGCCTATTTCATCAACAAACTCCCCCTTTCAGGGTGAAGAAAATAGAATGAATCAATTATGAAAAGGTTAATGGAGGTTATATGCTAAATACCTACATGGAACAGATCCATTATGTACATTCTTCAGCTTTCTTATTGTCTAGCTGAAGATCTTCATTGTAGAGGTGTTGGCAGGATTCATTAGCACCTCAGACCTCTTGTATGTTTCAGTCATGATTGCTACAGACTTTAACGTTAAACAATAAATTGCATAACTTACCATTCTTGGACATTTTTTTCACATTGTCTGTAAGTAGGGACAAATAGCATTGTTAATAGTGAAAGTTATCTTTAGACAAAAAAATATGGTAATACAGTAATACAGATGGATTTTGGACACCATCAACTGCCACTGTATTTTCTCATGGGCTAATTTTCTACTGTACTCCTAATGAGAGATATAAATTAACCTAGGTACATTTATTTTCTTAGAATACAAAGTATTCTTACACTATCATTTTGTTCATCAAGTTGGATATGAAATGACAGCCAGGGATGTATTCTATTTACTCTTCTATTTATTATATAACCATATATTTAGTGTATTGATTTACCTTCTTGCAAGGAAATTGTCTGGATATATTTATTTTCAAAGCTTTGTGAGTAAAGTTTTTTAAAAATTGCACCTGTTGTAATAAATTTATTTATGTGACCTTGCAACCAAAGTAGTCGAAACAAGAAAATCCCAAATATGGAATTGTACTGATTCTGGCTTCTAAGAGGAAAGTTAGCTCTATCCCAACCATGCCAGGTGCATTCTGGTTTTTCTTACATAACCAGTGAGAGGACACGAGGAACTGGGATTTAGCTTCAAGCTACCTTGAAGCTACAAGCACACATGTGCAAACTGGGGCAGAAGACAGCTGTGAAGAGAGGGGTCATCCGAGAGGACTGTCACTCCAGCTGCTGCTGAGACAATAGAAGGCAAGCAGTGATTCACACATGGAAAAAGGACTGAGAGTGCCATCGTTGTGGTGAAAGGACTTCTGGAACTGCAATGGTCAGGCAGTGAATACTCTGGCCCAGAACACAAGTTCTCTGACTTACGCCAAAAGAAGGAAATGGATAATTGGTTTTGAGGGACTGTGTGGATCTGTCTGACTACCTGGCATACCAGATCCACAGAAGTATAAGGCTTGGATGGACATCAGAGCACAATGTACCCACCCTAATGTCATCAGGGTACAGCGAGGAGGAAGACGCCTATATTTCTGAAGTGACAGTGGGATATCGGCAGTTGTCTGTTTTGGAGGCTAAAGTAAGCCTAAAGGGGGACTAGCAGAAAAAATATCCACACATGACCAACACAGAAACCCAATGTTCTTTTAGCATAATTTCTGCGGCAGAAAGTACTCAATGGCCCAGAAAGGTACTGATGGGGTTTTAGTGTATCCACATGAACACAGAGAAAATTGAACAGCTTTCAATTGAACCTTTCCACAATCTTGGAAGATTCCGCTGATGTAGGTTTGCTGTGGATTGAAGAGCAGCAAGCGCCAGTTTTTATAGATTGCAATTTACAATTGCAGCATAATCCATATTGCTTTTCTACTTGCTTTTTTATCCTGTATTTTCACTGCATGTAGTAGAAATGCTTGAAATTTCAAAATATTTTCTGCTGAGATTCTTTCACACTGTTTCTTTTAAGACAGATAATAAATACTATACTACTTTATGGGCATAAAACTTTGTATATCTTCTGATCTGTATTTCTGAGCAGGTCTCACTGTAGGTATGTGTAAAATGAAACAACAGTTTACAAAAAAAGTTAGGAGTAAAGTTTCTGCAACATATAATCCAGTTCTGATTCACTTCCAATGACTTGCTGTGACAGCGCTCACTATTCTATGTCCGGATTATGAATTCTGGATGCTTTCTATAAAACCCAGTTGCTTAGAGCGTGCTGCTAATGATGCCACAGTTGTGGGTTTGATCCCTATATGTGCCATTCACTTAAGAGCTGAACTCACTGATCCTTGTGCATCCTTTCAGCTCAGAATATTCTGTGATTCTATGATTAACTTCCAGTAGTGTACATTAAATGTAAGTTATGCAGTCCTTAACAGGACTTTTGCATGTCAAATCTAATTTTTCTTTGTTTTGGTTTTGATGGTTTATGCTGTCAAACTCAGCACTTTTGTTAGAAATTTATGCAAAATCAGATTATATCATGTTATGAATAGCTTTACTATTGCTTGCAGTTTGCCCACCCCTGTTAAATCAAATTTGGGGATCACTGGGTGCAAAGAAACAGAGCAAATGGGAAAATGTACTCTTCATCTTAACCTTTATTAACTATAAATTTCAGCATCTCTCTGTGCTATTGCTAATTCTCTAGATCATTTTTCTGAATTTGTTGAGAGTTCAAGAGCTTATTTTGGGACTGACATGTGGAAAGTGATGGGAAAAAGTTTTCCTCGTGCTAGACCGTTAAATTCCATCACAATATCTGGGAAATGGGAAGGAATGGTGAACTGAAGTAAAAAAAGCATAGCTGTATTATCGTATGGTAAAGTATGAGCAAACCTCAACCAGCAAAGAAGAGGACTGTACAGGGAAGAAAATTTGCATGTGAAATACAGGTTCTCTCACCGTTTCTGAAGTACAGTTTAGTGAACACCTTTGGTGCTGAAAGACAACCACCAGTACAACTGACTTCTTGACTGAACTATTTGAAAGGCAGAAATGCTTCTCGGTCTGTTGTTGCATTGGCAATTTTGGCTGAGCACAACTATTCCTATCACCAACGTGTGTATACAGAAACACTAACAGAGCATGATCCAGGAAATAATTCTATGCTTCTTAGAGAAGCTATACAGAAGAAAGGGAATTTGGCAAATTTAATGCTATCTTAATCCTTATTTTAATATTTTGAACTTTAACAGTTTGACCTGTTTTATGGAATTCTCACAGGATAATGAGGAAATCACACAATCTATAATATGCATTACTGTGTATTACTGGCTTTCAATATGATTTGTAAAGTGTTTGTGGTGGGTTTTCCACCTTGTATGATGTATAGTGTCTCTGACTATAATTGGAATCTATATTTAGAAAGGGTGATGAGAGAGAAGAAGGAGAAGCTTGTGAGGTTGTTTCCTTAGAAAAACTTTCAGAGTTCATTGTACTTGTTAGAGTACATTAAATGCTTTACTCCTTTGGGGAAAACAGTCCGTCTTGGAAGAGGCACTGGATATGCTGAGAACAGCTAAAACCGTGCATCAAAGGTCATGATGCCAAAGTTTGTTAGAAACCAGTGAAAGCTGGATTTCAACATTCAACAGCATGTTGCTGTGCATCTTGCTAGTGCAGCCATCAGTGGGAACCTTTCTAACCCTTTCTAACCTGCCTACCCTCTAGCAGAAGTGACAGGGATGTCTTTCTCAAGGCCACAAAAAGGAAGAGAGAGACCAAGGGAGATGAGCAGCAGAAGCAAAACTGCAAATAAATAAGGAAATAGAGACGATGACAAAACAGGTGCAAGGTGTTGCTAAAATGAAGTGCATATAGGATAAGAACATAATGTGAATTATTCTTTGATGGCTCATTAAGACTGATTTCACCTGAATCACTTAATATCTACATTTTACAGCTTCTAGTCCCGAGGATCAACAGTATCTTAAAAATGCCTGGAAAAATGTCTGTTTGATAGGAGGGAGTGGCAAATCTTCAAGGAAATCTGACATATGCTCAGAACAAAATGCATCATTTCGGTGCTAGACAGCTTTCCTGAACTCCTGGCTTCGGACGTGATAGAGTTGATTTTCTTCTTAGTAGCTGGTAAAGTTCTGTATTTTGAATTCAGCATGAGAATAATGTTGATAACACACTGATGTTTTGGTGAGTGCCAGGTAGTCCTTATCCTTAGTCAAAAACGTTCCAGTTTCCCAGTTTGCCAGTGAGCAGGTGCACAGCAAGCTGGTAGGGAGCACAGCCAGGACAACTGTCCCAAAGGCATATTCTATACCATGGGCTGTCATGACCAGTATATAAATTTGGAGGGGAAAGAGGGAAGAGATTGACTGGGAGGGGTAGATGGCTGCTGGGGGATGGGCTGGGCATTGGTCAGCGAGTAGGTAACAGTTGTATTGTGCGCCACTTATTTGTCTTGTTTTTTTCCTCTTCTCTTCATTATAATTATTTTATTTTGTTTCTGTTATTGAAGTTTTCTAATCTCTGCCAATGGGCTCTACTTTCTCCTCTCCACCAGAGGCAGCACAGTGAGTGAGCAGCTGTGTGGTACTTAGTTACCAGCTGGGATTAAACCATGATGGGAGGAAATTGTTGTTTATGCTCTAATTGGTCATGCCTTTCTTCATCACCCCC
>WBMY01006085.1:2811-14231 GCA_013397315.1 Donacobius atricapilla | reverse complement strand
CCCTACACGCACACTTGGTTCCTGACCCCAAATCCTGGTTCCTGACCCCAGATCCTGGTTCCTGACCCCAGATCCTGGTTCCTGACCCCAAACCCTGTCCCTGACCCCACACCCGGTGTCTCCCTGACCCCTCTCCTGCTGTTGCAGGCCCCGGCCCCGGCGCTCCCGTGGCGCTCCTGGCGCTGTTCCTGTTCCCGGCCCCACGGGCGCTCGGCCCCACAGGTGAGAAATGCACGTTGATTTATTGAAATGCTGATTTATTTATTGAAATGCTGATTTATTTATTGAAATGTGCATTTTTTCATTGAAACACAGGTCTATTTATTGAAATACGTTTATTTATTGAAATACTGATTTACTGAAACGCACGTTCATTTATTGAAATACACGTTTATTCATGGAAATACAGACTTGTTCATAGAAATTCAGATTTGTTCATTGAAATAGTTTTTTTTTTTTTTCATAGAAATACAGATTTTTTCATAGAAATACAGGTGATTTTCTAGGGGATGGCGGTGACAAATAATGACTTTTTAAGGGATGGCAGTGACAAATAATGATTTTTCAGAGGATGGCAGGGACAAATAACGACTTTTTAAAAGATAACAGTGACAAATAATGATTTNGATGGCGGTGACAAATAATGACTTTTTAAGGGATGGCAGTGACAAATAATGATTTTTCAGAGGATGGCAGGGACAAATAACGACTTTTTAAAAGATAACAGTGACAAATAATGATTTTTTAGGGGAAGGCAGTGACATATAGTGACTTTTCAGAGGATGGCAGTGACAAATAATGATTTTTTTTGAGGATTATAGTGACAAATGATGATTTTTCAGGGTAGGAGAGTGACAAATGATGACATTTTAGGGGATGATAGTGACAGATAACGATTTTTTTGAGGATTGCAGCAACAAATAATGACTTTCAAGTGATGGCAGTGACAAAAAATGACTTTTCAGGAGATGATGATGACAAATAATGACTTTTTAAGGGATGGCAGTGAGAAATAATGATTTTTTAAGTGATGGCAGGGACAAATAATGACTTTTTAGGGGGTGGCAGTGACAAATGGTTTTTAATGGTGGCAGTGACAAATAATGACATTTCTGGGCATGGCAGTGAGAAATAACGACTTTTTAAAAGATAACAGTGACAAATAATGATTTTTCAGAGGATGGCGGGGACAAATAACGACTTTTTAAGGGATGGCGGTGACAAATAACGACCNTTTCAGAGGATGGCAGGGACAAATAACGACTTTTTAAAAGATAACAGTGAGAAATGACGACTTTTTAAAAGATAACAGTGACAAATAATGATTTTTTAAAAGATAACCGTGACAAATAATGATTTTTCAGAGGATGGCAGGGACAAATAACGACTTTTTAAAAGATAACAGTGAGAAATGACGACTTTTTAAAAGATAACAGTGACAAATAATGATTTTTTAAAAGATAACCGTGACAAATAATGATTTTTCAGAGGATGGCAGTGACAAATAACGACTTTTTAAGGGATGGCAGGGACAAATAACGACTTTTTAAAAGATAACAGTGACAAATAATGACTTTTTAAAGGATGGCAGTGCCAAATGATGACTTTTAAGTGACGGGAGTGACAAATGCTGAGGGCTGGGAGCACAAACCCTGTGAGGAAGAGCCGAGGGAACTTGGGATGTTCAGCCTGGAGGAAAGGAGACTCAGAGGGGACCTCATCACTTGGGCTGAGAAACGCGGAGAGATGTTCTGAAAAGAGAAACTGCTGGCAGCTTTCCCTTGGGAAAGGATCGACTTGTGATGGATTGACAATAACTGTTCTTTCCCTTTCCCAGTTATAAAGCAGGACCCGAAGGATGGAAAGGAAGGCAGTGCCAGGAGTTCCGCCTCCCTGAGAAAGGAAAGCAGTTCCAGGAATTCCATCTCCTTAAAAATCGCCTCCGTCGCGCCCGGCCTCCGCTACGCCCTGCGGAGAGCGGCCGATTCCTCGGGGAGCGCCCCAGGCAGCGCCTGCCTCAAGGAGCACCTGCAGGAATATGCAAAACTTCGGGAAAACTCCCCTGGGGAAAACGGCCCCGATCCTCCCGCGCAGGAGGAGGCAGCTCAGCCTCCCCAGCGCGTCTCGGAGCGCTCGCTGGCGCGGCTGCGGCGTTACCTGTGCGACCCCAGCGGCTTCACCGTGGCAGTGTCGGCAGCCTCGGCGTGGCTGGGCGGAGCCGGCGGGAGCCCGGGAGCCGATCCTGGGGATCCCTGCTCTTCCTCGGAGTCCCCAAACCTCTCCCCTCCTCCCCGGGAGAGGAGCGCGGCTCCCGACGCCTTTCTGGACAGCCTGTCCAAAAGCGTCACCTCTCCCACCAAGCCCTGGGGCAGGGAGAACCGCAGGAAATCCAGCAGGATCCTCGGGAAAAGCCTCTCGCCCCTCAAGGCGCCCGCGAGTCCTGGTGAGGACGACGGCAAGGGCAGGGAAGGGGCCAGGAAAAAAACCAACGCAGCTTCCCCCAGTCCCAAAAAATCGGGAAGTCCCACTGAGCCCATGCTGAAATTGGCCAACCTGAGGCTGCCGCACGGCCGGAAAAGAGGTGAGGGATGCAGAAATGGGAATTGGTTCCTCCCGCTCCTCCCGCTGGCATTCTGGGATGGGAGCCAGGAATTCGGGAATAGGATTCCCAGAGAGTTCTGTTTTCACGAATTCCCAGAGAATCCTGTCTTCACCGATTCTCAGAGAGTTCTGTTTTCATAAATGCCCAGAGAATTCTATCTTCAGGGGTTCCCAGAGAATTCTGTTTCCAGAAATTCTGGAATAGAATTCCCAGAGAATTCTGTTTTCACCAATTCCCTGAGAATTTTATTTCCAGAAATTCTGAAATAGAGCTCCCAGACAATTCTACTTTCACAAATTCATAGAGAATTCTATTTCCAGAAAATCTGGAACATGATTCCCAGAGAATTCTGTTTTCACCAATTCCCAGAGAATTCCATCTTCAGGAGTTCCCAGAGAATTCTATTTCCAGAAAATCTGGAACAGAATTCCTAGAAAATTTTGTTTTCACCAATTCCCGGAGGATTCTATTTCCAGAAATTCTGGACTAGAACTCCCAGACCACTCTACTTTCACAAGTTCATTGAGAATTCTATCTCCAGAAATTCTGGAATAGAAATCCCAAAGAATTAATTCCATTTCCAGAAATTCTGGAATAGAATTCCCAGAGAATCAATTCAATTTTCTCAAATTCCCAGAGAATTGAATTAATTTTGGTTCCAGAAATTCTGGAATAGAATTCCCAGAGAATTTTGTTTTCACGAATTTCCAGGGAATCCTATTTCCAGAAATTCTGGACTAGAACTGCCAGACAATTCTACTTTCACAAATTCATAGGGAATCCTATTTCCAGAAATTGTGGAACAGAATTCCCAGAGAATTCCATTTCCACAAATTCCCAGAGAATCAATTCCATTTTCACAAATTCCCAGAGAATTAATTCCATTTCCACAAATTCCCAGAGAATCAATTCCATTTTCACAAATTCCCAGAGAATTAATTCTATTTCCAGAAATTCTGGAATGGAATTCCCAGAGAATTTTGTTTTCACCAATTCCCAGAGAATTCAATTTCCAGAAATTCTGGAATAGAATTCCCAGAGAATTAATCCCATTTCCAGAAATCTGGAATAGAATTCCCAGAGAATCAATTAAATTTTCACAAATTCCCAGAGAATTGAATTAATCCTGTTTCCAGAAATTCTGGAATAGAATACCCAGAGAATTAATTCTATCTCCAGCAATTCTGGACTAGAATTCCCAGAGAATTCTCTGGGATGCCCAGGGTTCACTGAGAACCATCCAGGAGCATTCCCAGTGCCTGGAGCATCCAAACAAACCTCAGGAATTCTCCCAGCCAAGCCGGAATCAGCTCCAGTGGCCCGAGCTCTTCCCTTTCTTTACTTCCAGCTCGCACCGTGAATTTACTCCCGGTTTTAAATCAGGATAGCGAGAAATAAAATCACAGAAACGCCTCCCCAATTAATTCTTGATCCGAAGAATTCCCCCCAGACTCCAAGCAGCTCCTCCTTTTCCAGGTGCCGAGGTGCTGGCTGCGGAAATCGTGCACAAGCCCCAGGGGGAAGGTGCTGAGGAGGAGAGCTCGGCTCCCCGCGCTCCTGCCGGGGAAGCGAAGAGGCCAAAAACTCTGGAAAACCCCGGCACGAGGAAAATCCCCGGGGCCGAGAGTGCCGCCAAGGCGGGGAAAAACAAAGTGCAGAAAAACCTGGAAAACGGAGCGGCAAAACTGCCGGAGGGCCAGCAGGAGCTGAGCGGTGAGAGAGCGAAATCTGTCAAATAATAATAATAATAATAAATCGGTAAATAATGATAAATAACTAAGAATTATGTGCTGCTTTTTTCCCCCCCTGGGAGGGGGGGAAAAAAAATTCCTTCAAAAGCTGAGCCGTCGGGGATAAAACAGGAAATGGCCTTGGAGTGAAACGGGGGAAACGTCAAATATTGGGAAATTCTGGAAGAGAATTCCCAGAGAGTTCTATTTCCAGGAATTCTGGAATAGAGTTCCCAGAGAATTCTGTTTTCAGCAATTCCCAGAGAATTAGTTCTATTTTCAGAAGTTCTGGAATAGAATTCCCAGAGAATTCAATTTTCACAAATTCTGGAATAGAATTCCCTGAGAATTCTTTTCCCAGGAATTCCCAGACCATTCTATTATCACAAATTCTGGAATAGAATTTGCAGAGAATTCTTTTCCCAGGAATTCCCAGAGAATTCTATTTACAGAAATTCTGGAATAGAATTCCCAGAGATTTCTGTTTTCAGCAATTCCCAGAGAATTCAATTTCCAGAAATTCCCAGAGAATTCTATTTCCTCCAAACTCCTCCTTGATTGATATTTTTTCCCCTTTGAAATTTATTTAAAGAATGAATAAAATTCAGCTTTTTTATTCCCTGAGAACTTGCCTGAAACCCCCTCCTTGATTGATTTTTTCCCCCTCTTTAAATTTATTTCAAAAACAAATAAAATTTATTTACTTTTTTTTTTCCTTAGAACCTGCCTCAAACCCCTCCTCGACTGTTTTTTGTTTTTCTCTTCCTAAATTCCTTTTTTCCCTTTTTAATTTCTTTTTTCCCTTTGTTTCCCTCCCTCAGGGTGCAAGGAGCCGCTCCCCGACCTCCTGAGCGAAGCCCCAGCCCAATCCCAATCCCTTGGAGCAGGAATCCCAAGCAATGATGAGATTCATCCCCTGGGAATTCCCAGTGGAGCAGGAATCCCAAGGAATGAGATTATTCCCCTGAGAATTCCCAATGGAGCAAGAATCGTAAGGAATAACGAGATTCATCCCATTGGAATTCCCAACGGAGCAGGAATTGTAAGGAAAAATGAGATTCTTCCCGCTGGAATTGCCGGTGGAGCAGGAATTCTAAGGAATAATGAGATTCATCCCATTGGAATTCCCAATGGAGCAGGAATCCCGCGGAACGATCTTCATCCCCTGGGAATTCCCGGCCTTGGCTTTACCCTGCAAGGACCCAACAGCGAATCCCACGCCCTGAACCTCCTGGCTGACCTGGCCCTGGGCTCTTGCATCCCTGCCTTGATTCCCAAAGATTCCGGGATCCTCCTGCTGGAATCCCGGGATTCCCACCTCGAATCCCCGCCGCTCCCTTCCGGCCGCGGCTGCCAGCGGGACCAGCAGGAGAAAATCCCCACGTGGAGCAGCCCGGCATCCCCAGGCCGGGCGCTCCCGGAAAACCCAACTCCCAAGGGAAATCCCTCGGGAATTCCCAGCCTGAACCCCAACGCCGCCCCGCTCCAGGCTCTCCCTCCTCGGGAAGCCGCCGAGGTGAGCAAACACTCCATCATCTCCGACGAGCACTCCTACGCCTCGCCCATGCCCGAGGATCCCCAAAACCCCCCGGCTCCCAAAGGCGGCGCCAACCCTTCCCAGAAAAACCCCCGGAACGCGCCGACAGCTCCTCTGGTGGGGAAGGTGCTGCCCTTCCGGCACCACGGCGGCGCCTCCGAGCCCGCCCGCTCCCGGGGCTCCCCCAGGAAAAAGGAGGAATTCTCCCGGAGCCACGCGGTGAGCGCCTGCGGGGAGTCCCTGCGGGTCACGCGCCGCTGGGAGGAGGAATACCTCTTCCACCTGGACAGCAGGTACACCAACAACCCCCTGGAGAAAACCGTCATCCGCGCCCTGCACGGGTAAGCCGGACGGGGAATTCCGGAGCCGGGTTGGGTTTGTGGCGTGCTTTTCCTGGGGGAAAGAAAAAAAAGGGATTTGGGGGTGGGTGCAAGCTAAAAATCCGCCCCGTCCTGATCCCAGCGGGAAAAGTGGGAGTTCTGCCCCTCTCGGGTGAGAGGCGCTGCCCCGGCCCCGGGGACACGGCAGCAGGACCTGCGGGAGAGATTCCAGAGGAATCCGCGGCATTGCTCTCAGGGCTGGAGCCCCTCTGCTCTGCAGCCAGGCTGGGAGAGCTGGGAATGTTCCCCTGGAGAAGGGAAGGCTCCAGGGAGAGCTTCCAGCACATTCCAGGGCCCGAAGGGGCTCCAGGAGAGCTGCAGAGGGACTGGGGACAAGGCTGCAGGGACAGCACACAGGGAATGGCTTCCCACTGCCAGAGGGCAGCGCTGGATGGGAGATTGGGCAGGAATTCCTGCCTGGGCTGGGATTGCCAGAGCAGCTGTGGCTGCCCCTGGATCCCTGCGATGCCCAAGGAAGGATTGGAGCAGCCTGGGATCGTGGGAGGTGTCCCTGCCGTGGCAGGGGTGGCACTGGGTGATCTTTAAGTCCCTTCCCACCCAAACCATTCCATGAATTCCTGTGGCTCTGCAGCTGGAATTGGCACCTAAAGCCCTGACCCCAAGTCCTCCATCCCTCCTTTGGAGCTCGGATTTCCTCTCTTTTTGTCTTTTCCTAAGTAAAGCTGGAATCTGCACCAGGCCCAGATCTGCGCCCCCTCTGCCCTGGGGCTGAGCCCTGCGGGGAGCCTGGGATGAATTCCCAGGGATGAACTCCAGGGGTGAATTCCCTGCAATGAATTCCAGGGATGAATTCCACAGATGAAATCCCAGGGATGAATTCCAGGGATGAAATCCCTGTGATGGATTCCCTCAGATGAACTCCAGGGATGGATTCCCTGCAATGAATTCCCAGGGATGAGTTTCCAGGGATGAATTCCAGGGATGGAATCCCTGTGATGGATTCCCTCAGATGAACTCCAGGGATGGATTCCCTGCAATGAATTCCCAGGGATGAGTTTCCAGGGATGAATTCCAGGGATGAAATCCCTGTGATGGATTCCCTCAGATGAACTCCAGGATGAATTCCAGGGATGAAATCCAGGGATGAAATCCCTGTGATGGATTCCCTCAGATGAACTCCAGGGATGGATTCCCTGCAATGAATCCCAGGGATGAATTTCCAGGGATGAATTCCCTGGGGCTGCCTGGAGGAGGATGAGGACGGTTCACGCTCGCTTCCCTTTCCCTTCCAGGCCCTGGGATCCCAATCTCCCCGACGACGTGGAAGGCATGAAGCTGATCCTGCACATGTGGGTGGCTCTGTTCTACCGGCGGCCCAACAAGCTCCTGAGCACCTCCAGGAAGGTGGTGGAGCACATCAATCCCAGGAAATTCGTCTCCATCAACAGCTCCGGCGGCTTCCTGGAGCTCAGCGACGACAGCCAGGACTGCTTCGGCTTCGAGACGTGCCCCGCGGACTCGGGCTGGGATCCCGACCAGACCCCCAGCAGCTCCCTGGATCCCGGTCCCCCCGCGCAGGGGGACAAGGAGGACGCCCAGAGCTTCCCCGCCGACTCGCAGACGGACGCGGACGGAGCCGCCGGGGCCGTGGACAGCACGGTGTCCTCCTCCTCGGGGGAGCTGCCCTGCGGGGAGGAGGAGGAGCCTTCCTCCACCAGCTGTCCCGAGAGCCTGGCGCCGCAGGGGCGCTCCGGGGAAAAGATGGATGCGGAGGGCAGGGAGAGCGCGCGCGGCGGCGTCTGCGGCGTCACCGCGGTGAGTCCGGGATGGGGGGTCCGAGGCTCCATCTTCCTCTCCGAACTGCGGGGTTTTCCTCTTAAAAATGCAGGGTTTTCCTCTCAGAACAGCAGGGTTTTCCTCTTAAAAATGCAGGGTTTTCCTCTCAGGACTGCAGGGTTTTCCTCTCAGAACTGCAGGGTTTTCCTCTCAGAACTGCAGGGTTTTCCTCTCAGAACAGCGGGGTTTTCCTCTTAAAACAGCGGGGTTTTCCTCTTAAAACTGCAGGGTTTTCCTCTCAGAACTGCAGGGTTTTCCTCTTAAAACTGCAGGGTTTTCCTCTCATAACACCAGGTTTTTCCTCATAACACCAGGGTTTTCCTCTTAAAACTGCAGAATTTTTCTCTTTCAGGAGCAGGATTTTCCTCTTCAAACAGCAGAATTTTCCTCTCAAAACACCAGGGTTTTCCTCTCAGAACACCAGGGTTTTCGTCTTAAACCATCAGGGGTTTCCTCTCAGAAGACCAGGATTTTCCTCTTAAAACAGCAGAATTTTTCAGGAGCAGGAAATTTCTCTTAAAACAGCAGAATTTTCCTCTTAAAACACCAGGGTTTTCCTCTTAAACCATCAGGGTTTTCCTCTCAAAACAGCAGAATTTTCCTCTTTCAGGAGCAGGGTTTTCCTCTTAAAAGAACAGGATTTTCCTCTTAAAGAGCAGGGTTTTCCCCTTACAGAGGCAGGATTTTCTTGTTAAAAGAGCAGGATTTTCCTCATAGAGGAGCAGGATTTTCCTCCTAAAACAGCAGGGTTTTCCTCTTAAAGGAGCAGGATTTTTCTCCTAAAACAGAATAATTTTCCTCTCAGAGAAGCAGTATTTTCCCCTTACAGGAGCAGGATTTTCCGGTTCAAAGAGCAAGATTTTCCAGAGGAACGGAGCAGATGTGCTTGTGGGCTATCCAGGGAAGCAGGGATGCTCTTCAAAGGGAAGAAATCCCAAATTAAGATAATTGAAAGCCGAGCTCAGCTCCTGTTCCTGATTTAAATTCCAAATTTGTGTGTCCTGAACTGAGGGGAGCCCCCAGCATCCCAGAGCAGAATTCCAAATGCAGGAGAGACAGAGCGCAGCCATTCCCACGTGGATTTGGAAAGCTGGGATTTGTTGCCTTGGGAGATTTTTCCCCCACACAGGCACCAGTGCAGTGCTTTGCGACATTTCCCTCACCCCTCTGGTGAAATCCATGAAAATCCCGTTCTGGATAAAGCTTGGCATGGATTTTTACTCTTCCTGCAGTCTGCACGTGCTCAGGAGCGGAGGTTCCTGGGGTAAACGTAAAACACGAGATATTTCCAAGCCTTGAGTTGAAATCATTCCTTTAAAACTTGGAACAAAGGAGCAGCTTCCTGAGGGCTGGAACTGCTTTGCACGAAGGAATAAAAAAATATTCCAGTGGGGATTTTATTTTTTTCTCCTCCGAGGATTAACCTGTGGATTGCGTTCCAGGAGGAGCCAGCCGAGGAGGAGCTGCTGGATGCCGGCATCACCCCCAGCCCTTCCGAGGAGCTCGGCTCTCCCAGCAAAGCCCTGGAAAATCCCGGGAGCCAAGCCCCGAATTCCAGCACAGCCCCGTGGACAGAGCCCCCCTGCGCAGCCCAGGAAAACGGGGAGCAGCAGGAAAAGCAGCAGGAAAAGCAGCAGGAAACGGGCTCAGGGAGTGGCCCCGGCCCCCCCGAGGATGAGGGGGGCACAGGAGACCTTGGACATGCCCTGGAAGTTGAGGATGATGCCGATGCACGGCCTGCCTGCCGTTCCATGCCCTCGGAAGCAAGTCCTGGAAGCGCAGAGCCCGGAGCAGCCTCTGCGGAAGGGGAGGGATGCCGGGAGCCCTCGGAGCCCTCGGAAAAGGAGGAGAGGGAGGTGGAGGAGGAGGAGAAGGAAGAGAACGAGGAGTTTGAGGACGAGGGCTCCTTCCAGGGCCCCGTGGATTTGGTGCTGTCCGAGAGCAGCGATGCCGAGATGGAATGTGAGCAGAATCCCGGGAATTCCCAGGAGTTTGGCGTTCCCGAGGAGGAGGAGGAGGCTGTGCCCAGCCCTGCCTCTCCAGCCGGGAATGACCCCTTAGTTCTCCCCGAGGAGGCGTCACCCAAGCAGGCCGAGCCCCCAGCACCCTGGGGTGCTGCCCCCAGCCCGGAGCCGGAGCCGGAGCCGGACGGGGCCGGAGCGGCCGAGGTGGGGTCACCCCCCAGCGCCAACGAGGAGCTGCTGTTCCCCCCAAACGCCAGCCCTGGCCCTGGGGCACGGCCCGACAGCGGCACGGGCAGCCCGGCACCTGCCGGGGACAGCCCGGGGAGCGGCTCAGAGCGGAAAATCCGGGATCGGGCAGCGTCTGGAGAGAGGTGGGAGCCTGCAGGGAGCACGGAGCCCCGCTGCGGGCAGGCAGGGAGCCTGGGCCTGTCCCCTGACTCCAGCTCCGCCTGCCTGACCTCTCCCGATGGCTCCCTGGATCCCTGGGCTGCTCCAGAGCCCCTGGAGAGCCTCCGGTCGCCGGCCCAGAGCGAGCCGGGCAGGAGCAGCTGCTCGTCCCACCCCGACCTGAATTCCCTGGACAATGAGGAGTCAGACCACGGCGGGAGCGGGATTTTGCTGGAGGAGCAGCAGGGGAGCCCCCGTGCCGAGCTGGATGATCCCATGGGAGCAGGAGATGGCCGGGACTCCCCCTTGGAATACCCTGACACCGGAGAGGAGTTCGGAGCTGAGGAGAGGGAGGACGCGTTCCCCGAGGCGCGGAATTCCCCCGGGAGCGACGCAGACGTGGAGACGGCCGAGATCCCTCTGCAGCGGGCAGACAGGGAATTCCTCCCGGAATCAGAGCCCTCCTCCTCCATCAGAGAGGGCGTTTCAGCCATCCAGGAGCTCCCCAGGCAGCAGCAGAGCTTCCCCAGCGCCCACGGAGAGTCGGCTGCCGCTCTGGGAGGCGCCGGGGCCGTGCCGGGCCGCCGGGAGTCGGTGCTGTGCCGCCTCTGGAAGCCGTGCCGGGATGGAGGAGCCGCCCAGCTCAGCCGGGCCGCCTGGAGCCCAGAACCCTCCTTCGGTGCCAGCCATGCCCGGGAGCCGATCCAATCCCCGGCTCCCTGCTCCCCCGTGGATGAGTTCGTGCCAGCGGAGCCAGGCTCTGCTCCTCCTTCTCCGTGCGACCCGTGGGATGATGAGGAGGACCCAGAGGGGCTCCCCGAGGGGTTCCCACCCAGCCCGGACAGCGCCCGCTGGTCCCGGAGCTGCGGCAGCCCCGGGGAGGAGCCCTGCCCCGCGGAGGATCTGGAAGCCGGTGGAATTCCCAGTCCGGCGCCCTTGCCGAGCTGGGAGTGCGCGCTGTGCGAGCCCTGGGATGTGTGCGAGCACAGCCTGCCGCCCTCCCCGGACCCCCACCCTGCCGGC
>WBMY01006080.1:25619-41928 GCA_013397315.1 Donacobius atricapilla | reverse complement strand
AGAAGAAAAAGATATAATAAACAAAGAGAGAAACAGAATAGTGAAGGTGGAAGAATGGTTGCAGAGGAAGACAAATTACATATTTATTATGCTAGCTTGAGGGTTGAATGAGAAAATAGAGTCTTAACAAACAAAATGGAAGAAATTCCTTGCTAGAAGCATCTGTTTAACCTCTTCTATCTGTGATGCATCCTTCCAATTATGCAGATACTCTTGATGTATAAAAGCAACTATGTTAATACACCCTGTGAGCCCAAATCATGATAACAACTGATAAACTCATGTTCTTACACAGAGTAATAGACTTTTCAGCCCACCACTGATAAAGCTGTAGCTCAGTTTACCCATCAGCATGTGTGAATATGCATCTACACACACACACACACAGAGCACAAATCCTGCTGGGATCAGGTTGAACCTTTCCGTTATACTTGGCAGAAAAGGTTGGCCTTACAGCAAAACTTCATTGTGGATTCTGACAAAACACCATTATAAAGAGTCCCTTCAGTACTGGGAGGCATTCAGCATTAGCTTCTCTGCAGATTAGAAATGGTTTTTGACATTTATTTATTTCCCATGCTTCATGAAACTAATTGATTCCAAGAATTCAATATGGACAGGCTCTGGAAATGGCAGTGAAAATGTGAAAACACCTTTTGGAATGTAAACAAAAACATTTCAGTATGTGTAGATACTACAAACCAGGATGTCTTTTTCTCAAGGTTTTCCAGAAATTTTTGTAAAGAAAAAAATGGTGGGTAGCAACCAGACAAGTGAACCACTTCTTCTAGATCCCTCCATAGAGAAGAGGAAAAAAAAAAAAAAAAAAAAGGCTAAAAATGAAAGGCAGAAAACAGATAACAAAGATGATATGATAAATACATAAATAATACAAGAAAAATAATACATTAAATTGCATATTAAAATAATATGTTAAAACATGAATAGTATTAAGGGTGGGAGGAAGAAAGATACAGTTTCTCAAGACTAACTTGAACTGGATGATTAAATATTATCAGTATTTAATCACCAATAATCATAGTGGCTCTTACATAAATCTGGAACATGCACAGATTGACTTCCATGCCTGAAAGAGCAACATCACAGCTCATACTATGGAGTGGAAATCACAGAATCATCATAGAATGGTCTAGATTGCAAGGGACAGTAAAAATCATCTTGTTCCAATCCCCTAGGTAACAAGGGTAAGAAACCGTGCACTACACCAGATTGCTCCAAGCCTGTCCCGCTTTTTTTGACGCAGGCCAGGACACAGTTGGGGTTTTCAGGGTTGCCAGTGAACATGGCTGGGTCATGTGGAGCTTCTCATCAACCAACACCCACAAGTCCTTTTCCCCTGGGCTGCTCTCAAACCATTCTCTGCTTTGCCTGTATTTCTGTGTTGGATTACCCCTGGCACTTGGCCTTGTTGGATTTCATGAGGTTCACATGGTCCCACCTCTCCAGCCTGTCCAGGTCCCTCTGGATGGCATCGCTTTCCTCCAGCATGTGACCTCATCACACAGCTTGATGTCATCAGCAAACTTGTGACATCCAGGTGTGACAGTGACAGACAACAACACTGTTGTTGTTGTTGTTGGTTTATTTTATTTTATTTTATTTTATTTTATTTTATTTTATTTTATTTTCAGGAATTTTGCTTACTTTTCTCTAATGACTGTTTTTCTCTAATTTTCTTAAATGTAAAAATAAGCATAGATTTAGGGGAACAAAATTCCTGATGATAAAAGCAACAGCTGGTGAAAAACACTAAGTGCTTGAAGCCTTAACAGTTACTGCTACTAGCAATTCAGGACATGTTATCACCCCATTATTTTTTCACCTGTAGAAATAAAATGAGTGTTATTAAATGGCTTGGAAAATGACAATTGCTTGTGGTAAAGTTTTGCTTTATGTGCTGAAATGAATAATAAGAGGATAGGTATTATATAATTGAGAAAAAGATGTGGAAAAGTAAGTGTAGTCCCCACTTCAGAAAGAAGAGGCAACCCAAAAATCAATCCTCATCATTAATTACATTTTGTTGTTGTGCAAATATTTTCTTTTAATTTTTTTTCTCATTTTTTCACTGTCCATCTCCATTGGTTTTGTCTTCATTCTAAGATGAATGAGATTCCCTTCAATCCATCATGCTGAACAAATCCACATGCTCAGATGTCTCAGCATTTTCTATTCCTCTTTTATGCTGTTCCCCAAGACCATCTTGGGGATTTCTGCAAAACTCATTTCACTATGTGAAGTCATTTCTGGTGCTGTAAAGCTCTAAACAGGTACAGTACTTCAGATACACTTCTTTGACTACAATAACACTGTGAAACTGATTTGAAAACCTTCTTAGAGTGAAGGAAAATATAATCCACTGCTTTCATCTGCAGATTCACTCATCTGGTCATGAAGACCATCACAGAATTCAGCTTCTCAGACAAGATTTTCCTGTTGTAAATCCATGTTAGATGTTCTCAGGCACTTTCTTATCCTTCTTGTGCCTGGACAGGGTATTTTGGGAGGGTTTGCTTCATCCACATATCCTCCATTCCTTCTGAAGGACAAAAGACACTGAAAACATTTGCCAGAATGATTGATTTAGTTCTAAATTACTCAGGTAAACTGAGTGTACACTCACTAGCTGAGATCCTTCACTTCAACCTCACTGAAGCTTTTTTCAAGGCTGCTTAAAGAATGTACATGAAAATGTAATTTATGAGTCAAGATGAGCATAGCAATTTAATGAGCATTTAAAAATTAAAGTTTGTATAAATTAAAAATTTTGAGTCACAACCTGAGTTTTTGCGCCTGTTGAATTTCTACCTTATCCCTTTATGTGTTTTTGGTTTGATGTGGTTTTGTTTTGGTTTGGGATTTTTTTGTGTTGACTTGTTCATCACACAGACACACACACACACACACACTTTGATGAGAAGGCATGAACTGTTTATTATGAAAATCTGACTCCATTTTATAGTATTTCTACAAAGGCTAGGTACTGGGGGAGAAGGTTGACACCTCTCCCCATCCTATTGGTCAAGACAACTGTCCATCAGCTGTCCATATCTCACTGAACAGCAATGTAAACTTTCCTTGATTTTATGAAAACATTGCTTCTGTTTATAACACCCGTGTGTAAGAACAACCTAACTATAAAAACTGTAAAACAGAAGAGAAGGCTGAAAAATCAGAGCAAAATTGTGTTTTCTTTTTTTTTTCCCTAACTATATATCATGCTTTAAAAACTTGATTAGCTACTTCAAATGCTTTTTTCTTAGTAATTTTTTTAATCAAAAAGAGTGTAAAACCAGTGTAGATTGCATATTATCAAAGAAGGCAGGCCTTGATGGCGTAAGAAAGGAAGCCTCACAACCTGAGACATAGAAAATACAGTAGAAGTACTCTTCTGCCATAAAGGCATTAACAAATAAAGCAAAATTATTAAAGTAAATGGAAAACAAATGCTGTTTAACCTTAGTTCAGAGCCAAAAGAAACAGTCTGGTAACAAGCAGTTAACAAGCATCTCCGAGCAGATACAATACCTATCCATACCAAATAAAAACGGATAGGAACAGGGAGACAGTGCAAGAAGGGAAGAGCTTTGACCACAGACGGTTTAAGATGATCCAAGAGAAAATTTGTTTTATATGCAGATTGATTACACCTTTTCATCATATATGGCTCTGGACACTGAGTTCTACCCACATTAAAAAGGTTAGTCTGCCCCTGTTTTCCTATGTAGAGTTGACATTTATGGCAATGGTTATTTTTCTCTGACGTCTCTGGTGAAAGATGAATGATTTTGATCTATATCCTCCGTTCAATACTACTTTCATTCTGGAACATACACTGAACTTTGGACTCCATAATGTGATGGTGGGACACACTGCAGACTGCAGAAAAGCTGTACCTATAGGATGAGTAAATAATTTAAATGAAAATTGCACCACAGCTCATCCACAATACAATTTAACAGTTTTGAAATTCATTGGTATTCTAGGGATTGGGTGGATGATGTTGACTCACTTCCTTTTCAGTTACTGGTATTCTCTGCATTTGTAAGCCATGCAGTGCTGTGAAATCAATAAGGCTATTCACAGAAAATACAAATGTTTAACTCTGCCCATCAGTTGTATGAGTTTTCTTGTCTTGGGTAAGGATTCTTTTAGCTGTCTTAGGTGCAGGAGGAGAGGAGAGGAGAGGAGAGGAGAGGAGAGGAGAGGAAGCTGCCATTAGATATTATTCCGTCATTGTCCTTTGTTTTTGGTGGTTCTTCCTCACAATCCTTTATGTTCCTTCACCTCTTCTCAGCGTATGTGTGTATTTTTATCACACTTCTACCTCCATTTGCCTAGGCTAAAAAAATTAAACTCTCATTTTCTCTGATAGGACCAGCTTGAAGACATGCTCTGCATCTGTTTCAGTTTGAACTTGACATCATTATCCGTAAGGAACTACACTTAATAATAAATGAGTTTTCACTCATATCTTTTATAATACCTTCAATTCTTCCATGTCCCTGTTAAAAAAATCACTCCAAACACCTCTTGAAGTAGCATTTATTTTATGTACAATTTTATGATGTTTATATTTTATAATTACCCTGCATGTGGCTGATATAGCCAAGATTTCTCTCCTGCCTCCAAACTGATGTGTTATAGCAAACAGCCTTGCTATTAGCCCTTAAGGACATGGCCTTGCACTTTTTACAATTGCATTTAATTCCACTTCTGTCATTCCTCTGGGTCACACAGCTCTTCCTCTACAATAATCCTGTCTCTTCTAGATAGAAAATGTTCACACTTTGTGGTATCAGCAAATTGTGTCAGAACCCTCCTGCATTTTTATGCCCAGGTCATTAATGGGAAAGTTAAAGATCAGCAAATTGAAGAGTAATGCCGAATATTCTTAGGAGTAGATCCAGTTCCAACTAGTGGGGTCAGAACCAAATCCTCTCTTTCTAAAATGTTACTTAAATTTAAGAATGTATGAGGTTTTATATGTGTTCAATCCAGCTGTCATAATATTTTTTGCCAGTAAATCACCCATTTCTGTTGGCCCATCTCAACTAACCCATCTGTTACGGTTGTGAAGAACATAGTGGAGAAAAGGCTGATTTATGAAATTCTGGATAGATGTCCCTTTTTTTATTAATGTGTGATTATAGCTTCCCAGCTACATTGAGTGAAAATAGTCTAATGACATCACTTTCCATGTGAAAATATCAAGCTGACAGAGACTAAATGCTTGATGGCAAGGAGCCATAAAGCTGTGCTGCTCCAGACACCCCACTCTGAGAATAGCCCTCCCTTTGCTCCCAGCACAATGGGGGGCCTGGTTCATGACCCAAGTCGGTCGGCAGCGCAGCTTTAATTCCAATAATCCAATGCCTTCAGGCTTCTCTGTGAATTAACTGCACAGGCTTGCCATTTTTTGGAGATGGGGATGGAGCAGATGGGGAGTTGGAGCGGCCAAACTGTTGAAAGTCAGTGATAAGGCGAGGGAGGGGAAAAAAAAAAAAGGATGGGGGGAAAAAAAAAAAAAAGCTGTGAAAGACAACCCTGTGGTTTGTGTGCTTTGCATTGCCACCTGCCAACCCCAGGCCTTCTGATCTCCTCTCAGTGAACCGTAGAGGCAGCAGTTGGAAAGACCAGATATACGCTCAGGGCAATCTGTCAGAAACAACTCTGTCACATTCCCCAGCACTAAAACCCATGGAAATAAAATCTATGTGTTTAAAACTGTGACTGCCCCATATCTGTGAAAGTATTCTTTTAACTTAGAAAAAAATCCATGAACAGTACTCCTGTCCTGACATATTTTAATTTTTTTATTTAACATCAGTAAAATATTAGCATTTAGGTTTTTTTAGCTCCCTTAATCATCTGTACCGTGTTTGTTTACCTCTGGCAACACAGTTGTAATGTCATTCTCATGAAACTACACTGAATTCCATTTTACAATAAATGAATTAATAAATGGCAGAACAAACTAACAGATAAATCCAACAATTATGATTTAAGTTATTTAAATATATTATTTTTCCACATTTTGACACACTACCAGCTATATTTGGGCCAATACTTGGCTATACTTTATTTTTGCTAAGACATAAAGCATATAAATAATGTGTGTGTTTGTTTTCTTAAATTAAGTGCTGGTTTTTTTGGTTTTTTTTTAAGGTATATTGAAGAATGTGTCATTGAAGAGACAAAAAGTTGTGAGCAAATTCCTGGCATTTCTTTGTTCTAGAACATTTGCATACACCACATAGAATAAGCAGTATAGCACACATCCTTTCAGGTTCAGAGCACTCTCTAGACATCGAATTAAGTTTTGTATCAACTTGCTGTATGAGATAGTCTTATAATACCTGTCAAATCTAATGATAAGTATCCAAAGTATATTTGGATAATGAGCATTAGATAGAAGGAAATAAAATAATTTTTGATCTCTACAGTGATCTTTAAAAAAATAAAATTAATTAGGTCTATTAAATTGAGCATTCCAGCTGCAGTGGTGACCAGCACAGTGAAGCAGAGTACAACGTCATACCTGTTCCCCTGTTGAGTTAATGGAATCCACATCTTTATATTTTTTCCTTGGAATGGATGTCCTATCTACCCTTGAACATATTAACTGGGGTTTTGGAGTATTTTCTTCTCCTTCAAACCTCGTTTTGCCTGGATCCTCCAGAGGAAGTCACTTAGCATTTCATCGGAATTTCTACAATGAAGCCACCTTGTGCTGGAAGAATTTGGCAAAGCTGGACAATTTTTGTTGGAGGAAATATAGGAATTATAGTGAGGTCAGAGCTGAAATGTACAAAGCTCTGTGTCGGGATATTTTCACAACACTTCTACACACTGTGATGGGGTATGCTCAGGATGGTTCAGTGAGCTTCAGTGCTTCTATAATGCCTAAATATAGTCACATCTGTTGAAAGGTAAATTTAAAAGCACCTCTGTTCCATGGTGCCCAGAGATCCATAAATATACTGATTGACCACACTATCTAATATAGTCTCAATAATATAATTGCTTTTATTTTATGCTAGAAATTAGCAGCTTGTTAGAACAACTATCAAGTCTAGCCATTCTTCAGAATACCATGGCTTCTGAATCATGTAGTTTCCTGAAATTTATACAAGGTGAATTTAGCTCTGTGAGAATATAATTTCAATTCTTTCTCATTACTGAAGCAAAATTTAACATACTTTTTTTTTGAGTATTCTATTCCTTTTTTAATTATTTTATTTCCTTATCTTGGCCAGTACTTTCAAAAATTACTGTTTTGAGTATCTCAAATTAGTAGATTGGTGAACCCCTGACTGGTCCTAATTTTCAAAGGTCAGGTTCAACTGCCTATTCTAGACAGAAGATGATTTCTAAGTATTCCCTGGAAAAAAGCATCCCAAAATCTATTGTGTGTGGACTTTTTTTCCCTCATTTACTCATCAGTGACTTAACTTTACTTTTGCTACAATTGTGTTATTGATCTATAATACTTAGAGCAAGGCCAACAAGAGGTGTTTTTGAAACTCAAGCCACATATTACACATATACCATCCTCAGAGTCACGTTGAAATCAATGGCAGTCATCTGTCACCCACAGAAAACCTAATCAACCAGACAAAGGTCAAAAAGACAGTCGAATTTATTCAGCGGTGTGGTGTCATGCATACTGTTGAAAAAGTAATAAAATTAAGTGATTAGGTAGCAATATTAAGTCTTTTATCAGAAAAGATTTAATCTTTACCATGTTTTCTTTTTATTTCGTGCAGTCTTTGTGATGCATTAAGCTAAATTGTGTTTTCACAGGCTGGTTGTCCTCCCCACCCCTGTTTCAGATACTTGGTGTCATGCAGCACTAGGAAAAAAAAGAGAAGTAGAGTATTTTAGAGGTAATGTAGATCATATCTGGCTCTGGTTAGTTGTCCTCACATATAAAGATGTCATACTCCATTTGCCATTGCCAGTAATCGTGGTTATCTGATAAAGCAGTCAACAAAAGGTGTTTTGTGGACCATTGTGGTTATAGAAAGCAAACTGCTGCTTTCTTGCTGAAAAAAACCCCAGAATTATCCTTTTTATATAGCCTGTCAGAGTAAGTTTCTGAGCAGTCTGTAGATCTCCTTTCTAGGACTTACCAATACCTCCCTCAAAGCAAAAGCCTCTCTTCCACAAAGAAGAATGTGGTAAATTTTGATCTTTATGACCGTGCTTGCAGCAATAATAATAATGATCCCAGTAAGTAGCTTTTTCCACAAAGACACTTCGCTCTATTGGACTCATTAAGTGTCAGCTTGAACCTATTTATTTCCTATGGGTTCTTCTACTCAAATATTAAGAAATAGCGGTGTCAACAAATTTATAATCTGCTTCAGTGTTTTTCTCATTAACAGAGAAAATTAAAAACATTAATGCACATCATATATAGATACAACAATATATAATATTTTCAAACTTTGAAGTACAATTAACTAGTCAGACCTCCTTCAGAGTAACATAAAGGCTCTACACTTTCATTTCTACAGTTTCATCTCAGCACCTTGAAAAGATGGAAAAAGATTTGAAGTTTCTAGGGTATCATGCTGAGGCGGTCAAGCACTGCAGGAAAGTCTGAGCCTCTTTTCTGCAATTTAATTCAGCTTCCAGGCATTGTTGCTTGGTTTGCTGGATTTTGCCCATGTCATTTTTCCTCATTCCTGGTAGGCACTATAAGGTATTTTACCTGCTCAATACAGCCTCCTTGCAAAGTACTTTTGTCTTATCCCTACCTTCACTATACAAGGCAGGTGCTGAAAGCTTAGGAATGTGCATTTTACAGCTATACTAGATTAGATAGTTGCTGCACCAGATCCATTTAACATATGAGACTGAACAACCAATATCCAATAAAGCTGATAGAATTATTATTTGTTGCACTTTTACTACAGCAAAATGTTTCACAATGTGCGATATACCCTGATTCATATCCTGTCATTTATCAAGAGACATCTTCTCCTTAGACCCTGTTAACCAGAAAATAAACCTTTTTTTTTTCCAGTTTATGAGGAGTGAAACATGATAAATAATAACGGGAGAAATAACTGTCAAGCAATTTATAAATGATATGTTGTGAAAATACGGCACCTTGATGATTTCTCCTAGGAAGACATATCCTGCAGCAAAACCATGATTCAGAAGGTCCTTTGCTTATTGGGGATAAATGACGTGGATGGACAAATATCAGCTTAAAGCTCAAGTTCAAGCCCACAGAAACACAGAATGATTTAAGTTAGAAGGAACCACAGTAGGGTCATCTGATCTCCCCTCCCTTCTCCAGCAGAGCCATCCCAGAGCACAGGGCACAGGGTTGTGTCCAGAGGGGTCTGGAATATCCCCAGTGAGGGAGACTCCACACCCTCTCTGGACAATCTGTTCAGGGCTCAGTCACTGCCCAGGACAGAAGTTCTTCCTCATTTCCAGCTGGAACTTTCTGGGCCCAGTCCCTGCCCGTTCCCCTGTGCCATTGGTGGGACCCCAGAGCTGAGCCTGGGCCCTGCTCTGACCCTCCCTGCAGGCAGGGACAGACAGGGATGGGGTCCCCTCTCAGCTGGGGCTCCTCTGCAGGCAGAACAGCCCCAGCTCCCTCAGCCTTTCCTCACAAAGGAGATGCTCCAGGCCCTTCATCTTTGTAGCCCTCTGGGCCCCCTCCAGGAGCTCCCTGTCTCTCTTGTCCTGAGGAGCCCAGACCTGGACACAGCACTACATGAGTCTAATGCCAGACACAGTGTTAAAATCATAGTGTTTAATATACCTACTTGTGTTAAGTAGCCAAGAAAACTTATGCAGAGGTGAGTTGGGAGGTGGCTGTGTGGTCTAAGGAGTTTTGAAGGCTTCAGTAGGCAGAAGCTACATCAAATCCTGTTGAGCACCATGAAACTACTTGTAAGTGCATTTGCACTTACAAGTCCCTTAGAGTTATCACAGTGCTTGGGAAGGGCTTTTCCTCTACATGGGAAAAAAAAAAAAAAGTTGCCTCACACAAGATTACCGGGATTAGAATGTGCCCACTCCTATATTTCTCTTGAAGAAATATAGGAAGACAAAAAGAAAACATTATTCTGGATGCCTAATCAAATTGCGCAAGATTTTTTTATTACCTAAATAATAAAAAAATATTTCATTTATTCATATTCATATTCAAATGAGTAAAATTATTAAACAAATAAAACATGAAAAATGTAAACAAAAATTCACATTTAGGCTCTGATTTGGATTATCTGGAGAACATTCAGATACTGGTAGTCTTAAACAGGTAATTTGACCATACCCTAATACTGAATTGACTCCAAGAATTCTCACAAGGTCTTTATTACAAACATGCAATCTTATGTAATTTTTCAAACATGCTTACGTACGCACACTTTCAGGAGGAGGGAGGAAGGAAGAGAAAAGGAAGCTGAAAAGCAAGGCAATGAAAAAGTAACTAAGAAAGCAATTTGGGGCTTGATGAAATGTTGGAGGTGGTGATTTGTATCTGTTGATTGCTTCCACAGTATCCAGGCCGAGTACAAGAATTAGCTTCCTCTACCTTGTTTAGTGGTAATTTTTAAACCATACTGAATATAACTTGAGTTCCCCAAAGATGATCCTGACAGTTTACCCCTACAGAAAAGCTCTATGACCTGAAAGCACAAAAGCAACATTAGAATACTACTACAAACTTGGGACCACTTTAGAGTGTAATGTTATTATACTGATTCTTTTCTCCGCAGGATAACAGAGAACTAAAAAAAATATTATCTATTCTTTTCAAGATTACAGTACAGCAGAAAGGAGAAAAAAATACCTCAGCAAAAATGTAGCTTATCTTTGTAAGAAAGTAAGACTTCATGAAGGTTTCATTACCTATAATTTTATATATTGAATAAAAAAAGCTTAGATGATAAAGAAAAAACCAATTACTACTTCTGGACCATCACCCTGGTATTTAAGTATTTAAATTTTAATGGGCTTCATTATTTCATTTTCCTCTGTCTTTCAGAAGATGTCATGTAACATTTTCACTTAAACTTCCATATTTCTGCTTTATGCATGCAAGGTCATTTTTGAGCTTTAGAGCTGAGCATGGATTGAGCCACAGAGAACTTCTGAGATATGGAATACTTTGATTGAATTTCAGCTAGGGTCTGGTCCTTATATTGAGAACGCCCTCGATCCAGAATACATACCGAATGCAAAGGCCTGTTTTGACCCAATGAACTTTCAGGACTTAAGTAATTTAATGGCATGACCAGTTATGGCTGCCTGTATAGTTAAGAACAGAACAGTCAGTTCACCTTAAACCTGAATTGTACTTTTAAGGACCAAGCTACCCTTGTACAGGCTCATAAGCCACAGTGACCTCATTCTTAATTGCATATAATATTTCAATTATCTAAGAAATTATCTAATCTAGGCTGAAGTTCACGTCTATTTATATCTTTAGGAATGCTCATGAAAATAACAACTGTCATAATATTGTATCATGTAATATCAAATCAAATTTCTTCATCTAGGTGCAAATAAATGGCTTTGCATTTCTCAGATTATTGTATCTGAAAATGAGGCATTCTACTCACATTGCTGAAATATATCTAATTAAGTAAATGAGGAGTATGGAAGGGAAGGGAAAGCAAGGGAAGGGCAAAAGGGAAAAAGGGAAAAAATGAAAGGAAGAAGAAAGAAAAAAGGGGAGAAAAAGAAAGTAGATTTTTTTTAAGATAGTTTTGGGATTTTTTCCCCAGAGATTTTTAATGTCCTTAAATCTGCTCAGAAATACATATTGAAAACCAACAGATGACTTTCTTTGTTTTTATAGTTCCAATCTTACCTTTTCTTTTATAATTGACACTTAATATGTTTCCTCCAACATCCAGTCTAGGAAAAATGGAATAGATCTTGTAATATTTGTGAAAAAAAGAAACACAGATACACTTATGGGGCTATTTAAATAATGGAAAAAGTTAAAATAATATATGCAGGAGTCTTGACTTGTATCAGAATATATTAAACTAGAAGTTTACTAGAAATATTCTTTGCAGTTTTACTGCAGATTCTTTTTCCAAATGAAATAGGTTTTAAATTTATTCTACTAATCTTCTGGGATGAACTTTTATTATGATGCTGTTCTGCACCCATAAAATAGCACAAATACATCTTTGTTGCCCCTTTGAAGCTAGATTCCCATTGATCTGCTCATATTTATGCTTCTGCTGCACACATTAATAGTTTTCTCATTGTTAACTTTCAAGTTTTTTCTGACATGGCTGTTACCAAAAGCAAATATAGAATCTAAACTTGATTGAATATCCACTTGGTTGTTACAGTTAGGAATTTACATGGGTTTTGCATAATGAATTAGTGTGTGTTTCTTATCCAATCATCTTTGCAATATCATTCTAAAACAATTTGAAATTACAGCATTACCTGGAGTGATGGAAGAAAAAAAATATCAAAGTTGTTACCTCAGAAAATCTGACCACTGAAAAACTAGATTTCTTGTATTTTCAGCTGCACCTGAACACATTATTTATTTATCTGAATCTGAAGAACTCCTGAGTAAGGACAAGATAGAATGGACTTGATGGTATTGCAGGTCTTTTTCAACCTTACTGATTCTGTGATTCTATGATTCTATGCTGTTAGGGTGGTCGGACACTGAAAAAAATTGCCCAGAAAAGTTGTGTATTCTCTGTCCTTGGAGGTATTCAAAACTGGGCAAAACCCTGAGCAGCCTGCTGCAGTTGATTCTGCTTTGAACATGGATATTGGTCTTGATGATCTTCAGAGGTCCCCACAAGCCCTAAGTAGTGACACTGTGACTCTATGAATAAAATAAATTAATTAATTTAGACACCTGTTCAGAAATAAATACATTCTATAATACCTCTTCAAACTGTTTGGAACAATTCCATATACCTGAAGTAGTAGGTCATTGCAAGGATAACTTGCCAAAGAAAAAGCTTTGTATTTTATTTTTTATTCCAGCTGAAAACAATGTGCTCCAGTTGTATCTGGACACAGAAAAGCCAAATGATTTTTCCACAGTGGCAACAAGATTCAAGCCTCCTGAGCTATGATGATTCTCATGTTCTGTGTTTTATTTATATGGTGATGTTTTTGCAAAGTAAATACGTCATGAATCTGAAGACACGAGATAAATATGTGCAGAACCAAAGATCAGTATATATTTCATGAAAACAACTTTTCAAGTCTCAAGGTAGATTTGAAATCAAAATCCCAGAGAGCATCCTGCTGAAGTGCTGTACTGGAAATTTACAGTCTGGAATTATTAATAATCTTTGAAGAATGTAAAATTAGGAATGGGCCACTTACAAAGAGTAATCTAGTGTGAACAAAGAGATGGATTTTTGGGTTCACAAGAAAAGAGGAAATCTCCCATTAATCTTCTTAATTTACTGCACTAGCAAGTGTTATGCATCTTGGTTCATTTCTACAGGGATTACAGGGATGTATGACTTTGGCAGATACAGCTTTATTTGCTTGTATAAAACAAAACGGTTGCTCAGATACAAAGAGTGACTTAAACACGGCAGTCACACAAATGCACAAGTTAAAGAAGATAATCTACTTTCCAGCAATATATGTGCAAAATCCTAGAGAAAATCCTAGGGACCTCAATCCTGAGAGGATAAGAACATATCAAAAGATGTTGTCTTCGAAATTAAAGTGTATTTGTTTCATGGCTTTCTCATGGCTATGATTACTTAGAAAGAGTTGACATCAGTGTTCAGCTGCGCAGCTTGCCTGAGTTTTCCACCCAGTGGTGGGCACAGTAAACACAAACTGAAGTCCCTTCCTTTGAGAGTTTACACAAAGTGATGTCCTGGTGAGTCAAGCAGAAAGTGAGATGAAGAAAACACTGGCATAACTGTACACAAGGCACTGAAATTTCCAGAGGTCCGTTGCAAAGGCTCTCCTGTTCTTTTCAGCATTATCACTGACAGTGAAAATACTGAGACAAACAAAAAAGTTTATTAAATATGAATATATTTGTTATTGCTTTCCTTTTATGTAATCCACTTCCCTCTGTGCATTCTGTGAGTAATGACACTTTTTATCTCAATCAATTCTGAAACCTTTCTTCTCTCATGCATGACTTTTGAGTTCAGTCTTTAAAACTGTCTTTACCCTTTATTTTTCAAAAATGAGGGATATACATTAGCCCTATTCTCTAGCGGCGACATTTTTCTTGTCATTTGTTTTCCATGAAGCAATGCAAAATTGTCAGGATATTACAAGAATAGATTAAATTATCATTTTGTAAAATTACCATTGTTTAATTTTTTTAAGTACTTATGAAGTACCTGCTACTATATAAGATAGATATATTAAAAAAAAGGTTTAAAACTATTTTTAGAACTCTGAGTATAGTTTATTCAGTTGTCAAATTAAGCAAAAGAGAATATGTTCCTCTCATAAAAACAAAAGAAGAAAAGATTAAAATGTGTCTTGGTCAGTGTCCAAATACATAAATGTTTAGCTGTTAAAACTATATTATTTTTCTTATTATTTCCCTCCCTATATATTTTCTGTGCACCTAAGAGTTTTAATTTTCAGTTGTCAGTGCCCAGCCTGGTGCTTAGATTTTTCAGCATGACTCCTAAGCACTCAGTCTGGTGCTTGATGTTGTACGCTCATGGGTGACCATGCATGGTGGTGGAAGCTCCTGACATAAGTTATGTGGTTCCAAGAGTAAATTTCAAATCCAAATACATGATTTTATTGAAGGATTTAATTTTCCGGCACCAGATGCCTGCTAAGAAGATTCATTTACTGAACTTAAGTACCTGGGTTTATGCAATTCCAATGCTCACCACTTTGATGAAGACACAGACCAACTCCTCATTAAAATCAGTAGCTGTGACTCTCCTTCCACTTCCTGTGTTCTATCCCTCCTGATATTCTTTTTGTTCCTCTGTGAATGCTCCAAACCTTTATCTCTGCAGAAACCTCCCAAACCTTACAGCCCTGTCTCTTATACTGTGCCAGTTTTTCTACTCTGTGAAACACTGGTTCTGTTTTTAGATGTTTTCTACTTACTATTGACTACGACCAGTTACATTATACCATGTAATTTAAGTGTTTGATGCACACAGCCCATCCTCTATTTCTCTGCTTGCAAACGCATCCCAAACAGTCATCATTTGTCACTGTATAGCAGCAATCTGCAGCCATCAATTTGTAAGGTAAGGTTTATTCCTGCATTGTTTATCTCAGCAATTACACACTTTGAATTCAAGGAGTGTAATTTCTAACCTTCAGGAAAGAAATTGAGATCCAGGTGGAAAAGTTCTGAGGTCTTTGAACTAGGAATCTGCATTCTAGGTCTTCCTCTGGGATAAAAAATTTTTTGCTGTTATTCTTTGTATTTTTTCTTAGTCAAAATGGTAGGACTGAACTAATATTTTTTTCACTGACTCTTGCTTGACATTATTTCTCAGTAATTTTTATTTTAGCAGTGCCAATAAAATTACCAAAAATTATCAATATCTGTTTTTTTTGCCTTTCTATTGACTAAATGTAGGAAAATAAAACTTCCTACTCTTTAAACATTTATTTTTCCTCTTTGGCCTTAAAAGAATAACCATTTAAAAATCAACACCTGAAAGCTTTTAAAGCTTGAAACTGGAATTGAAATTCCTGAACTGCAAAAGCATCCACTTAGAGCTTACCACATTGCTATTAATTTCCTATAAAGAAAATCTCTCTGGGAAACATTTAGGTATGATTATTTAGAAATAATTATTTACAAGTAATGATATAACACTCTCTGTTGAGTTTTCTCCTCCTTTAGAAGGACACACTGTGAGAAGGAAATATCTACCAAAACAAACAAACAAATCAGCAAATAAAATCACCTGGGAAAAAAATGCAAACAAAACACATCACCGTATCAAAATGTTTAAAAATTGAAATTGCCTTTAAAACTATTCCAGTAAAACAATTTGCAATATTATTTTGTTGCAGAACTCAAGGTCAGCCTTGAACATCTGAAGTCATGAGGTTGCTGCACGCATTAATTACTCTTTAAACTAAACTCGTTTCACAGCTTCAATTAACATTTACTGCCATTAATGTTTTTGAGTCACATCATTCAGGAACTACTCTTCATGGTGGAATTCTTTGGATCAAATGTTCTAATGGGGAAATAAACAGTAGAGTTAGTTTTAGAAGGTTCCATGTGTAATAAGAGGGGAAATCAGCCCTTTTAAGATGTGTTTGATTCCATCATAAAATAATCATCTAAATC
>WBMY01006080.1:0-15065 GCA_013397315.1 Donacobius atricapilla | reverse complement strand
TGGTTTTCAATTTTCAAGACCAAATAAAGAACTACGACAAAATCTTCCAGGACAAGTTTCCCTTTTCTTACTGTAAAACAATTTCCAGAATTTAAAAAGCAATGTTTTTTCAACAGTTTGACTACATAGATATAATTTCAGGAAACAAAACAAAACCAAAAAAAAAAAGAAAGCAAACAGGACTGACTTTTCATAAGATTTAAAAAAAAACCTGCCCAAGAATGAGAGAAAAATATGTGGCAATTTTAAAATTACTTATATTATTTTGGATTTTAGTATTTTGGTAGTAACTCTTGCTTCAATTGCAAATGAATGCAAAGACTTTATATAGAAACTGCTTCAAAGGGAATTGCAGTTTTACCCCAAAATATTTCCTTTTCCTTGATAGGCACATTAAAAAGAAAAATTGCCAGTTTCAGCATACTGGGTTCCTAATTTAGAGACTGAATTTAAGGGAGGTAAATAGGATCAGTAACACCTATCATGACTCAAAAACACATTATGAAATCTGTCCTATTTTAATCCTTTTGTATCTGAAAAATTTGAAGTCTCAAGGAGTCATGACAGCGGTAAATACATAATCTACATTCATGTCTTCTCTTCAATACTGTTACAGCCCAAGCCACACTGAACAGAAATATTTTATTAAATTTGGAAGTGAAGTAGCTTCTTTTAATGTTATATTTATTGAATTCAGTGACTTAAAGGCAGAAGTATGAAAGGTGTGACTTGAAGCCTGTGCTGGAGTTACCTGAACTGTGTTCAGTGCAGAGGCAAATAGAAGAGCAGATGCACTTGGAGGACTATGTGGTACTTTAAACACCAGGGATGTTTTCAAAGTCTTACAAACTGACCTGATATTCTGCAGGCCTTGTTTCAACAACATGGTTTTATTACATGTTTTGGTATGTACATATACATTCCTAGTCATTTTTAAATACCTGCTATTCTTTGAAAAACTTTTAGCTGGGAGTCTGAATCTTGCTGATGAAAAATTTTTAAAAGTGGTGCCGAAGCATTCAGATTACTGAAATATTAAATAAATCTTTAATATTAACAAATATTAACCATGGCCAAAAAACATGACCACAGTCCAAGTGAAATAAATTACATCTTAGTCATAACTTTTCATTTGTATTTAACACTGGACAACAATACTGTCAATNGTGGTAACTGATGCCATGTTGGATGCAGTACTTCTGAAAAAACAATCTTGACATGTTTGACATAAATTAGTCATATAAAAGGCATCACTGCTAAACTGTCTGAACACAAAACAAAGTTCACTTAATATTGCTGAATGAGATGATGATGTGGAAGTCCTCTAGGTGACCTTATTCCATCAGTAAATGAAACAAGGATATACCAAGCAAAATGCAATATTCCTTTCAGATCAACAAAGTTTAATGAACCCAAAACAGGGTCTGGTGCTTCATTTTGAACAGGGTGTAGTGACTTTAAACTCACAGGGAATAGGTTTAAATGATAAGCAGGGAATTCTCCTATGTGAGAGTGCTGAGGACCTGGCATAGGTTGCCCAAAGCATCAGTGGCTATCCCATCCCTGGGGGTGTTCAAGGCCAAGGTAGGCAGGGTTTGGAGAAACCTGGAATAGGTGAAGATGACCCTGCTCATGGCAGGGAGTGGAATAAGGTGGTCTTTAAGGTCCCTTTCAATCCAAACCATTCTATGACTCAGTGATTCCCTTTTTTTTTGAAAGTGCTTGTTAATCAATGGCAGTCCTTGAGTTCTGGCCTCATGGGATTTTTTACATTCCTTAGTGTTTAACAGTATGAAACTTATAGTTAAGTCTGTATTGACACATTTACTAAAAAAAAAAATCTATGTCTTTGGATATGTGATCAGGATAACCTGATAGAAAGTCCCAAAAGGAACAAAGATCTATTTCATACCTGCAGCAAGAGGCTATGTGAAATGGTGGCTGAAAAGGTTCAGGGTCAGAGGTGTGCATATTTTAAAAATATCTTGCAATTTGAATATGTCTTAAGTCTGTGTACCTGGATATTCAGAACCAATTCTTGATTCCTTCTCTAGGTTCCTCTTACATTCAGGAGAAAAGCTAGATACAACAGGGCCAAGTGTACCACCTGTTGCTACTTTTGGAATCTGTATTTTTGGAAAGGTTGGGTTGTTCTCTGAAAGTGTTTGTCTCTATTGATTACAGAAAGGATCTTCAAACAAAAGATTTGCTTAGAAACTTGTTTTTAACCTTCTTAAATGTAGCAGCATGAATTACAACTTGGGTGTTTTAATATCACTTTCCTGATATGACAGCACTGTAAGATGATTCAAGATACTGTAAGATAATGCAATGAAAATGCATTTTTCAAGAGCACAAAGAATACGCCATGTGATTTTTTTCAAAACCACTTAGAGAGCTGAGACACATTCTGCTTTATAGCTCTGCTCTAATCCTAAAAGTAGTTACTCCCTGCTGACCTCAGTTACATCGGCTCATACTCAACTCCTTTCAAAAGTTTCTGCAGCCAGGAAATCCGCTGGCATCATATAAAAGCAAAATAACTCAAAATAACTAGAGGGTATTTTCAGAGTATTAAAATATGTTTTCTTTCATAGAAAATATTTCCTTCTCTTAAGTAGCTTTCTTAACGTGTTTATTAATTTATGTGCCCTTTCTACATTTTGTAGTCTGCATTTCTAAAACTTCTGCTTTCCTTTTTTTTTTTCTTTTGAGGGTTAATCACTTTAACTAGAGTTCATCAAGTCCTGAAACTAAATGTAAGTAACAGCAACTGGCTGTTAGACAGAATGAAAAAGCCTAATTTTTCCACACCTCACTGAGCAATGTGTTACCTCTGGCCCATGTATTTAGCACCAGAAATCATTTTATTTTCTGCAAAAATATCTCACAGGCATATTTAGTTTTCACAGGATGCTGTTACATAACAGCAGACAAGGCATATTCAGATAGCTAATAAAAGGAGTAATGCATTAATCCTGTTCTTTTTTTGCAATAGCAGGACTAACATCAGTTCTGGTTCAGGAAACATGTAGCTGTGGGCAAAATTTCAAGGGAATGTGCTCTTTAAAGACGACTTGGGTTATTTTTTGCCAGCTAAAATTATCTGTCCATGTCTGACTCTATAGTTACCCTCCCATGGAATCAGGAAAGTGGCTCCTCGTTCTGTTTCACAGAAGAACTTTCTTAAGACAGGCAACTTAAAAGGCAGAGGTTAATCTTAAGACTAGGAAAAACTAGTTATCCTAGAGACCTATCTGAATCTCTAATACACCTTGATTTTCTTGGGTTTTTTTAATTATTATTTGTATATGTTGTACATAGCAGCAGGAGTAAGTACTTTAAGGGATTTTCACAGTTTTTACAAAAAAGAATGCAACAGTTTTGCCTTCCTTACAAAACACATTCTCATATGATTTGTCATGTCCAAAAAGATTCACAAAAGACATGTCATGGCCTTAAAGGACAAATTAGAAAGGATTCAGTTTGACTGACAAGAGGAAAGCAGCTTTTGTCCTCCTGATCCATGTCAAGTATGGACAATGAACCAATGTAAAGGTCAATGTGAGCAACAGCCATGGGGAATTCCAGCCTTCCAAAGACAAAGTACTACAGCCAGGAGTTCAGAAGTCTGGACAGCCTGAAATGAATGAAACACTTTATGAAACCTGTTTTATACTAGCAAGGAAAGGACTTGAGAGACTAACATGTTTCAATATATATATTTTCTGAATCTTTTTTTTTTTTTTGAGTTTGCATCATTTGTGGCACTTTAGGTCAAAATATCCTTACTGACAAAATTATGCACTTAATTCTTTTCTATGTGTAATTTAGATATCTTCTACAGTGATCCTAATTCACAGAGACAGATTCAGCATTCCCAGAAGACATCTCCCAACTACTTAGTCACTCTTCAAGCCACCAATAATACTGATCTGGACTGCCTGGAGAAGGAGACAACTAGAAACCATTTTCTTTGGCGTGTGTGAACATATTAATATCATCGAGTTAGATAAAAGACAATCCAAAGAAGATTTTTTTTTTAATTGCTTCATATGAAGAAAAGAAATTAGTTTGCACAAAATCATTTAGCTATCTTCCAGATATCTGTGTGCCATGAAATGCAAATAACTTTGTATGTGTGGTCACAAAAACTCAAATACAGAAGTCTATAAAAAGCAAAATAATCTCTGATTATCTTTCTTGCTTCCAAAATTGCCACAGAATCACAGAATGAACTAGGTTGGAAAAGACCTTTTGAGATCAAGTCAAACCTATGATGTAGCACCTCCTCACCAACTAAATCATGGCACCAAGTGCCATGTCCAGGCTTTGAAAAACACATCCAGGGATGGTGACTCCACCATCTCCCTGGGCTAGATGATTCCATTGCCCAGTCACTCTTTCAGTGAAAATTTTTTTCCTGATGTCCAAGCTATATTTCCCTTGGCACAGCTTAAGACTG
Organism: Donacobius atricapilla; assembly: GCA_013397315.1. Taxonomy (NCBI): domain Eukaryota; kingdom Metazoa; phylum Chordata; class Aves; order Passeriformes; family Mimidae; genus Donacobius; species Donacobius atricapilla. Next base: position 10,600 of record WBMY01006080.1, on the reverse strand, counting down.
TGTCCTCTCATTCTGTCAGTTGCCGCCTGGAGAAAGAGATTGACCCCCACCTGGCTACAGCCACCTTTCAGGTGGTTGCAGAGAGCGATAAGGGCACCTCTAAATCTTCACCTCTGAGTCTCCTTTTCTCCAGGCTAAACAACCCCAGCTCCCTCAGCTGTTCCTCACAGGGCTTGTGTTCCAAGCCCCTCACCAGCCTCATTGCCTCCTCTGGATGCACTCAAGTGTCTCAATGTCCTTCCTAAACTGAGGGGCCCAGAACTGGAAACAGCATTCAAGGTGTGGCCTCAACAATGCCGTGTACAAGGGAGGAATTACCTCCCTGCCCCTGCTGGCCACACCATTCCTGATACCAGCCAAGATGCCGTTGTCCTCCTTGGCCACCAGGGCACACTGCTGGCAAAATCCAAAAACAACAAAAACAAGAACAACAACAAACCACACAAAAAACCCACCCAAAACAAACCAAACCAATCCAAACATTTTTTTGGACCCACTGTCACACTTATTGTAGAAGCAGGATCCCCAGCTCCCGTTCCCCACAGCCCCTCAGCCCAGGGAGTCACCCACTTTTGTCACAATTCAGTAGTTGCATAAACTCTATTACTGCTTATCAGAACTTCAGTGGTTATGTCATCCCAAAGACGAATTTGTTGAGGACCAGGTCCCTTATGTATTAGTTCATTGGAAAGTGAATTGGAACGTATGACCTCTCCCTGGAAGTACTCAAGATTCAATTTCAGACATAGCAGACAAGTGTAACAAATAATATCTGCATCTCATGCTTTTATCTCTGATTATTTGCTTGCAGAGTGCAATAATTCATTGTGGACCCACTCTTCAGTAGTAAATTAATACTCCCTCACCCAAGGCTGGCTCAGGTCTTGTGACTATAAGATCAGAACTACAGTTCTGACTCACATCTTCAAATACAATCCCACCCTACTCCCTCTTTGGTAGCTTCTTCAAGAAGGTGAATTCATTATGTATTCTGAGAGGAGATGTAATCTGAGTTACAGCCAGTCAGCTGTCCCAAAGGGAAGCAAATATAAAAATAATTTTTCTGAGCTTGTCGTACTTTTACACTAATTTTCTGTTTTTTCTTTTTGCACTTTAGATTTTGTAGTGAAAGTGTATATTGTATTCTTGAAGACTAGCATATAGTAACAGTAGAAATAGATATTCCTGAAAGAACTTATAAAGTTGAAGTTTTTTCACAGGCTGTAAACAACTTAAATATTGCATGGCATGTTAAAAATCACAAAAAAAGGAAATCAATTCCAAAACTGAAAATGAGAAAAACAAAATCCCAATAAACTAAATTAACAATAATCAAGAAGGGCAAGCTGGTACTGGTGACCTTAGCTGACCTACATTAGAGGGTAATTACTACCCAATCAATAGTCCTTATGCAAAACTACGGACATAAATGGTCAATAGAAAGTGAGAAACGATGGTGATCAATAAACATTACAGTCTGGCATGCAGTTGTCCAAGAAGTGAGGGAAAAGTTATTACTTTTTTACTTTAGATTGCCAGTATACCGTTCAGGATTCATCAAAGTTTGGGACTTGAGAATTTTCCACAATATATTACGTCATCGTTCTGTTTTAAATCCTTCCCATAAAACTGACTTAAATGACCTTATTACAAAATGGCTGATCAGTGATCAGCTTCAGTGCAATTCCATATTATTGGTCTGTGAACTGCCAACATTCCTGAAGAATGTCTTGGTGTGTGTGAAAATAGACGTGCTTCTGTTCGCAGTTTTGAGATCAGAGTCAAATCAAAATGTTTCTTTGCCAGAGCAATAGAAAAGAAAGAAGTAAGCTCTTGAGCTTGAGAGTCTTTGTTGAGATGCAGAAACTCTTGTTGACGGGTGATACACAACTTCAGGTGTCTAAACCAAACTTCAGTAAAATATCCAATGTAGGATTGGATTTTTTTTAATGGAATCCAAGCAATCTTGAATCTGGCCCTTGATGAAGACCCAAGGGTGCAAAATAAGTTAATATTTCTCCCTGATCTCTCCTAGGGAATCAGTCATGAGCAGTCATTTAGAATTGCACATAACATTTCAGATTATATTCCTGATTTTTAATTTTTGCAGTCTAATTTACATTCACTGAGAGACAGCAGTCAGTCAGCTATGCAATATGAAACTTAATTTACCACAGCTTTACACATATGCGCTCCTCCTCCTACAGTCTAAGAACATTGACAAAAATTATCCCCAGGGTGTGTTTTGTGTAGACAATACACAAACTTTTGTACAGGCACTGTTTAGCTATTCCTCATGATCCTGGCTAGGATTCAATCCCAAATGTATGGTTCATCCAAATTAAATAGAACTCAAAAGTATTCACATAGAAGGATTATGGTTTTGGCAATTTAGAGCTGGATGATGAAGCTTTTTCCCACAAAGATGACAGATTTACTGTTTTAGAAATAAGGCAATCTGGCCAATGGATCTTTCTAAAACTTTCTTATGTACATTGTCTGAAAAGGATCTTAGATGATTTCAAAGTTGATACACTGCTTTAAGTCAAGAGAATGAACTTCCTTTTGATCCCCTCAAAAATTAATTTTTAGAAGAGTTTTACCTATTCAAATAGTCACCGCAAATAATATTATAAATAAAATTACAATTCTGTTGCTAATACTACTTTTATATCTCATCCCTTTGGATGCCCAGAGCACAATACCTTGATTCTTTAGTTATATTAATAACATATGTTGTATTCAAATTGGTGAATGTTGACCCACTGGTTTGGTTTCAAGAACTTTAGCAGAACTAGTTGCCTGCTATGGAATAAGAGTTACAGTGTTCCAATATCAAACAAAGATAAATAAATTTACCTTCTTCCTCCTGTCTTTTTTTTTTCTGCCCATTTTTCACTAACCAGCAGGCTGTTCAAGGCTGGTCAGAACAGACGCACTTGGATTTCATAATATGACAAAAACTTTGCTTGTACTTGAATTTCAAAATATGGCAACAACTTTGATGGTCACCTCTTCCCCTTCATTAGGCTATCCCATGATTAATTTTTTATTATGAATAGTGATTTTACATCTGGATATGAAACTCATAGTGACACCAACCTCTGAATCATTTTACCCTAGGATAGTGCTATGGTCTCTTCCACTGTGACACACATTGTCTAAATTGCTTGAACATAGTTATGCCCAGCTAATGCACTGTGTTGTAAGGAATAATGTTTTGGCTACAAATCTGCCTTTATACCTCATTCCATGATAAATATGTTAATGGCTTTAGCACATGATTTGTTTGTACCTCAACACAGTGCACAATTGGCAGGCAGCATTTTGGAGGATTGATAGCATCCTTATAGCATTAGATTTGGATGATTGTGGCCTCTGATTAAAACACATTGAAATTTCTGTGTGTGGTATGCCCTGTTTTGGAATTCATTAAAGAAATTATGGTGTGCTTTTTTAGATATGGATATAAGACTAATTACTGGTCGTTCTCTTGGAACAACCATACTCATGATTTTTTTTTACCACAACTTACAAACTTCAGTTCTATGACTTTTACTTAGTAAAACAGAGCTTAGTCTTGCAAAACAAACAGGACTGCTTCCATGAGCAGCCTCAGACAGGCAAGCAACTGAGTTTACTCTCTCCAGAACAAAAAGAAAAAAAAAAAAAAAGGAAAAAAAAAAAAGAGAGAGATTTGTGTGACGGTAACGTATACACTTGATGGTAGCTCTAAAAGGATCATATATGCCTGAACCATGGCAATTTTCATTGGAGGCAGTGAGCAGATCAGGGGGCCTTTTCTTTCCTGATCTAGCTGCATTCTTCATCCCTTACTGTGCAAGCTCATGCTTCTAGCACTGAAATGCCCTGTTTGTTCCACAGCATTACATTACAGCATGGCCTCAGCTGTGACTATTAATTAAAATGAAATTTTAGATATCTGCATATGCATGTATCTCTCTCTATATATACCACAGGTGTGTGTGTGTGTGTGTGTGTGTTTTGTTTCAGTAGCAACTTGTAGATCCTCATATAAGGAGGTTCTGCATGTTTTTAATGCAGACTTGCAAAGCCAGTTACAGATGATCTTACCATCCTCCAAGCATTGGCAGACTCCTCACTAATAACAAAGTTCCAGATGTAGGTTTACTGAAGTGCAAAGGCTGTGATCCCCTCTGTTGGCATTGACTGGTGTCATGTGCTTCCATTACTCTTCCATGACTCTGCAATTTCAGATTGTCTTCATTTTTACTGGGACAACATTCCTCCCATCTGTCCACTAATTTAGTTATTAGCAACACTTAGATTAAATTGAGATTTTAGTGTAAAGGCCATTATGATCAAATGTGACAGTACCATGAGAAGGCATTATCTGATAATGTTTGTAATGTGTGACATAAGGAAATGTGTTCCTTGAGCATTTATGAAGTAAAATCAACCCTCCTTTGCCCACTTTCCATGCATCAAATATATGTGCCTAGTTTCAGATGAATGGTAGGGGAAAGCAAAACTATACAGACTATTAAAATGTTCTATCTCCTTTCCTCAGTTTCTCTTCCTAATTACTGTAATTGGATAATGTTCTGGAAAGTATCCTGGTAATAGAATAAAAGAGGAAGGTGATTGCCCTCATGACATATGACATAATCTAAAAACTCAAATGACAATGTCTCTCTCAAGGAATAATACTTCCTTTATTTGTCAACATTTTCAATGCAAGGACCAAATGTTTTGTAGAGAAAAATCACCCTGGAGGTGATAACTCAGGCAAAGTAAAAGCAAACACTTTTACAGGTCAAATGTTTCAACCGTGCTAAGCACTTCTGTAATCATGACTTGCATCATTAGCTTTCTTTAATTTTTCAAGATTACTGCTCATGGGCAGCATTTTCTGGTGATAATAGGCACTTAAAATGATCTGACTTTGTTCTTTGCTTCATTGAAAAGAGTCATCTTTGATTTTGTATGCAAGGATATAATACATTGAATTCCTCTCACCCCCTTCCATCCCAGAACAGTCAAACAAGTCACACACTATTGAAAGAGGTTAAATGTCCTCTGTACAGTCATAATTCAACAACTATATCAGGCAATAAAATCCTGTGATAACTCACTTTTCATGACAAACCCTGTAATGAGAAGTGAAAATGGGAAAAATTCATCTAGTCACTTGACATAGATTGTAACTAGAAAGGGAAAAACTAGACCAGAATTAACCCATTCTTGCAACAACTACACAGCTTCAACAGATTTTCTCCTTGGTTGCCTTTTTGACTTTTTGATTAATTTAACTTTTAAAATTATTATTCTTTAATAGCTCTCTAGCAGCATTACTGGAGAACAGTAACTAAGAATAAATAAAAATAAACATTTGAAAGTGTCTACCCAGCTAATGTCCATTTCCATTGTGAAGAGCAATCCAGAATTCCATTGAATTTAAATGCATAATTGAACAACTGTCTAACAGTTATTTCCCCTTTAAAGAAACTTGACTTATTTTAGAGTTTATAACTCACTAAGTCCACATATACTCAGCTGTCACAAACAGATAAATTCTCATTTTATGTAGATGCTGTAGGTACAGAGCACATGATACACTGAATAATGGACTGCAAGGTAATAAGAAAATGAGGGAATTAATCACATTCATCTTTAAAAAGTATTTTGCCATCATCCAAATGCCTATAGCCAGGTTCTAATACTGGGTAGACGATGGAAATGAATATGCTGGAAATCACCAGATATAAATAATGAAAATTCTTCCTATATTTGCAAGAAGACATACAAAATGCTGTTGAAATAAATGTGTTTCTGACATCTTTGCTACAGCATTGAAAGACTCTCATGGGGGCTCTCAAATGACTGGAGGGGCTTTTGCACCTTTTTCTCTGTAAAGGAGCAGGTCTAAATGTCTGAGACACCTCAGGAGAACAGAGCAAAATAGAACAGAGCATATGACAAAGATGTGGGGATGAAGAGGTGGCTCAGATACACAAAATTATATGACAGTAGAAAGTTTAAAAATTATTAAGATTGTGGCATTTCTGGATATTTCTAGAAAGCTACATCATGTAGTATCAAAGTGACCTCTACCCTTCCTGTCACACCACATCAGCTTGTCTTTTGTTACTATGCCTATTGTCAGGGTGATCTGTGATGAGGTATGGCATAGTATGGAGGACAATAGGAAATGGAAAGCTAACCTTTTGTGGCACATATTGCATTAAAACACCAATAATGCATTTTGATCTCCTTGGAGAATCAAAATGAATGCCTCCCTTTGTGGCGCAGGAATACATGTTTACAGATGTGAGTTAAAATAGATTTTCAAGGAAACTGTCCATTATCCTCTTATTTTGAAGGCAAGTGAGAGCCTCTTACACTGAGGATTATTTTCTCTCACAATATATGTCATTCTGTTCTCTTGTATGGTGTCAGTAGAGAGATCTGTTTCCTAGCTTGTCCCTTTTCAGGAGAGAATAGAAGTGATTTGGTGTCTAATGTGCTATGTACAGGAAACTTCTGAATGGAAACCACAAGAAAAGGTTTCCCACTCTCTGCAGAGTTGGAGTGCTCAGAGGAGCTGAGCAATGCCCCCTCTGCCTTTCACATCCAGTTTAACATCTGTCTTTATCCGTGAAGTTTTATGGACATGAGTAAAAAAAAAGCACCAACAAAAGGTAGAGGAAGCAATACAAAAGAAATGGCAGGAGAGGACTGGTGGCGAAGCAGCAATATGAAAAATAAAAAAAAAAAATCTTATTGGACAAAGAATAGCACAGAAACATGTCATGGGAGTTGGGAACCATGGGACAATGTACTTGGCAGTACAAACAAAAATGCTGATGTGAAAAATAAGGCTGGAAAAACAAGAGGGATCAGAAAGACTGAAATATGCCAAAGAAAAAAAGGACTCTGGTAACCTGTAGCCCAGAGGTTCATAGTTCAACTGTTACTTACACTTCATCATGTCTCTGTAACAGCAAGTAATACATTTTAATATATTCTTTTTAATTTCTCTATTTCTCAACTAAGAAACAGAATACTGGGACAAAGTATTCTGTCATGAAATAATTAATTTATTACTAGATGAAGTTTTTTTTAGATTTTCCTGACACGGTCTACAAGAAAGTGATTGTGTTTTCTTCCTTTCTTTTCTCACGCATGGCTAACCTTCATGCTATCCTTGCACTGCACACCTTATTATTTAGTATACCACCAACATTATATTTTTTTGTTTGTTTATGAGAAACATGGAGCGTATAATTTTTTCATAAATCTTAAGTGGCCCTAAAGAATACATTTCTGAAAATCTTGATCGTTTGCAAAGGCAATGATAAATCTTCTATTATCTGATCTGTCTTTGCATTTGTTATTTGAACAATTAAGTTTATTTAATGTTATCACAGACAGAAATTTATACAAATATGAGTGGTAAGAAGAATAAGATGAAAGAAGAACAATTTCTCACTTTCAAAATGAAAACAGAAAATCAACAAATGAAACCAGGATAATTATTATATAAAAATATTGCTTTAACCTAAAAAGAATTTGAACGGACCTCTATGAGAAAAAATCATGGAGGACTGGTACATGCAGAAAAATTCACTTCTGACCAGAAGTTGTTTGAGGATTAGATTTATCCTGAAAGCAAGGTTATTATCTGTTTTTCTGTTATCCCTGGGCCGTGCTGGTGGGCACTGTTGGAGAGCATGGTCTGCCCAGCAAGATCACATCATCTGGGCCATGCCACAAGGAGAAGTGCCTGACAATGTCTGATATAAATATTCGTGTCTTGCAACGTAGAAACAACCACCCTAAATCCTTAGTTACCTCCAGAGCTGGAAAGAATATGACTCTATCTGGTTCTGAGCACAGTGTAGTTAAGTGAGACTAATTAGTGCTTTGAGCAGTGCCTTACAGGAGAGGCTAAACTGTTTCTGGACTACAAATTATCTCTGTACTTCTCATCTGCACAATTTCTGTTATTTTATGTGAGCTCTGGGATCTCTATAGTATACCATGGAGAGATGGATACAATATCCTTGTCATGATATTTTTCTTTTTTTTTTTTCTACCAGTACTTAAAATAAATGAAGAAGGAATTAATTTAAAATTATGTATCTATATATTTACAATATATGTACACTTAGCATTATCTTGCGTATATTCTTCTTTAGGCAAGTTTCCAAGCTGCATTAACTAAAACTGTCATCTTATATATAAAATATTTTTCAGATGTTCTTTCATATTTGCATCATGATTCAAAGTATTCGTCAAACCAAAAATAGTTCATTTCAACAGAATTGGCATTCATTTCTTTTTAACAGTCTGGCCGAATAACCCATATAATCATTTTTAGGAAATGGATTTTTGTAAATTGTTTTCCACTAAGGTTTGGATTCAGGTGATAGATTTAATCAACTTATATTTTTTCTTTGCTGAAATATTTTTTCATTATTAATTAGCATTTAATTATTCATTAATATGACCAAGGCAGATATGAGATAAAAATTGTTGCTTCTCCAACTATGGAATTAGTTACAATTCAGAATTATATTCACTTTTACTTTCTGGACTCTATAATTCTTCATAAATGAAACAAAGATATGTTGTTAAACTGCAACAAATTCAGTCATGTATTTTGCTGAGCTAAAACTCAAGTTCCATAATTTTATTTTTTGTTTCGTGAGTCAATCTTCTCTACATGAACAAGTGATGGTGGCAAAAAAAAAAGTATCAGTCACTGAAATAAAAATTTACTATTGAGTAGGAGAGGACACTTTTGGTGTCACTTTCCCTTAGAGTAAGGTTCTTGTACTCTACATTTCAAAGCAGGATGCTATGGGCTATTACAACGGCACACTTTGAACACAAAAGAAAGTTCTGAAGAAGAAGAGAAAAGAACACATTTATTCCGTATGAGTTCAACCCTTACCATCATCATTTCTAAAAGGTATCCACAGTTCTGAGCTAGGTCACCACCATATTTTTCCCAAAATGTTCAGGCCTTCTTGTAGCTTGGCTTTTCAAATTGAAGAATCATGGTTTTATTGATGCTGTCTTCAATGGCTTTAACATAATGGCTTCAAACTGACAGGAGGCAGGGATAGATGGGAAGATATTCTTCCCAGTGGGGGTGGTGAGGCACAGGGTGCCCAGAGCAGCTGTGGCTGCCCCATCCCTGGAAGTGTCAAAGACTAGATTGGATGCAGTTTGGAATGACCTGGGATGGTGGAAGGTGTTCCTGCCCATGGTAGGGTGGCTGGCATGAGATGATCTTTAAGGCCCTTTCTGACCCAAACCATTATAAGATTCTGTTGGAATTGGTAGCTCCTTAGCATGAACAAAGCCACTCCAATCGCTATTGTTTCCACAAAATACACAAAAACATCCAGAATGAAATAAACCCACATCGAATGAAAGAACTGGAGAACAGCCAATATTTCAAACTTTCAATAATTAAACCTAGCTGCAAGTGCTTTCTTTGGCCCTAGGCCAAGCCCAGCCTTTTTACTACCTTAGACCCTCTAAGCACATGTAATTTGCCCTGTATGTTATTTCAATACTAATTAAGTTATTTAACATGCGGTGAAAAAAAGAATTATTATAAATTTGAAGTTGTGAGAGAGAGATGGGGAAAAAAAATCCTGGGTCTGCTGAACAGGTGAGAAAGTAGAAATGAGACTATAACAACACTAAATAGTTTACCAAAATATCACAGTTTGTCTGAATAGGTGCTGTTTTCTTTTTCATTAATAGTTATCTGTACCTCTTTTCTTCAAAATCCCTTTACAATCTCTTCCTTTAAATACAGCAGGAATATGTCCCATTTTTCCATTCCCTGTTTCCTCCATATTATGATAACAAAGCAACATTATGGCTTGCCTCAAGCTGCAAAAGCTGGGACTGACAGAGTTAGAGGCCCTGTGGGCAAAGTGATTTTTGAAAACACAATTTCATTCTGAGGCTCATGTTTTGCACCATTAAGAACTGGTGCTTGGGTGGCATTATCTAATCAATGTCCCTGTCTAAAATGTAATTAGTCTTATGACTGAAAGAAGCAAACTCAAACCATCATAAAAGTCAATCAGCCAAGATATCATTTCTGTAGAACTACTAAATAGATTATTGTTTTCATTCCATATGAAGGTTTTGAGATAAACCTTGGTAACAGACTTTAGGTGTTTCAGGAGATAATTTTATTCTTTTTAAAAGAGCTGTTTCTCTTTTGCATATTTTAACAATTAAGTGAGGATGAAAGCTGTCTGGTTGACAAGCCTGGTATCTGATTTTCTTCTTTTTATAATGTTCTCCCACTAGCTTTAGTTCCACCAAAGTCATTGAATATGTTCCCAAGAATTCCTGAGAGAAGCATAAGGCCCCTCTTCAATTTTTGTGCCAGTATATCATATCCAGTGGAATTTTCTCCCACTCTTGAGGCATTTTAGTGCTGCGAGTTAGTGAATATTTGCTGAATAACTTCACTGTTTATCCCTCTCTTTGTTTACAAGTCTCTGGTCTCTTAGATTCTCAGAAGACAAATGAACTTGGAAGAGTGACTTCTATACAGCAAACTACTCTTTCTCTAAAAAAT
>WBMY01006065.1:0-13729 GCA_013397315.1 Donacobius atricapilla | reverse complement strand
CCTGATTGGCCAGCTTAGCTGTTAGTTCCAAAATGGATTAACAATTGGTTTTTTTTTTTTTTTTTTACCATTTATGCTAAACCAATACAGACTCCAATCCTCCATTTACCATTATTAAAAGCAAGCTGCCCCTCCAAAATTTTTACTTGACATAATATAGACGAGATGTAGGAAGGAAACTCAAAAATGGCCAGCTGTTTCTTTGAGACAGGTTTTGTGTACAGCTACTCAGAGAATACCCTGAGCATGACTCTGACTGCCATACACAAAATCCAAACAAATAAACTTCTCTTATCACCAGTATATTTATTTGTAATAACTTCTCCAGACATAACAAATTACTTTGTACCTAATATTTCAATTTAACATTTTTAGGCATTTTATTTGATCATTTTTCCCATGCTTTTATAATTTTTAATAGCTTTGGGAAAGTCATTCCCTTTCTTGTTACCCTTCTCTGGATAAAGAACTAACCAAATACCACTACCTCAGAAATATATCTTTTACCTAGAATTTAATATTTTAATATTTTAGGTGGCTTTCAGTGGAGAAAAATATTTCCAGAAAATACCACATTAATTGTGTGCATTTGTTATAATGGACAAAAAGCCTAAGACAATTTGTTTAACTACTAAAACACAGAAATTTTAAAAAATATATTTTTAATCAGCAGGTAAAACAACACCCTCACTATGTTCTCCAACAGCCAAAGATACACTTTAATCCTGCTTGTATAGTCCCCAGAACACATAAGCCAGCTGAATGACACTAAATATAGTGTAGTCTTCTATTGCTCAAAATGAGTTCTAAAGACAGATATCATCACATAAAATAATCCCACATTTCCAGTAACTGAAGTAAGTGCTGTATTTCCACATAACTGTATCACAGAGTCCAGCCTTTGGTAAATATTATACTAGTAAAGCACTAGCTTGATCAATCAAATTTGGTAACTGTCTACAAAATGTTTATTCCATTTGGCAAAGCTCATCACATAACTAGAGAATCAACTCAGACAATCTGGATCTTTTTATTCAAATTTAAGTAACAGCATGGATCTCAAGTTCAAGATTGCTGCAATTCTATTGAAGAAGGAGAAAGAAGAATGCTTGCATCATTGCAATAAATAAGCCTTTACATTTCCATTTTTTATCAGATGTCACAAAACACACAAGAGAAGGAATGGTTAAATGTTCTGTTTCATCAGCTTGAAACAGCAAATCTCAAAATTGCATCAACCAAGGAAAAATACTGCTAAAAAGATGCTCTAGCTGGAGCTGATAATTTATCTTTTACTAATGGCCTGATCCTAAATTTGTTTTTTTATTTTGTATGCACAAATCACAGTACGCTATGGTCTACAGCTCATTCAAACCCAAAAACAGGAAGAAAAATGACATGGAAATATCCACAACTAGCATTACAGCTGAATACATCCAATTACCAGAAACTTTTTTGTTTTTTTTAATTGTATGCTATGGTAGTATTAGCTATGAATTACATTGTCTCCACTTCTACTAGACCCTTGGAAATCTTTGACATGGAGACAAGTACATAGTCGCTGAAAGTACTTTCAATTCAAATTGTCTGTATTCAGTGAAATAATGGAATCCCTCTTAGACAGAAATAGAATTTTTTATAAATTGCTCCTGATACTAAAGGAGTAGCTAAACTGAAGTTGTCATTAGAGAATTTCAAAACTAGAGAAGAACACACAATATTTCATACACAAGTCTTCAGAGTACACAATGTAGGATGAGTGAGTCATCTAAACAGATGCCATAAACAAACTTTAAGAAAAAAATCCTGCACCTCAAGTAAGGGATGGACAAAAGAACCAAGTAGTTATCGATTTAGTCTTTTCTGGTGAAGTTATTCCACTTAAACTTCTGTACTATACTTATTACATAGCTCTGGTCACTACTCACTCAACTGGAGAGAAATCTTACTGACTATTTTAGATGATTTTTTTACACAAGTTCCTCTGAGAATTTGTATAACCAATCCACCCTCAATTCATAGCTCTTCAAGAGTAAAGGTCTTGCCTCAATCTTACTTTGAAAAATCCATATTAACTGGCTGCGGTAGGTTAACTTAGCTCTTTGCCAATTCCCCTCCTCAGTAAGATAGGGAAGAAAATACAATTAAAAGCGCATGGATCAAGATAAAGACAGGGAGACCACTCACTTGATACCATCATGTGCAAAACAGACTGGATTTGGGAAAGATAAATTTATTTTATTGCCAATAAAAGATAGATAGTAAGAAACAAAAAAACAAAATAAATCCATCTTCACCCCACCATTCCTTCTTCCTTTTGTCCTGGCTTAACTATATTACTAACTCCCCCACCTCTCCCCACTGCTGTGCAGAGCAAAAGGGTGGGGGAATGGGGTTTACAATTCAACCATAACACTTCATCCCTGCCACTCCTCCCACACAATACAGTCTTTTCCAGGACCTCCCACAGGAGACACTGTTCTTCAAGAAATAGACCTCTCCAGCATGGGCTCCCCTTGGGCCATAACTGCCAAAACATCTGGTCCTGTATAGACTGCTCTCCACAGATCACAACTCTGTCAGGAACCTGCTCCTAACTGGGCTCTTCATAGGCTGCAGCTCCCATCAGGGTGTGTCCACCTGCTTCATGGGCTTGGTTCCTCATGGCCTGCACTGTGGATGTCTGCTCCAGATTGGCCCTTCACGAGCATCAGGGTGACAACCTGCTCTGACATGGTCTTGTCTTTGGGCTGTATGGAAATTTCTCCTTGGCACTTGGAGCACTTCCTCCCCTTCCTTGCTACTGATCTGGGAGTCTGCAGGGCTGTTCATCTTGCATTTTTTTCTCACTCCTCTCTCATGGCTGCTGCACATGGTTCTTTACAATTTCTAATACATACGTTATCACAGAGGTGCCACCAGCATCTCCTAAAAACTCAGCATTGGGCAGTCATGGGTCTGTTTTGGAACTGGCTGCAGGTTGTTCTGTCAAGTACCCGGACAGTTCCTGGTCCCTTCTCAGAGAGAGAGGCCCATGTGAACTAAATACATACGTTTTCAATAGAGGTTAAAAGCTCTATTCCCTCCTAGAGAATAACTTTCAAAAAGCTGAACAAATGAAAACCAAGTTTTATCATTTTCTCAAGAAAGGCATTGCACCAGCCAATGAGAAGACAGACAAGTGATTCTTAGCTTAAAATTTCCTAATTGATTAGATGCTGATTTGAAAACTGCACTGTTGAGTACAGTCCCACCCAATTCCCTACCATATTCTTTGTGCCTGCTTCCTCATCAGGAATGGACCACACTTTTGCAAATTTAAAATAAAATGAACACTGTTAGATTTTCATATTCTTACTGAAAAACCTCCTGGAAAACTCTTTTTTGCATTTTTTAGCTCTGAAAAATTCACTGTCACTCCAATTTCTTCTTAAATTTAGTATGTCTTGTCAGGGTAGAAGGTAGAGGAGCATCTGGAGTTAGATGAATAAGGCACTTCCAAAAGAAAGATACTTAAACCAGTTTTTCTTACTGGGATTTTTTTCTGTATATAAACTAAGGATCAAACCACAATCCTAACTGCACTCTTTACTGGGTCAGTTGTTCAACATGTGCTCTAGAAAATCCTGACAGGAATTAGTCATTCCAGAAAGACAACATCAAAATTAAGAAGCAAAATCATCTATGTCAGACAAATGCAAGCTGTAGAATCCAAATGTAACAGACGAGTGTGCACACAATCACAAGACAGAGCTGCCACATGGCTGACCAACCTAACACAGTTCATATCACTGATGTTGCTCTAGGGGAAATGAAACTTGTTGAGTTCAATAGTCTACAAGCAGCTAACAATACTTGGAGTCTGAACACTGGTGAAAGCTTAGAATGAGAAAGAGGAAAGAACCTAGCTACAGTGTACATCACAAGGCATTTGTTTGGGGGAATAGAAGTACATGCACCAACAGAAATGTTCAGAAGATACTACAACATTTTCATGTGTGATCTGAATGCTCAAGAGGGAAGAGTGGAGTAATACACAAAATCTCTTCTCAGTTTCTGATGCAGGAGCTGAAATCTGGAGAACCAAATATGGTTTGTGAAAGTATACACTCCTCCTTGCTTGCTTAACAGAGACTGCAAGAAAAAAGGAGACTACACCCACAGAAATACCTCCCTAGTATTCCTGCAAGTTCTATAAAAATAAGAGTAGGTCAAGTACTTGAGAGCTATTATGAAACTCCTCTACTCCTCCATATCAAAACCTCATAAACAAAGAAGTCTTCAAGGATCAGCTCTACCAGGCTTGTCTGCTTCATAAACTTCTGCCAGAAAAACAGCACCAACTGTAAGTGGCAGCCAGGAATTAGACTCCAAATAGCCAATTCAACCCTGCTGGAAACAAAATTCTGATGCAGACAAATTATGCCAGCAGGGGAAGCATTTAGATTTACTCACACCACAGATTCAAATGGTGAATTTTTTCTGGCACAGAGATTTCTTCTGCTTTTCCAAGAAGGGACTTTATTGGCCAAGCTGCAGTAACTTTTAGGTCAAAGTGGTTTAAAGAGCTCAAATACCACAATTTTTCAAACTGTCTTGAAAGCCTATTACAACAACAGCAAAAAGTTAACTGTCTGTACTCTGATATGTCTCAAAGATTTTTGAAATAAGGTCTCCAAAGAACATTTTTCAAATATGCCAAGTAAAAATTGTTCCAAAGCTTGCTCTCTTTGTATGCATACATATACAAAGCAAATAACCCATCTACCTCACAACCTCTATTTCATACAGTACAGGTCACTTTGAAAAAACAGTACTGAAGAGAGACTAAAGTTCTAAACACTTAAACTCTAAACACAGTCACCACAAAAATCTCAAAAAGTTAAAAGTTACAACACAAAGCCCTCCTAACTCTTCCAGGCAAATGAACATCCAGAAGCAGTGTGTTGCTCTAGTTCTTTTCTCCTCTATGAGATAGAAGGATTCTTTTCTGCATATCAGCAGAGGAGGTATGGATGCAGGGAAACTGACAACAACTCACATGTGGATTTTTAAGAGAAATTATCTCTGACTGGACTTGGACAGTAAGAGTTAAGCAGCTGTCCTGGTTGTTCAGCCACCAGAGGTACCACTCTGGATGGTAAAACAGGAGCAAGAGGTTTTAGTTACTAGCATGAGCTGTAAACTGAACGAATGTACTATGGGCCAGTAAGTTACTACCTGAGACAAATACATGAAGAATATGGTTTTTTAATGCCTCCTGACAGGACATGAAAAGAGGGCTGGAGGAACATAACAGTACCAAGAAAAACAACAATACAAGGAACAGCATGCAAAAGGTAGAAGGAAAAGAACATAATCAGAATCCATTTCTTTTAACACTATAACCATCAACATATAAAACTGTTTAAAAAGAAAGACTATTACCTGATCCCATAGTTTTCAATTGCAAAATATAGCATAATCCCTATTTCACATCATCAAACACACTGATAAAAGTGGGTGAGATGGGGAAAAATAGAAGAAAGCAGGAGACCAAGCACCATGCAGCAGTTTTCAGCTCCAGGCAAAACATATCCAAAGGTAAAATTCTATAATAACTAGAAGGTCTATAAATATTATCTTAGCTTTTATTCAAAACCTTAGAAAATTGAACAACAAAAGCTTTAACGTGCAGTATTAGCTTGCTTAATTCTTTGAACCAAAGCCATTGTCAAATACTCTCTGAAAACCAGAAGACATACTCTTAAAAAATGTATTATGTTGGTACCATTTTTTCAACCTCATGTAGTTAAAATCAGGAGAAGCTCTAAGATTGTCTCCAGAATGACCCTGACTGAGCAGTGAGGTTGGACCAGATGACCTCACTGAAGTCTCTTCCAACCTTATCCACTCTGCAAACACACCAACATAAAATCAGATTTTGCAATAACTTGTGGATACTGCCTCCTCTCTTCCTCACAGTACCATATCGCCCAACACTATTATGCATACTTACTTCTAGAAATATTTTGAAGATGAAATAAGTTGAAAACTCTGCTCACAAAAAGTATCTTAGCAATATCTCTAATATACAGACGTTGAAATTACATTAATAATGAAAAATCAAGCTATTCAAACTGCCTGTGTGAATGTAATTTGGTCCCTTGTGTGATCACAGCACAGCCCATGACTACTTGATCACAGACATTTTACCCATGAGACAGACACCTGCCTTATTCCATGCATAAACCTATGCCTTCCTCAAGAGTGGAACATTATCAGGAAATAAGAAGATCCCTGTACAGACTCACCTGTTTTGGCTGCAGAATGGTGCAAGTACATAGCCTCTACTTACACAGGCCAGGACTGGTCATACATGCTCACTCCAGAAAGGCCAAATACTTTACTTATTTGGTTTCAGATGTAGAAAGAAAGGAGCCAAGAAGTGATTCAGTGTCACAGCATTTCTAATGGAAGCACAAGAAGCCCTCATAGACATAATTACTCATGGACATAGTTTATGCATAATCATAGACAACCTTTACCCCAGACACGCAAGGCTTTGACTTCTGGGTGTCCCTTTTGATCAGTGCTAGAGCATTAATGAGGAACATTCTGCACCACGGACGTATGAAGTATTAAAAAGGAGACACAAAGAAAAGAGCAGGTAAAGACTCAAAGTGAATTTTTATGCAGAAATGAAAGGATATGATTTCTGGCACATCTCTACTTTCTTTAATACAATTCCATTTTTGTCCCTTTCCAATTTCAGCGTGTGAAAATACCATAATTTAAAATCATACCCAAATCTATATCAGTCATCAATGGAGTTTAAATAGTTTAATCATCCACATTGCTACTTTGAGAAAAATGGTTGGATGTCATATTTTGTGGACTAGGCCTTAGAAGGAAACAAGACACTTGGCTTGCGGCTTTCACAGATATTTGTTGATAGCTAAGGAATGGCAGGATTTAATGATCTTGGACTTCATTCCGCTCATAAAAGGGAACTACATTCTAGGACAAAGTTTCCCAAAATGTGGTCTGTAAAACATAAGATGGTGGTCCAAAAAATAATCATAAAAGTGTATTTTTAAAAACATACATTCCCACACATGTTAGCAAGAACACATTATTGAGGAAATACAAAAAATAAAAACATTCCAGGTTTAGCCTAACTAAATAGCACTATAAAGCATAAGAAAATGTGACATTTCACAAGATGATCCTTGCATTTTTTAAGGAAATTAAATGTTCTTGAAGCAATATATTATCCTTTGACATTTAAGTTTGAACACTTTCTTCTCTTCTACTGAATTTCCTGAGTCCCCTCTGGAAACTGCTTTCTTACATCCAGTATGTTCCTCTCTTACTTCCCTAAGCTAACCTGGATTTTTCCAGATCTCATTATGCTTTCTCTATTATCATTCTCCTTAGAGACACCCATTAAAGTAACCTTCTGAAGCAATCCATCCATCCATTGTGCAATTTTTGCCTATTTTCATCAAAAAACTCTGCCTCAGGTATTCTGTTTCACTCTAAATTTCCGTTACCACTGTTGAAACATCCTTTATTTCACTTGTTCAGCTACAGAAATCTCCTTTCTTAGGATGCTTGTTTTACCCATCACTTTTTTAAAATTAGAGACACCTAGTTCACACCCTATCTCTACTCCCTGGGTTAAGATCCAGACATAGCTAGACAGCCCATGTCTTTCAGAGTCTTCTTTTCAGAACTAATTTTCCTTCCTACACTCTTGTATCTTCTGTATTTTTACGTGTTAATACATACTCTGAACTGCTTGGTTTTCTAAGCCAGACAAACAAGCTGCAATGACTATGTTAAATATTAATACCAAATCAGTTTGGAAGAGACAGTTGACAAAGAATACTGGAGATGTACTTTGAGCTCCTTAGTAGCACACCAGAGATACTCTCCCTCAAAATCACTATTTCTGCTCTCCTATTTCCAATATAACACTACTACATAATTCAAGAATGTCAAATAAAAGACATAGATAAAAAAACTCAACAGACATCTTTTTATTTCAAGTACATAATGTTCAACTTGAAACACCATTTGCAGTTGTTATTCTGCTGCTTCTTTCTTCATCAGTTTAAAAACTATAGGTTTTTTCTGAGATGACTAAAACTTAAAACTTATTGATTTAAAACAAGATATAACCTTTAAATTAAACATGCTGATTAATACATACACATTTAACCTATCTATATGTATTACTAAGTACTGAATTGATTACTCCCTTTTTTTCCAAGACAATTATTTTCACAAGTCTTGTAAGTGACAAACTGTATCTGCATGAGAACAGGCTTACTAAAAGCGGCAAAAAGAATTTTAAATTCAAATAAAAGTGCTTAGGTATGTTACATATTTAAAAAATTGGGAAAACTATTTTGCATTTAAAATGAAATGTCATTATGTCATTTGGGGCTATCAAGAATAACAAGAATAACAACTACATAAATGATCAGAAAAGTAAAATTTCAGAACCGACCTCTTTCTTCACAGTTCTATTAATGTATTGGAACAAACAAACTGTTTTACTTCTGTTTTCCATTTCAAATGGATGAAAATTAAATTTGAATAAAGTAAGAGCTGGTGTCCTAGGTTACAATGTAAGATATGCCCAAGGTATGTATTCTATCCCCATCTCCATGAACTGTACAAACCAGGTGGGGCAGTGTTTCCCTTGTCCCCACCCTCTGGACTATCTTCTGTTAATGGGCCCATTCATGCTCTGCTGTGTGACTCATGGGTAACTCCCATCCGGGAGTTATCTCTGGTTAATGGGCAATCAAGGACCCATTGCATGAGTCATAAAATTGCATCATTCCATTGTGGGATGTTCCTCCCATGGGGAGGAGCCAAGCATTCCCACCTGGATATAACCCGGGATAGCACAGGGGGCCCAAAACCCGCTGGATTCCCAGAGGACAGGAGCCACCAGACTTTTCTACAGGATCACTGCTTCAACGACACCACTTCATCGGGACTGCTACCAGCACCCTGACTAACAGGTTGTATTATCTAACTTATTTTATTTTACTTTCCACTCCCCCCCAATTAAATTGTATTTCTGACTTGGAGTCTTTCACTGGTTTTGCTTTCAAACCAGTACAGCTGGTTAAAACATTTTTAAATAAGGAGACTATTCACCTGATAATCTTAAAAGATACTTCTGTATTAATTGATCTTGACATGTCAGCAAATTCTGTTTCCCAGCATCTGACAGTTGAGAGCTTTTGCTTTTCTGAGCACTTTGGCAAGATGCACGTATTGTTGGATATGTGGGCTGGGATGTGTGCTTTTTGTTTTGATTTGTTTTTAATTTGAGAATACATTCAGTCTGCAGTAATATGCATATTCATCATGAAATTTTAAGTTTACACATGTTTCTTTAATTAAAAGTTCAAGTTAATACATTTAAAACACAGGTTTGATACAGCTTTCTACAAAGCCTCTTTATATGGCCTCTAAAATTATTTGCACCTTATTCTGACATACTTTTCTACATCAATTAAATGACTTTTTACCATCATGGTTAAACTATTATGTATTTTGAAATACTTTATGACACAGAAAGAATAAACCCAATATTTAATTCGCGTTAGCAATTGAGGAAAATAATTAAAAAATGTTTTCTTTGTTACTGAGATGAATACATGAAAAATACATGTTTCCTTGGAATCTGGGCCTTTTTGTTTTGTTTTGTTTTGTGCAGTAAGAGAACATGGATTTCCAGCTTCTCAGGAAAATTAAGTTTGCATACCAGCACAGAATATCCCCGGGACTTCACTCCGGAATACAACAGTTCGTACTTTCTTATCAGATTTCAAAGCATCCACAGCTTTTGACATCTACAGAGAAAAGGAGGAAGGGGAATAACCAAACACTTTTTAAAGTGCTTCATTCTAATACTTCACCTTTATACTAAAAACTATTCTTTTCACTTACCATTTTTACAAGATTTTTGCTAAGTGCATTCTTGGCATGAGATCTGTTTAATCCAAGCACCACAATTCCTGAAGGGGAAAAAAGATCACATCATTGTTACAATACAGTGAAATATGTATCATCTATGTAAACTATTATTATTTTGAACTTATACAAAAGGCATTGAGGACTGGAAAAAAAATGCTAGTGTAATCATTACGGAGTTTCTGAAAAAAAATAAACTGATTTATTAGTTTCAATACTCAACAGAAATTACACTTACTTTAAGAACAAAAACATGGCCCTAACATCTTCACGCGGAAACAGTGCTTACAAAGCTTGAATGTAGAATTACACAACTGCATGCAAAAATTTCATGTTTGTGCATGAAGTGCTGAGACGTAATCAAGAAAGATGCTTAATTGTAAAGCACATATTTCCATACTTAGTCCAGAGACTTCTAAAAGCATGAAGTGCTATAGAGCAAAGACCAGCAACTCCAACACAGGAAAAGGAAGTCATAAATATAGAAAGAACGCCACCAATGGGAAACAAGCACTTTTGTTTAAAAAGAAACAAAATAAAAAAATCTACCCTGAAACACAAAAATCAAGTTCAATGATGGGTACATGGCTCCAAAGACATATTTACAGCCCCCTTAGTCCAGTCACAGATTAATTGTCTAACCGTCTGATTTCCCATGCATTGGTTTAAATATTGCAGCATGAAAAAAATTGTCCTTATTTTGCCCCCCTCACCTTAATAGGCATGATAATCAAAGAGGAAAACCCTGAAAAGTCTGTTTTGGTAATGCTTAAGTTTACCACAACTATAGCAATCTTTTAGACAATTTCTGCCTGAACCCAACACAACTGCCTTAGCTCAAAACACCAGTACACAGTCCTGATCCTGCTCTAGTAACAGGATAAGGGGGGAAAAAAGGACTCGGGTAGGACGAGGAATGAAAGGCAGAAAGGGAGCTCTGTCTCTAACAGAAATGCCCACAGTAATGCCATCAACCTATAATATGAAAAAACAAAATGGCAGAAACTCAGTGTTTACCCAGGTGATTACTACTTCACCACTCAGCTTTGAATGTACAATCTATACGTAATCTTGCCATTATAGCCTTCCTTGTCATCTCAGTGCATACTGCTTCTTCTGTTTCCAGAAAACCTGTCCTCCCTTTGGGCTGACCCATAAGTGTTTGAGTTCCCTTCCTCTCCTTCCTCCTGCAGGTATGTTGCACATATATGCACACAAGATTTTCGAAGAGCTCCTGCTCCTTCTGCAGTTACCAATTTGAAGACAAAATCTTCCATTTGCCAGCTACCACTCTCAAGATTCAAATAAAAATAGTGTCAAATGCAAGTAATAAAGCACACATGGCTTTCTTGCTCTTAAGGTACAGTCAATTGCTAAGTAGAGATACCTCCTAGAATGGTAATGGAGCCAGGTCAGCCCAAATGACCTTCATTCCCTTGTTCTACAAGCCTGAATTGCCACATTTATCCCTAAGGCTGGAGATGCTCATATAGGCCGGCCTGCAAAGGTTGTTACTCAGCACTAACACAGGAATCTGTTTATAATCTCTTAAGCAAAAAGGAATGGTGCTGTAGCACTTTGCTTCAGCTGTGACAACTTCTCCAGGAGGAACATCACTTCAAATTCAAATACTCCATACGTTCAACACAAGTAGATTAGGAAAAAGCATCATTGCATGTTAAAGCAACAAAAAGACCCTTTACTTCACTTTGATTTTCAGGCACTACAAATCCCATGCTTGAATAAACCAGAGATGCTATTATCCCAAACCATACTTCAGTCAGAAAACAGAGTCCTTTTCAGAAGCATGTTATACTTAATGGCAATTACACTTAATGACACTTGAATTCTTCTTCTCCCCACTGGAGCCCAAAGACTGCTACTCCACCACCACTAACAGTGTGTTCAGAAGGAAGCTCCAGTTAACATTAAAGCACTTAGAAGATTTTTCCGTACAAAGGAATGGTCCTTGAAGACAAATCATATAAGGCAATTTTTGCTTACCAGGGTCATATCAAGTCATAAAACTACCACTTTTGCTTCCTTCTACAGAAGTAAAAGATAAAAATGGCACCCACCCAGTTGTTTTCATCTAAGTATAAAAAAAGAATATGAAGCAAGAATTGCAAGAGGAGAAGTATAAAAGACCAGGTTGTCCACAGGCCCATCCAACCTGGCCTTGAACATCTCCAGGGATGGGTATCCACAGCTTCTCTGAGCAACCAGTTGCAATCCCTAAGAGTACAGAATTTCTTCCTAACAACTACACTAAACTTGCTCTCTTTCAGTTTAAAGACTCTGTCTGTATTTCTTACAGGATCCCTTCAAAAACTGTAATGTCACAGTAGGCCACCCCAAAGCCTAACCTTCAGGATGAAGAATCCCAATTCCCTCAGACTTTTTTCACAGGAAGGGTACTCCATCCCTCTAATCATATTCATGGCTTGTCTGGACTCACTCCAACAATTCCATGGCCTTCCTGTGCTGTGACCCCAGGGCTGGATGCAGGTTCCAGGTGGGGTCTCACCTGACCAGAGCAGAGCAGAGGGGCAGAATCCCCTCCCTCCCCTGCTGCCCACGCTGCTTTGGATGCAGCCCAGGACACCTTTGGCTTTCTGGGCTGGGAGTGCCCATGGCTGGGTCATGTCCAGCCTCTCACCCACCTGCACCCCAAGCCCTTCTCCCCAGGGCTGCTCTCCACCTGCTCATCCCCAGCCTGTGCTGATGCCAGAGGCTGCTCTGACCCAGGTGCAGCACTTTGCACTTGGTCTTGTTAAACCTCAGGAGGTTCCCATGGGCCCACTCCCCAGGTTTGTCCAGATCCCTCCGGATGGAATCCCAACCTTCAGGTGTGTCAATGGCACCACTCAGCTTGGTGTCATCTAAAAATTTGCTGAGGTGAACTCAATCCATTCATCTATGTCATCAGTGAAGATACCAAATTACAGTGGTTCCAGTATAGACTCCGGAGGCACAGCACTTGTCAGTGACATCCATCAGGAGGACCCTGAGACATTGACCACTACATTCCGATGCTACCATTCAACCAGTTGCTCATCCACTGCACAGCCCATTCATCAAATCTATCTCTCTCCACTTTAGAAAGAAGGATGCTGTGGGGAACTCTGCAAAAGCCTTTCCAGAAATGCAGCTAAATGACATCTGCAGCCATTGCCCTGACTACTGATAGAGTGAACTCCATCATTCAAGGCCACTGGGTTGGTCAGGCAGGACGTGCCCTTGGTGAAGCTGGGCTTGCTGTCTTGAATCACCTCCCTGTCCTCCGTGTGCCTTAGCACAGCTTCCAAGAGTTTCTGTTCCATGACTCTTCCAGGCACAGAGGGGAGGCTCGTGGGTCAGTAGTTCCCAGGGCCCGGCTTTCTGTATCAGTTAAAGATGGGTACAAAGTTTCCCCTTTTCCAGTCATGGGGCACTTGACCTGGCTGCTGTGACTTTTCAGTAATACCTGTTACACTGTAATCTGAAGCATGTAATCATGGCTCAGTCTTCCTACAGCACACATACATACATATGTGCTTTCTGAAATCCTTTAAAACAAACCGTTTGAAAAATGGACTTGTGAAAGAAAAGCTATTAAAAAGTTAGCATTCATAAATATAAGTAGAAATTATTAGTAATACTAGTAATAGTAGTGCTTTGTTGGTGTACCTGTATGGTATCAAAAACGTGACAGATCTACTAAGAAGGAATAAGCATTCACATAATGCTAAACCCAATCTTAATGCCA
>WBMY01006063.1:144084-165014 GCA_013397315.1 Donacobius atricapilla | reverse complement strand
GAAGTTCTGTTCCCTGTGATGGTTTGTGCACCTGTGCAGTTCAGGTACCTGTGATGGTTTGCGCACCTGTGCAGTTTGCGTACCTGTGATGGTCTGTGTCTCGGAGGCGATGGTCCTGCTCGTGCTCTGGGCCTGTGTGCTGGGCACGGCCTCCTCGGACACGAACTGGACGGTGCTGGTGGCGCCGGCCGCGGCGCTGGTGAGCTGGCAGCCGCTCTGCTTGTGCCCCACGAAGGCGTCCAGGTTGTTGAACTGCTGCTTGCAGATGCCGCAGATGTGGATGTCGGGCGTCAGCTCCACTAGCACCGTGGTGCTGCCGGGGACTGCGGGGACACGGCGCGCTCAGCTCGGCCGGAGGATGGAGCTGGACATCGCTCCGGGCCACAGGGACCCGCTGCTGCCCCAGCGCCCCCAGGGACCCCCGGGATGCCTCCCCAGGGCGCTCGGGGTGCCGCGGGGGACACTCGCCCAGGGGCTGCAGCATTGCCGCACGGAGCCCTGCAGGGACACACGGACACCGCGCGGCGCCCGCAGAGCACTGACAATCCCCTGGGATCCATGGACTGCTGTCCAGTGAGCTCGGATCATGGACAATCCCCCGGGATCCATGGACCACTGTCCAGAGAGCACGGATCATGGACAATCCCCCGGGATCCATGGACCACTGTCCAGAGAGCTCAGATCATGGACAATCCCACGGGATCCATGGACCACTGCCCAGAGAGCTCGGATCATGGACAATCCCCTGGGATCCATGGACATCACCCAGTGAACATGGATCACTGCCCAGGATCCACGGACACCGCACAGTGCCCACGGAGCGCGGAAAATCCCCCGGGATCCATGGACCACTGCTCAGAGAGCTNCTCGGATCATGGACAATGCCCCGGGATCCATGGACCACTGCTCAGAGAGCTCGGATCATGGACAATCCCCCGAGATCCATGGACACCTCCCGGAGAGCTCGGATCATGGGCAATGCCCCAGGATCCATGGACACCTCCCAGCGAGCACGGATCACTGCTCGGGACACACGGACATCACCCACTGCCCACGGAGCGCGGACAATCCCCCGGGACCCACGGNTCCAGCCTGAACCCAGATCTGTGCCCGGCTCCAGCCTGAACCCAGAGCGGTGCCCGGCTCCAGCCTGAACCCAGATCTGTGCCCGGCTCCAGCCTGAACCCAGAGCGGTGCCCGGCTCCAGCCTGAACCCAGATCTGTGCCCGGCTCCAGCCTGAACCCAGAGCGGTGCCCGGCTCCAGCCTGAACCCAGATCTGTGCCCGGCTCCAGCCTGAACCCAGAGCGGTGCCCGGCTCCAGCCTGAACCCAGATCTGTGCCCGGCTCCAGCCTGAACCCAGAGCGGTGCCCGGCTCCAGCCTGAACCCAGATCTGTGCCCGGCTCCAGCCTGAACCCAGAGCGGTGCCCGGCTCCAGCCTGAACCCAGATCTGTGCCCGGCTCCAGCCTGAACCCAGAGCGGTGCCCGGCTCCAGCCTGAACCCAGATCTGTGCCCGGCTCCAGCCTGAACCCAGAGCGGTGCCCGGCTCCAGCCTGAACCCAGATCTGTGCCCGGCTCCAGCCTGAACCCAGAGCGGTGCCCGGCTCCAGCCTGAACCCAGATCTGTGCCCGGCTCCAGCCTGAACCCAGAGCGGTGCCCGGCTCCAGCCTGAACCCAGATCTGTGCCCGGCTCCAGCCTGAACCCAGAGCGGTGCCCGGCTCCAGCCTGAACCCAGATCTGTGCCCGGCTCCAGCCTGAACCCAGAGCGGTGCCCGGCTCCAGCCTGAACCCAGATCTGTGCCCGGCTCCAGCCTGAACCCAGAGCGGTGCCCGGCTCCAGCCTGAACCCAGATCTGTGCCCGGCTCCAGCCTGAACCCAGAGCGGTGCCCGGCTCCAGCCTGAACCCAGATCTGTGCCCGGCTCCAGCCTGAACCCAGAGCGGTGCCCGGCTCCAGCCTGAACCCAGATCTGTGCCCGGCTCCAGCCTGAACCCAGAGCGGTGCCCGGCTCCAGCCTGAACCCAGATCTGTGCCCGGCTCCAGCCTGAACCCAGAGCTCTGCCCAGCCTGGAGCCTGAACCCTGAGCCGGGCCCACACCTCCAGCCTGAATCCAGAGTGGTGCCTGGGCTGCAGCCTGAATCCAGAGCCGTGCCCGGCTCCAGCCTGAACCCAGAGCTGTGCCCGGCCCTGAGCCTGAACCCAGAGCTCTGCCCAGCCTGGAGCCTTCCTCCTGAGCTGGGCCCACACCTCCAGCCTGAATCCAGAGCCATGCCCAGCTTCCAGCCGGAACTCAGAGCTGTGCCCGGCCCTGAGCCTGAATCCAGAGCTGTGCCCGGCCTCCAGCCTGAACCCAGGGCCGTGCCCGGCTGCCCGCTTTCACGCCCAGAGTGTCTGGTGCGTTATTTGCTGCGTTATTAATCAGGCACTAGTAACAGGGCGTGCTAAATTAACCTACAGAATAAACGGCTGCTGTGGCATTGCAAAGAGGAATTCCCTCCACCCCTTCCATCACTCCTTCGCGCTGCCCTGCGCAAGGTGCTGGGTCGGTAGCGAGCTGCTCTGCGCAGTTCCCTGTGCTGGCAAGGGCTCGGGGAGGGAAGGGCTTGGTCCTGCGCTGCTCTGTGCTTCCCACCTCTGGAATTGCCCAGCTCGCTGCAAATGCGGCTCAGCTGGGAATTCTCTGCCTCTTTTCCTTCAGGGAGAATATGAGGTGGGGCCAAATTGATGCTTTCCATAGGGATTCCAGAATTTGGGCAATGGCTGTGCTGGGAAAGGTTTTTCAGGTCGCGGCAGCTCCACGTGGTTAGAAGCAGAGAGACACCTGCAGCAGAAAGAGCAGTGGCTGGGCAGGCGCCTGAGGGTCAAGGCCTTTGGTATCCCAAGGGAATCCTGTCAGATCCCTCTCTCTGAGCTTTGTTTTACAGGGGGTGGTGAGAAGAAGAAAAACCAGTCACTGGCACTGACTTCAACACAACCCAGAGCTTGGAATATTGAAGAAATTGCTGCGTGCCTGTGGGAGAACAGCAGCTTTCAGCTTTCACAGCTGTCCATAGGAGCTCCTGGCGTATGGCCCTGCAAAACAGAATTATGGAAAGACCGGGATAAAAAATGGTGCCAGGGGAGGCTCAGGTTGGACATCAGGAGGATTTCATTGCTGGAAAGGGTGGTCAGGAATCGGAAGTGCCCGGGGAGGTTGGGAGGGCCCGTCCCTGGAGGTGTCCCAGGAAGGGCTGCAGGTGGCCCGCAGGGCTCTGGGCTGGGGACAGGGTGGGATCAGTCTCAGCTTGGAGGTCTTTTCCAACCTCAGCGATGACGGGATTCTGGCTTTGGCAGGAACATCGCAAACACCATTATTTTCTCATGAATAACTAATAACTCTCGCAGGCCAGGGCTTTATGGATGCTCTGGAGGAGTTCTCCCTTGCCTGGCTGAGGATTGATGTCTGGGAGTGTAACACTGCACCGCGCGCTTGAGTCATGGAGCAGAGCTGTGCTGAGATCACACTTGACACGATTTGCAGCCTCTGAGGCATAAATCAGTGGGCATGTGTAATGTTCCTCACCCTTAACCCTGCTGACATGAAAATACTGCACTGCTCCGGGCTCCCCACAAGTGCAGAGCAAGCAAACAAGGCCCAGAAAAGACAAATGTCAATCATGAGAGACCAGGGGAAAAAAAAAAAAAAAAAAAATCAGAGGCATGAAAAAGTCAGAGCTCATCAGAGCCTCGGAGACAGGCATTCCCTGGCGCGGTTTGGACAGCTGTGCCCTCAGTGCCGTCCTGGAGACAGGACAACGAGAAATGGGTGGACTTTTGCCTCTGTGGAGAGCTTCCATCCATCTCCTGGCACCCCAGAGCACGCAGCGGCAGCAGATCCCACCCTGAGCTCAGGGGAAACCCAGCTCAAACCTACCCAGGTGCTGGGAAGGGAGGTACCTGCTCATCCAGCCAGGAGAGCAAACCCCGACCCTTGAAATGCACAATTCATTGTTCCC
Source organism: Donacobius atricapilla (assembly GCA_013397315.1). NCBI lineage: Eukaryota > Metazoa > Chordata > Aves > Passeriformes > Mimidae > Donacobius > Donacobius atricapilla. Next base: position 161,013 of record WBMY01006063.1, on the reverse strand, counting down.
TTTGCCTCCCACAGATACAGGAGGGTGTGTTTAAAACAGAAAAATACATTACTCAGCAGTGTAAGTGAATTAATTATCAGGATATACCAATAAGATGCAAAAAAACCCCCTCAAAACCCATCGGGAAAGAACAGGAACTTGGTTACAAGCCTGAGGTCTCTGCTGAGGGAGAGCTCTCTCCTGAAGGCCCCGGTGCAAGGTCTTCATAAGTGAGGTTGGAAGCGTGGCCTGGGGGACAGACAGCAAACTGAAATGTCAATTGTAATTAAAACTTTCAGGTATTGAAGGTGGAGACAAACAAAAGGCAGATTTGGAGAAAAAAAAAGATTCAACCCCCAGTTTTTTTAGCATTTTGATGGATAATGACACACACAGCAACATAAATACTCTGAGCTAAAATTAATTATGTTAAAATAATAGGTAATCGGTGTTGAGAACATGTAATTATGATGATTTTTTTCAAATGTTTTAAAGTAATGTCATTTCAGTTCATGATGCAGGGTAGGGACTTTGCTGTTCAGTGTATTTGCTTTTCCTACAATATTTTCAATGTCATTGCTTTCCTGTACCATAAATAAAGCCAAAACAATCAGTTAGTACCCTAAGATATTCCTTACTGCTGTAGGAACTGTAAAATAACTCGCTATGAAAATGTTATTCACTGCAATAGCACATTGACAACTGTGATTAGCTTCAAACGAGTACTGGAACAAAATAGAAATGTATTTTTGTGTGGAGTCGTTTAATTCTTCACTGTCAGGACACAGAGCCGAATTCACCCAGGGGAAATGTCAGGCATTTATGGGGTTAAATGTGCCTCAGTGCCTTTTCCCCCCGTGGAAAATGTGCAGTTGGGATAGAAAAGTAAGGGATGTAATTTCAGGGTTGAATTCAGCTTCCCGCACCTCTTGTATCTTTTCATTTCTCCCTCAAATATATATATTTTTTTTTCCTAAATGCAAATTGGCTCCTCTCATATGAGCAAAGTTTTAAAACAAACTCGCATGGTGATGATAATGGTGGTGATGATGGATATGTCACACCTGAAAATGAACTCCTTAATTTATGGAATATATTTCAGCACTTTTTGTATAGATATAAAAGTACAGTAAAACTCCGCTGGGATGAACATGATAACAAATAAATGCTGAATCTAAGGCTGTACAGCTCCAGTCTCACATTTAGTCATTTTTATGATTATATTTGGGTTAAAAATGGAAAGCAACACCAGCAGAGGGACTCCCTTGATACTCCGTGGAGCTCTGCCTGCTCCCTGGCAGGGCATAGAGGTAATTTTATTCTGGAAGCTTTTGAATGCTTTACAAGTAATAGGAACCAAGTGGGAAAAGCATATTCCATATTTTAGTTCTGACATCCTCATAGAAAAGAATATAGGAAAAAAAAAATTAAAGATTCAAAATAGTTGCCTGTGATTCAGTACCCACAGGCTTGGTGGTGTTTTTCAGAACTCCCTTGGGATGTGTAAATGTTTCGGAGCTGGGAGTACCCGCGGGAGCTGGAGTCACTTTTGCCACTTCATCAAACTAACGAGCCTTTGAGTGATGCTGTTCCCAGGCTCAGCTCTGCTGGGGTGGGGGGAAAGGAGAAAACAAAACTGAAATTTAGACAGAATAGAATTCCTAAGAGCTGGGACAACGAGGATTTATTAATGCGTGCGCTCCCAAGCTTACAAAAAATAATCTTCTGCCTTCGGTTTTGCTCTATAAATCTTGCCCTCCTTCGAGGTCTGTGCCTCCAGAAAGCTGCCGAGTTCCAGGACAGGCAGAGCCTCCGCGTGCCACAGAAGGAGCTTTTCGGGGTCAGAGACGCGGGGTGTTTGTTCCACTGGCCACTGACAGGAGCACTCCTCATTTCTGGGCTGTTGGAGCAGCCCTCTCCAGCTTCTGACTGACAGGGTTCCCTGGGCCAAAGGAACTGCTGCTCCATAAAAAGAGAATTCCTCCATGAGCCTCCATCCGTTATTAAATACCCCCGGAGCTACAGGAGGGAAAGTCCTGCCCTGAGTTCAGTGGGGTTGTCCGGGTGAGCAGGAGTTGAATCTCTATTTATGCTACCGTAGATGACATTTGATATTGTTAGAACGATGAACAAAGTATAGGAGACGCTTTCTTTTTGCGCAGATTTGAAACGACTCAGCTGTGGCACAGAGAAATAGTGTGGCTGCACATGTTCTTTGTCAGAAATTAATCTGAGTTTCGTGAACGTGCTGGTGTTGTACAGAGCATCCTGGGATATTCCAGCTAAAAAAATCTGATTTACTGCCCCTTGGTTAGCAGGTATTTAGCTTAGTCAGTCCTGTGTAAAATAATAATAATAATAATAATAATAATAATAATAATAATAATAATAATAATAATAATAATGGATTTTGGTTTGCTACCAGCTCAATTCTGCTATTCATGAACTCTGTGTCACCCACTGCAAAAAGAAAAAAAAATATATATATATAAAAGTAATCCTCCTGAGAAAAGGGCTTCTGCTTTGTGTTGGTGTCACAAGATATTGGTACTTGACTTTTTCAGGCACTGAAAAGATCATGAAAAGGGTAACGAAGATGAGAGGGTTTGCTATTAGAATAATGTCTGCACGCAGAAATGACAGCCAGGGAAATACTGTCTGAACTTCAGCTGCTGCTCATTGTCATTTTACAATTAAATCTTTATCAGGCTAATATTCCCCGTGGTCAGATGTGTTTGCTTTCCAGGAATCCTGTAAAAATTCATTCATCTGGGGATTTCAGAGAACGGGACAGAGTATTCGTGGAGAGCAGATTTTAAATGTGCATTGAAAACTTCACCATCAAATAATCTCTTCGGTCAAGAGGCAGAAACAGGAGAGCATCTTCCTGAAGAAGGCAGAATATCAGATGCGTAAAAGATATTTTTCCATGCAGCACTACGAAATAAAAATATATCTCCACAAACTATTTTTCTATGGTGGAAAAAAGTATCTTTTTTGTGTTAATCTTGGAAATAGATCAAAATGAGGCATCTGTTGGATACAGAGAAAGCTTAACCCCGATTTGCTGAGTGCCCCACCTGAACGCTCTTCCAGTAGCGACAGGACCGTGCTGAGAACGAACCTTTCCTAACCAACGCCTCCTTTTACAGCAACCTGGGAATTTTTCGCGATTTAGCACCAGACACGCTGAAAAATAAAGACGGGTGAACATTTTCTGTGTTTTTTCCGTGGAGAATGGAACGGGGAGCGGTATCCACGGCAGCTCACCTCGCCGCTCAGGAGCCGCAGAATTCGGGATTTGCGCGCAGGGCGCCGTCTCCAGGAGAGGGTGCTCTTCGGTTGGATTTGGCGTTCTTTTCCTCCTTCTCCCGAACCCCTGATGCGACTGAGGACACTTTGAAATCTCCTTCCACACATTGTTTTATTTCGGGCTCATTAGGATGAAGTTCGGTTTTAAATAGCGCAGCCTAACTCTGAGAGCTTCGCTGCCGGCATAAATCCTTGCTCGGCTGCGTTGAGCAGGACGCCAAAGAAGTTTAAATTCCAGAGGCCCTTTGCCTCTCCTACCTTCTGACAGAAAGGTGACTTCAGGTAATCGAGTTCTGTTCCCTGGGGGTCTTCAGAAAACCTTCAGACAATGAGCGGCGCATCCTGCAAGGATATTTCTGGGAGCGCTCACGAAGGGAAAAAATCGTCTGGGCAAACCAAAGCAATAACCAACCCCTGGTTGCACAGCAGGCCCAGCAGTTGTTCGGTTTGAAACAACCTGAGCGTTGTTATCGAATGAATAACCTCGCCCTCCTCGGAGGTGAACGTTTCCCTGCGTTTTGGGAAGGGAGGAGAGGGGAGCTGGCAGTGCCAGGCTGCAGCAAACCTTCCCCCGTGACCCAGCTGCCCTCGCAGGTCCTGCTCCTGCTCCCCATGGAACATTCCCAGCTCCAGCACCCGGGACAGCCCTGGAAACGCTCCCTGCTCCACGGAACTTTGCGAGGTTCCGGGCTGAGTTTGGCTGGGAGCACCCGGAGGCGGCTGGGCCGTGCCAGAACCCTTCTGCTTCCAAGGGGATTCTCCCCCGGCTTAGCCAGTGTCGCCTTGATTTTTTAGCCTTCTCTTCTGTTTCACAGTTTCATGTTTTAGGTTTTTTTCTCTCGCTCTGGTCTGTAAACCATGGCAAATGTTCATCGTAACTTTAAGATAGTTTTAATTCCTGTTCTTAGAGCTATGGACAGCTGATGGACAGTTGTCTTGACCAAGGGGATGGGGAGAGGTGTCAACCTTCTCCCCCAATCCCTGGAAATCCCAAAAGAACTCGAGCCCTACAGCTGGAAAAGCTGGAGAAGCCCTCCCAGACCATCCCGTGCCCGATCCCCACCAGAGCCCTGAGTGCCACGTCCAGGGAGAAGCCAGCAGCATTTTCTGGGATTTATGGCACAGACTAGCTCTGTGAGGGCTTCCCATTACCCGCGTCTCCTTTTCCATTCCGCAGCCCTGGCCTTGTCTGCTGGAGCCCAGGGCAGGTGGAAAACCCCTGGAACTGCCCTGGGGGGTCCCAGACCCTGCCTGGCACCCCAGGAAAGCATTGCCTTGGACCTCAGTCCATGGGAAAAACTTCNCACATGTGGGGAGGGAGCCACAGGTGCCATCTCATCTTTTAAACCCTGGGACAGGACTCTGAGAGACAGAAAACCCCGAATAAGGGGAATGAGGGGAGAAAATCCCGCCATTGTCCATGTTGTGGATGCTGCAGCTGTTCTGTGTGCAAGGAAAACCAAAGGTTTTAATTAGAAGTGACACTGCTGCACCTTGTGAAAAGCACCTGAGAAGTGTGGAAGCCACTGTAAGGTCCTGCCCTCCTGTTTGCATCCCAGCATCCACGTGCTTCCCAAGCTGCCAAGTGAAAACATCCCCTGAATTTTATTAATTTTTTTAAATGGAAAATAACTTTTCCAACTGAAACCATCCTGCAAAGCTTACAAACAGATATTTTTAAGGGTAATTTTGGCCAAAATCTGAAGGGGAAGAAAGGTCATTCAGAGCTCTTGAAGCTCTCAGCAAACAAGGACGTTGTCCATCAGTTCCCAGCTTTTCAGGGGAGAAAGAAACAGGTTCACAGATGTAACTTTTCCAATTAAAAATCAATTTTTTTGCCAGAAAGCCGCTCTGATCAGTTTTAATGAGAGGTAAACGACATCCTGTGTCTACAAATGACGCGTTTGGGTTCAGCGCTGCCCCGCAGCCTCCACTTAACACCACCAGGACCTGGCTCAGCGTCCGGTTTTGTAGCGCTCTGACATTTCCAGGATTGGCAGGAGCCGGATTTCTGCGGGGCGCTGCCCATTAACCCCGCCTGGCAGGGCAGGGGATTCTCAATTATTCCGTGCCACGTGCCCTCTCCCCATCTGCATTTCCATTTCAAGCTCGGCCTCTCTGCTCCGAAGGAATTAAAGCACTTCCAAGGAACCGTCGCAGGGGTGGGTTCGTGTCCCGCCATGTGCCAGCATTTGGGGCTTTGCTGTGCAAAAGGGAATTTCGGGAGGAATTCTGCGGTCTTTCATTGGAGTGCTGCCCCATATGGACTTAATTAGCCCTTAATTTCATAATGTATGTCGGAGATGAAGCTTAAATGCTCCTAAATTGCGGGGAAGAAAGCGCGGCTTAAAACGACATTTTCTCCACAGCTCATTTTGTGCATTCAGCCAACAAAGGAAAGTTCTATTCCAGATTACATTGTTTCTAATTGTAAATATAATTATGAGCGCATAAACCGAGCTGTTGAGGCGTGCATTTAATTCTGAAACGTGAACTCATATTTCTACCAAGGTATTCGGGGGAAAAGCCAAGCAGCAAAGAGTTTCCCACTGATAACAAACTGCAATTCTTCAATATCTTCCATTTTTCTGGTAACGATCACTTTTGTTTGCTGCTCCTCGAAAAGCGACCGCATTCATAGTGGAAAATCCAAATCAACAATGATTTAATAAACACAAATGATTTGAAAATATTCTGGAGAAGTCTGGAGTGATTGACTTTCTTTGGCGTCCCTGCTTTGCCAGCGGGAGGGGGACACTGGGCACAGGGACAGGACAGGACAGGACACTGGCCTGTGGCCACAGCCAGCGCCAGCATTGGACATTTTTATGTTTTATGCTCTTCATTGTGCAGGCAGAACCAGAATGATAATCCCAGCCTGGAGGAGCTTCCAGCTCCTGTCGGATCAAACTCTGCCTGATCAAATCCTGTACGATCAAACCCGCTGAGTGTACTCCCACAACTTTGCTTTATTTTTTTTTTTTCTTTTTTTCCCAATTGAACATTCAACTGCCAAAAGCTCTCCGAACCCACGATTCTCCCCGACACCAAATCCCCCAAGTGGAAAGCGTTGTTATCTGGAGGTCACCCAAGGAAATGTGGAAATTCCACAGACACTGGGTCAGTTCTGACCCCCAAGCCATTGCTGGGGGCGCAGTGACAGCTGATTCCTGCCCTGTGCAGAGATCCCTCTGGCACCAAAGCACGGGAGAAACCCCAGCGAGGATTTTGCACCTGGAGAAGCCAAACAAAGCAGCTGCTGCTCTTTGTAGGCCAAGGGGCAGATGAAGAGAGCAAATCCCAGCGGGGCTGGCCATGGCCTGGGCTCTCTCCCCTCCTGGTTCCTGCCCCAGCGCCGCTCGGTGGCACCAGCAGGATCCGGGGCTGCCCTGGACGAGGTGCTGAGACAGACAAGGCACGGTCTGTCCGCCAAGAACCCTGCCAGGCAGCCGTGGGATGGCAAAAGCGCGGCCCACGTGGATGTGCAGAGCAGGGTAGGAAGCAGGAATCGGCGCAGCAGCTCAGCCTGACACGAGTTCTCATCTGCTGAGGAGCTGAATGGATTCAGGCTACGGTTGATAAGCTTATCTTGAAGTAAGACAGAAGCTGGGCTGCTGGAATTCCTACTGTTGCTCTGTCATTATACAGCTGAAAGTCAGGAACTGTCAAACGACATGAATAATATCTGTCTGCATTTAATCCAGCCAGCTGCTGACAATTGCCTCTCACCCTTCCCCTCGGTGCACGAGCTCCGCCAAAGGGTTTGGAGCGATCGCACTGAATTTAGGCAAATCTGTGGCTGCAGAGCCACGCTCCAGATAAGAACCTTGCTGTGTCTAAAATGGAGAAAAGGAGCAGATAGCAGCAAGCACAAAAAGCTACGGAGATAATTCTTCCTGGACCACAGCAAGGCAAAGTGTTGGAGATTGTGCTGACGCTGGTGACGTTACAAATGCTACGGGGCTGAGGATAATGCAGAGTAGGCTTTTCCCCCCCCTCCCCATTTCAAAACAATCACATTCTATCTTCTTATAAGATATGAGGAAGATTGTTATCTGGCATAATGAAAAGCAAATGACAGGCAGATAAACTTAGGAGCTGTTTATAAAGCCTTGTACAGTATTCTCCATGGTACACAGATAAGGAAATCGCGTAATTGAAATGGCTACAAACAGCATTAAAAAGGCATAAGAAGAGGAAAATGAGGAGATCAAATGCAGGAGGCAGACAAATTTGAGATTACTGATGGAGGCGTTCGGGCAAGGCACTCGATTCCTCGTGGGAGTTGAGCACCTCCTGCTCCTCAGGCACGTGCAGCCTCAACTCCCAGCCCCATTTCCCTGCTCCAGGGACCCCCCTGTCCTCACCCATCCCAGGGACCCCGAGGTTTGGCGCTCGGGCTCCTGGAGCAACCCCCAGCTTTACCTTTTCTTCACAATTCTTCGCCCTGTGGTGTCTTCCAAGCTATCTTGGTGCTTCTTCTGAAAGCACGAGTGGAAGGCACCAGCTGCTGCTTATTGTTCTCTGCAGCAATGGGAGAAATTCATGTCCTTTCCTGTTGGAGTAAACAGCAAAGTGATTTCTGAACTTCCTCAAGCACCGCAATACCGTGGAGATGTTTTCAAGTGTAGGCAGGATACCGGCAGAATCCTGAGTCTCTGCTCTGAGGCAGATTTAAATGGAAACCTCATGGTTAATGTGAGATTTTCTGGGTGCCCCAGGCCCCCCAGACCTCAGCAGGGGACCCTGTTGTGTGTCCCAGTGCAGCAGCTCCCAGGAACTGGAATTCAGGTCACACTGGGAGTCCTTACGCTGCGATAATCTTCCCTAATTAGAGGAGGAAAAAAAGAACTCGGCTGGACAAATGAGCTAAAATCAGGAGAACCTTGAACAAACATCTCAAGCATTAATCATTCATAGAGGAAGAAGAAGAAAATCATCAAAATAATTGAGCAATTGCAGACAAATGTCACAATGCCTTGTATTGCCAAAATCTCATCATTGGAAATGTATACGTCTGATTTCCAGGTTTATTAATGAAACAAAAAGGCATCTACAATAGATAAATAATACATCATATGGAATTCACACAGTCTATTTATAATAGAGATCAGTGACACCTATCAACTCACATTAAATCACATCATGCAGATTTTGCCTCGTCTGCACATTGTCAATCTCTGCTTCCTCTTTCGCTGCCGCGGTGACAAAAAAAGTAACTTGCAAAGAGTTGTCTGAAAAATCCCTGCAAGAACGTTGAAAAGAGCAGCAGAGCTCCGCCAGGCTCATGGCCTGGAAGGTGCTGGCTCACCCCGCTCTTTGCCCAGACTCCAGCTCCGAGGGCACAGCAGGGATTTGGCTCACAGATTGGAAAATCAGGCTCACACCAAGAATCGAGGGCGTGGGATGAGTCAGTGGCAGAACTGGGAGCAGAATTGGGGTGTCAGCCTTCTGAGCTGTAAAGCTGAGTTGTCCTCCATCCCTGACCTGTGCCCTGATGAAAAAAAAAACGTGGAATGAAGTGGCTTTTGAATAAGGAGTTTGATTTTTTTTTTTACAAGCATCACCATTAAAACGTAACGTGGGCTTAGAAACATCCTTCAAAAACAACATAAATAAGTTATTTTGCAGAAGAATTATTTACCACGAGAAGAGATAGAAATTTATAAACCAGTGCAGAGATCTGTAGGGGAAACGTTGTCAGTGACATCATCAGCAATGGGGGCCGAGGAGGCTGAACCCCCTGGATTTTGCATGCAGCTTTTAAAACATAATTAGTGATCTAACATCAACAGACGTCACTGGCTGTGGTAATGTCTGTGGCAAATAAATAACAGTGGAACACAATAAAACTCCCTGTAATGTACTCTGCTGTAATATTGATGGCAGCATATGGCAAACATCTGACAGCTGTTAAACAGATGTGGCAATTAGCAAACCTTCTGGTCACGCTGCTGGGATTATTATGCAACACGTTCTCCAGGAAAATCCCAGACTTCCTCCTTGGTGGAGCTCTGCACGTGTGGAGCGCTGCTCTAACGCCCCATTTAGCCAGCCTTGCTCACTAATGTCTCCTAACCCCCATTTTATTTTATTTTATTTATTTATTTATTTTTGAGTTGCTGCCTCATGGAAGATTTAGAGAGATCCCGAATTTAAACAAGAACAATATCAATTCAGCTGTGGAGCAGATACTTCAATTATAATAGCTAATGGACAAATTGAGAGATAAAAAGACTTTTCTATCATGTTGAAATTCAATGAACAGTTTTCAATTAGGCTCTAAGTATAAAAGGGGAAAAAAGGAAGATACTTTTCCTTGATGTTAACATTGCAGGGGAAGATGAGAGTAACTTCACTTTTTCATTATACAGAAGAGGTGCACATAATGATGCATATTTAAATTATAAATCAGGTCACTATCTGCCAAATGAAAGCAATATCAATTAGAGCTGGGGTGGATCAGGCTTTAAAACTCCTTATATTTAATGACAAAAGTATGACTGTTACCCTCACCCAGCCAACAAAGGGATAATTTAAGGCAGTAAGAAATCAAAGAGTGATGTCACAAAAATAAGCCCTCACAGCTTTTTGGATGGGATTATTATAATTAATAGACTTCCAATGACTTTTTTTAATTTTTTTTTTGCAGGTTATGGGCTTTCACAAAAGCATTTATTGCAGGCATAAAATATATAAAGCTCTAAAGAGTGGGTTTGAGTAAGGTTGACTTGAGGGTCCTTAGCCTTTCTACTCCAGTAATTCCTGTAAAATCAGAGTTTCATTTATAGGCTCAATTTATAACGTTGAATTTATGCCAGTTCATCTGATATCAATCATGATAATAGCATGATCTATTGTATGTCACTTGTGCTAATGCAAATTAAATATCATTACATTACAAAAAAGCCTTATGTTAAAATAACACGGAGCGTGTAACTTGAACCAAAAAAATTAAGGATGAATTAGCAATTTGGGCTGATCATATGTAGAGATGATAAACGTAAACCCTTGCATATCTTATGTATAAAATTATATGGGTGGCGAGGAAAGGAAAGCTAAGCAACAAATAAACTAGATTAAGGTTTGTGTAGCAAGATTAACACTGATTTTCCTTCTTCACTGGAGTTAAGGTCAAGCAGTGAGCAGTTTATTATCTTCCTTTTAACCACTGTGGTTTTGAACCTCTGGCTTTGACACGGGAGTCCTGGGAATCAGCTTTTAAAAGTCTTCAGATTTGCAAATGTCGTGGTTTGAATCCCCCTGTGTCTTTATAAATGACATCCTCACACGTTCCTCATGGTTTCCGTGCATTTGGGTAGAAACCCCTCCAATTCAGAGCAGCGGAAATGATCAGTACAGCCAGGTGAGATAGTCCTGAGATTGAATTTCCCCCTAAGATTTTGCTGAAAATTGTTAAAAGTTGTTTCTTAGTGAGCCTCACTGCAGTCCGTGCCCCCCTCCTGTGCTGAAGTGGCAGGACACCCTGTCTAGATTAAGTGAGAGACATTTCCATGCATAATTGCAGGCACTTTCCCACATAAAATTCGGGAACGTCTGCGATATTTGTGCAGATCCTCCTGCTGTAGATGCCCTGCAGTTCTGGGCAGAATGAGCATTTATCAGCTGTGCCTCCTGAGCCTTACACACCAGTGACACAGATTAAAGCCCACAGCGGCTGCTCTGCAGTTTCTGCTTGAAACCAGGGGCAAGATCTCTTTGCTTGGGAATGTCTCTGAGTTCTCCTGGCCGTGGGAGTCCTGCGGGTGCTGTTACATTTTTGGTTGTAGATCAGACGTTTTCCTTTCACCTTTTCCTGTGATGTTAGATCCTGCCTGTGCTGGGCTGGGCAGAGCTGCGGCTCTCCGTGCTGAGGTTGCAGTGAAGCTCCTGGAAATGCAGAGTTTGTTACCTGGGAGCGCTCTGGGACGTTCCTCTTGCTGCAGTTCTGAGCACTTTGCCATCATCCCCACACCCATTCAGTCATAAAACCATAGAGGATGGGGCTGCTTTCCTTCCTGAGAGGGGAACGAAGCGCGAGGGGGCCCAAAGCTGCTGCAAAGGGTTCTGGGGTCACCTAATTGTCCCTTCCAGTACCTGAAGGGAGCCTAAAAGAACATGGAGAGAGTGATAGACAAGGGGGAAAGGCTTCAAACTGCCAGAGGAAAGGTTTGTTTCAGAGATTAGGAAGAAATTCTTCCCTGCGAGGGTGGGGAGGGGCTGGGCTGGAATTCCCAGAGCAGCTCTGGCTGCCCCTGGATCCCTGGCAGTGCCCAAGGAAAAAGGGGCTGGATGGGCTTGGAGCAATGGGACAGTGGGAGGTGTCCCTGCCATGGAGCTTTCAGGTCCCTTGCAATGCAGGTCATTCTGTGATAGCAACTGTGGGAATAAAACCATTCCCAAACCTCCTGGCTCCCCATCCAACGCTGCTGTCCTGCGGCCGGGGAGCCTTTGTGGGAAAAAACCCAGAGAATTCTTCAGGTCGTGGCTGCTCCAGTGAGGCTGAGATTGGCTCGTGTTGTGCCGTGATCCCTCTCTCTTCCTGACTCCTGGAAGGGAGGGAACACAGCGAAATCCTTGGAAAGGAGGAAGAGAACACAGCAAAATCCTTGGAAGGAAGGGATGGAACACAGCACAATCCTTGGAAGGAAGGGAGGGAACAGAGCAAAATCCTTGGAAGGAAGGAAGGGAAGACAGCAAAATCCTTGGAAGGGAGGGAAGGAACACAGCAAAATCCTTGGAAGGAAGGGAGGGAACACAGCACAGTCCCTGGAAGAAGGGAAGACAGCAAAATCTTTGGAAGGAAGGGAGGGAACACAGCAAAATCCTTGGAAGGAAGGGAGGGAACACACAAAATCCTTGGAAGGAAGGGAGGGAACACAGCACAGTCCCTGGAAGGGAACACAGCAAAATCCTTGGAGGGAAGGGAACACCGCACAGTCCTTGCAGCGTTCTGTGGCACTTGCCTCTCTGGGCAATCCTTCCTCCAAGGTTTGCACAACGAACTGCGCTCCTTAGAGGTGGAGAGGAGAAACTCGGGGGATCAAACCTGGCACGAGGCTTTGCACTTCTCCTGTTACACACAGCCGCCTGATCTGCAGCAGCATATTCATTATTTCACGTTTTTCCTCCTTCAAATGGTGGCACTGCTTGTTTCAGAAGCAGAACTGACACTCTTCACTGCTCATCGCTACAGACGTTAGAGAGATTCTTTAATGTTGGAAGGAAACACAAACCTCCTAATGGAGATCTTGGCAGCTAAGTGAAAGGAAAATAAGATTGTTTTAAAATATATTTATAGGTCTTTTAACACATATATACTCTGACAGTGATCTGGGAGTTTAAAAAGTCTATTATTAAATTTGTTTTAACACCTCTGTTTACAAAGTTTCATGTGCTGCTTTCGTTACCTGCCTCATGTACTAAAATTCCAGGTTTTCCATTGCGTTTGGACAAACCTCAGCTTATTTTCATGAACCTCATGGAAACTTTATCCCGAGTTAAAATAAACCCAGTGCAAGTGCTGAGTTTAACCCTTTGCCAGGAGGTGAAGCCCGGTGTTTACAGCCTCCAGAAAGGTCTTGGATCCTCATTCACGTTTATATCTGATAATTTGAGACCTGTGACACAATTCCTGAGCCGATCCACACCTGCACTCTCACCCTTGGTCCCACATCTGCTTAACTTTGGAGTTAATCTGCTCACATTCTGAAGTTCAAACACGTGGATGTGGCTGCCAGGTTCTCCTGGTTGTACCAAAACCTTCATTCCCATTTCTGCCCGCTGCCAGAAGCCTCCAGTTCGCCAGGGACAGAACAAACCAGCTGTGAGGGGTTTTTTTATGGCTTTCCCTCTAACACCAGGTACTGGCTGGGGTCAGGGACAGGAAGCTTCACCCACACATCTGGTTCCAGGTGGAAATTTTGCTGTACTGAAATGGTGCCTTAGAAAAATGCCAGGTTCTGAGGTATCCTCCCATTCCAGAGGAGCTGACAGCCCCAGTCAAACCCCTCTAAACGTGCCCTGGATTTCCCATGAATTATTCAGCCTGCAAATAATTTATTAGGTGAATTTAACCCCCTTTTTCTGTTCACAGATTGCCCCTGAGCATCTTTCAGCTTTCTCTTTGAAATTATTAAGTGGGTATTTTTAATGAATAATTTTGAGGATCAGACTCTCCACGACACAGAACTGCTCAGATCTGTCTGAGGGGCCTCTGTGCTGCTGTTCAGGTGTGACAGGGCTGGGGTTTCGCCTCAGAAACCTCAAATAAAGGGTGAGGAGACAGGTCAGAGCTTCAGCATTTCTGGTTCTGCGAGCTTGGGAGATGCCCCAGCAGCAGAGCAGGCACAGCGCTGAGTCCCGTGCTCCTCACCTGGCTGGGGGAGCTTTGGGAATCCTGTCCTGCACCTGCAGGGCGATGCAAACAGCTCCGAGGGCGTCAGACCCCAAACACAACCAGCAAAGGCCCTCGGCAGCATCCTCGGAATGCAGAAATCCAAATCAGGGCTGGGGGCTTTGAACTCCACAGAGCAGGGCCAGGAGCATCCGCCCGAGTTTTCCTGTTCGCCAGGAGGAGCAGGAGCACAGCTCTGAGGGGCTGGTGGAAACTCAGGGGTGGCAGCAGCTCCCCAACATCTCAGGGAGGTCACGGAGCAGCTTTGGGGTTTGGTTGGTAGAAGCCACGGATGTCCTCCCGACGAATTCCATTCCTTGGAAAATAAGAACAGAGGGAAGATGGAGTGGAAAAGAGCAGCATCAAAAGTGCCAGCGCTAGGGAAAGATAAAACCAGATCAGTATTCAAATTACATGCGTGTCTCAATTTTGCTTTGTTATTGTGTCACTATTTTGAAAAGCCCAAATTATGCTCATAAAAACTTAAGCTATCCATACATATGTATGAAAGTGCTCAGCTTCAGCGGGGCTGAGACAGACAAATCTGGGAGTGGGATTCTTTTCAGGCTGTGAGAAGCAAATAATAATCAAGTGTAGCTGAGTTGTGTGAGATCTTGGGCCTGGAACCACCTCTTTTGTCTTGTTCTCGCAGGAGTCTGGAGGAATTTTGCTGTCCCAGCTGGGGACTCATTCCAGAATCCAGTGAGGACAGAGGAAAATTGGCATTGAGTTCAGTGCCTGGGGCTGGGCTTTGTTAACATCCCGCTGCAGTGACTCAGCTTTGTCCTGACACAAGTTCCTCAGGAGTTTGGGGATGGAGCAGCTCTCGTAGGACAGCTTCGACAAGTGGGAAATTCCAATGTTTAGCCGTAAATTCATAATGGATATATAATATATATGTAATATATNGCAGTTGGATGGATCTCATCTTGAAGACATTTTTTTTCTCCCTGTTGTGGTTTTTTCTTTTTGACAATCACCTTCTCGTTCTGATAACCCATGGAAGGGTTATTTTCACAAGAACAGCCTCAAACACAACCTCAAACAGTGCTTGCTGAAAGCATTTCTGTGGAAGAAGAAAAAACCACGCCAAGTGTGTGCCGCAGGAAATAAAAATAAAGAAAGAAGAGCAGCTGGAGAGGAGTGAGAAGAAGATGTCAGTGCAGCCCAGGAGCTGAGTGGCTGCAGGGGAGCTGGTGAGGGCAGGGAAGGGCTGGCAGCCAGGGGTTAAAGGCCCAGGGACCCACGCCTGGGGGCTGCGGAGCTCAGCACAGAGGGAAATCACCGCCTTCCAAAGGGAACTGGGAGGATTTGCGTTGTCTCAAGGCGAAGTGAAGCTCAGGATGGCTTGGAGTATTCACAGCAGCAAGAGGAGGTGACAGAGGCTAAAGGCAGCTGGGGAGCAAATACCCAAATTAAGGTGAATTTCTCTTTGCTTTTCCCATTCAAACCGACTCAGAATTGAGTGTTTGAGTCCCATCCCCTTTAATCTGCTTCAGCAGAACCAAGAACCCCAAAACCCCAAACCCTGGGAGATGCCCGACTCTCCTGGCCCTTGTCCACCTCCAGCTCTGCCCTTACCACGCTGGCATTCCAAAACTCCTCCCAGGGATGTGGCTGGTGGCGAACGTGGCCAGGTGGAGCTCACCTGCTTCTCGCTGGGCACCGGAGTGTCCCAGAGTGGAACTGCTGAGCAGTGACTGACCTGGGACCGTGTTGGTCACTGCAGCACCTCAAACACCTCCAGGGGCTCTCCCTGCTCTCCCCGCCGGGAAAGGCAAAGAGTTCACAGCTTCTCCCTCCTCCCCTGGCCTCCAGGAGATCCATTTCTGGACAAATTTCTGTTGGTGAAGCCAGGGCTTGGGGCAGCCTGAGAGCTTTGACTCTAACCCAGAGAATCCAAAGAAAACCAGCAGAAATCTGTAAAGCCACGAACGGGTTTGCTAAATGGACGTATTTCACCACTCCGCCAAACTTCTGTGACTGAATTGTCTTGGACTGCAGCGCCCAGGTTTGATTAGAGCCTCGTGAGATAAATATTCAATAATAACGCCTGCAATAAAAATGGGGGACGTAGCTCCACCCCTTCCTTCAGGGAAATTTTATCCCACTAAGTGATTGCAAAGTAGCCCCCAATTCTAAGAGCCTCTGCTTCAATCTTCAGCACATTTCTGGGGAAGATTAGAATATTCTCCCATGTTCTGTGATGAATTAGCTGTGTTTGGTCGTATTTTTTGAGGGGGGCAGGGGGAATTACCATATCACTATATGCACAAGAGATCAAATGTATGATTAAAAATATTTATAATACTGATGTGGAAAAGAATGATATGTTAAACAGATAAGCGTATAATAATGCATGTCTTACCCATAAAATTTAATTTATCCCTTGGGCAGGGCATAAACTTTGCTCAAGAACAACATGTTTTCCATCTATAGATTGCAGAGCTAAACTGCTTAATTTTACAGCAAATTGATCACTGCTGTAATATTTCAGGAGCAAAATGATCCTCAACAGTCAGTTCAGTTTCAAAAGCCCAAATTTATAGTTCTGCCTCTGATTTAGTGATAAGGTTTTTTTAACATATTGGGCATTTCATCACTTTCTATCGGGAGTCAGCGTTGCACCAACAAAGAAATATTTTTTGAAATCAACAACAACAACAATAATAAAAAAAAGGCCATAAATAATATACATCCAACTGACAGAAGAGTTTAATATTCCCTTCAGACTGGGAGGAGATGAGTCAGGTTCCTGTCCTTGTAAACACTCGTCCTGGACAGGGGATGTGCTGCTCTGCTCTGGGGGTGGAACCGCTCCCAAATCCCTTCCCGACCGCTCAGGAAACCATTCCGCTCCTTTTCCCCGGTGGCCAAACTTCATCTCACCCAGCGCAAATAAAATTTAGTGGATCTAAAGTTACTTGACACTTTTGATATGTTTAAAATAAATGTGGAGAGATTTAATGATGTGAAAGTTCATGACTCAGTAAAGATTGCTCCCTAGCCGGGGTCTGAGGATAGACACCTATAAAATCAAATTATTATAATCACAGGAGCCAGGAGAAAAAAGTAGGCCCTGCTGAGCTCTATTCACGGAGTTTTTGCATTCATTATGCTCCTTCTAGTTATGAAACAAAGGGACCGGGTAGGCTGAAATCTCAGAAGGTTTTTCTCAGGTAATTCTTTGCAGCAGCTCTTTGTGATTACTACAGTGAATTTTCAGAGATCTGATCCGCGTG
>WBMY01006063.1:117652-133137 GCA_013397315.1 Donacobius atricapilla | reverse complement strand
CAGGGAATGGCTTCAAACTGCCAGAGAGGAGGTTTAGAATAGAGACAAGGAGGGAATCCTTCCCTGGGAGGGGGGGCAGGCCTGGCACAGGTGCCCAGAGAAGCTGTGGCTGTTCCAACCAGAATGGTTGGGGTTGGGAGGGACCTTGAATCTCATCCCATCCCATGGCAGGGACACCTCCCTCTGTCCCAGGCTGCTCCAAACCCCATCCAGCCCAGCCCTGGGCACTGGGAAACCCGAGGCAGCGTTCCCTGTTTGCATTCGGTGAGAACTGCCACTCCAAATCACCTCCGCAGCAAATCCCACATCGCCGTGTCCCCTCTGACTGGGCCACAAAGGCTTTCCCAGAGGACGAAAACTGGATAATGGCACGGGAGGAAGTATTTAGAAATAATCAGATAAGGCAGGATGGGCCGTGAGGGGATGGTGCAGTAGAGGATGGGGCACTCAGGGGGACAGTGGTGACAAATGGGACAGTTTGTCCTCAGGCGCTGCCCAAGCTGTGCTCAGCCATCACCGGCAGGGCCGGATTAGGGCAATTAATAGAGATACCTGGGGATTTTTTTTTTTTTTCCCCCCGAACAAGTTTTCACTGGAATTTTTTCAGTATTTAGACAAATTGCTTGTGTGGGAGGACCCAAGTGTTTGCCAGGAGGATTGTTTGAGCTTCAAGGAGATTTTCCATGCCAAGGCAGAGCCAGAGAAGCAATGGTGTGTAAGTCACTCAGCAGCACTGGGGCTGCGAGCTCAGATGCCTCCATGAGCTTGGCTGCTTGTTAAAATTCTTCTTCTGGAGGTTCTCCTGACTCAGAGCAAACGGAGAGAGGAACGAAGAGGAAATGACGATTTTTGCAGCATTTCTCCGTGCGTTCTCTGGCCCTGCTGTGGCTGCCCTGAGGTGAGAGGCACCACCGCCCTTCCCGATGCTCCCCGCAGGAAGGAGCCTCTGCCAGGTGGCCACTTGGGGAAATAAAAGAATTTCTTGCTGGCTTTGGCGGCAGGTCAGGCAGAAACGTGGCGCTGTCGTTGCCCTGGCAGCAGGGTGAGGGGTGCTAATGGATCCAGGGGAGCGCGGTGCAGACTGAGCTGCAAACCCCTGCCCACAGCGCTCCCTCACCGCTTCCATTTCAGCGCCAGCCGCTCCAGTTCCCCTCCCCATCCTCACACTGGCCAGCACCAAGGGGAATAATTGGGAATAACAGGAAAAAAAAAATAAATCAATGTTTGGGGGTGAGTTTTTGACCTTTGCAGCGGTGAAGAGCCCGGGCAGGGAGTTCCTGTGAAGTGGAACCAGATAAATCCTGGTCCCTTCCAGGGCATCACTGAAGCTCCTGCACGGGCAGCTGAGTGAAGATCCTTTTAAATCAGAGCTTTCCAAGTTGGTACAAGTCTTTTGGAGCAGTAATTTTGCTTTCTGAACTGCACTGAGGAAAAAGCAGGGGATCTTCAGGAAGCATTTTTAAGCAGTGATAATAAAATCAGGGCATGGTCCCTATTCAGGGGAAAGAGCAACCTTTGCCTCATATCAAAAATACTGGTGAAATAAATAAAAATGTCTGAACAACCCAAACTGAGCCCAAACCCTCAATTCAGCCTTTGCAGATTTCCGCATTACTTGGTGGAGAGGAGGAGAAAGAGCCAGTGGAAATGACAATTAATAAATGTATGGAGAAAAGGAAAGCCCTGAGTGCAACTTGGCCTCAAACTGAGCAAAACCTTCCTTCAGCTTCAGAAAAGTTTGAAGCATTTTTTTCTACAGGATCCCGGGATCCAGGAGTGCTGCTGGCACATCCCAGCAGGATCCAGGAGTGCTCCTGGCACATCCCGGCAGGATCCAGGATCCAGGAGAGCTCCTGGCACATCCCGGCAGGATCCAGGAGTGCTCCTGGCACATCCAGCAGGATCCAGGATCCAGGAGTGCTGCTGGCACATCCTGGCAGGATCCAGGAGAGCTCCTGGCACATCCCAGCAGGATTCCTGGAGTGAGGAATGCTCCTGGCACATCCCGGCAGGATCCAGGAGCGCTCCTGGCACATCCCGGCAGGATCCAGGAGAGCTCCTCGCACATCCCGGCAGGATCCAGGAGCGCTCCTGGCACCGGTGCCATTAGAGGGCAGCCCAGGCTGCTCCTGTGCCACCTTTCCCGGCTTTCCCTGGGCAGGGCACCCCCGCGGGGCTGCCAAGGCTGAGCTCTGCACAGGAACCCGCAGTGACAGCCTGGTCAGTGAGGAAGATCCTGCAGGATAACGGGATTCAGCTGGTTTGGGGGGAAAAAAAACAAACAAACACACGCAGAGACACGCATTTTACATTTTTTCTCTATTTTTGTGTGGTCCAAAGAGGACGCCAGTTTGCTGGGCGCATCCTGAGCTGCTCTGCACTGTTTCTCAAGGCTGGAATGCCATTTTCCCTGTGCTGACCCAAGCGTGTGGAATAACATCGCCCAGCGCTGCAAAACAGGAGCTTCCTTCTGACCCTGTGATTTTACAGAGTGACGCCGATAAATCTTGGCGGAAGCTGCCCTTGGAGCAGCAGCAGGGAGCCACTGCAGGGCTCGGGGGTGCCTGCAGGGGCTCAGAGTCCTGAGCGGCCTCACAGCCCCCAAAATGCCAGGTCTGGGTGGGCAGCGAGCTCTGGGGACGCGCCGGTGCAGGGCAGCGTCACCAGGAACACCTCCAGGAGGGCTTTGGGATGTCTCCGGAGAGGAAATCCCAGCCAGAGCCATCCACCACCCTCAGGCGCAACCCATGCGAGCCGCAAGAGTGAGAACCAGGTAAGGACACGGAGTTTCAGGTGTGCAGCTTCGATAATTTGAGCAGCACGCGCCAGCGAGGTGAATATGAGGCGGCTTTTAATTCCTTCGCCAAAAATGCTTCCATTTCTTTTCCACTTCGGCTCGTGGAAGATGGAAACTGAGTTTTTTGCTGCGCTTTCCCAGGCAGTGGCTGGGTTGGGGTGTTCGTGTCTGGCCACAGCTCCCAACAGCAGTGACAAAAATCATCCTTGGAGTGCATTCCTGCTCCTCCAGATCTTGTCACTGACCCCGCGTGCAGCTGCTGTAGTTAAGATTAGGGCTGCAATTATTTTTTGCTGACTCTGTGGGTCCGAGCTTTTGCAGCAGAATTTCTCTAGAGGGCAGTCAGGACTCGGAGCTGCCTCCGAATATATATATATATATATTTATATATATGTATTCTGTAGAAATGACAGATCATCTTTGCACAGCAGTAAAGGTTACAAGAGTGGGTGCACATGTTGCAGTGTAGGGTAGAACAGCTAAAAGCACATAAAGCAAACTGCACACTCTTCCTTCTCGTAGCATCACCCAGGCTGAGATTTCATTGCACATTTGTATTTGAAATTGCTGAAAGCGTTCTGCTGCTAGCTGGGAGGAGAAAGGGCCCTTCTGTTAGGGAGGGTTCACTTTGGGTTAGTGTAGGGTTTGGAGACAGGGAAACAAATTTGGAAAATTAATCAGGGGCCCAAATAGCAACCTTTGGGCTGGACTGGACTTGCTGCTGTGAGTCCAAACTGCTCCTTCCAGAAAACTGAGTATCAAAGCCAGAGCTCGGTCCAAACACAGCATTTCTGATCATTCCCTGGCCCTAACGCTACATTTAACCATGGCAAATGTGAGAACACCTCTGAAATGCCTGCTGTGAAGGATATAAACCCTGCTGGGTTTCACAGACCCGCAGAGACACGAGGTAGCGCTGGGAGTACAAATATTCTGGAGCTCTCTTGCACCTTCCCTGTCATCTCTGCACGCCCTGCTTGAGCATGGTGCAGCGAGGGCGCCCCAGGAGATGAAATCTTCCATCAGGACATCCCCCAAACCCACAAGCAGGTGGCTGGAGGAGGCTATCAGCAATTCTATCTTGATGATGATGCTACTTGAGCCCGAAATGGGAGCGGTTGGTTGGGCTTGGCGATCCCATGAATAACAGCAGGTATTTATTTGTGTGTGTCATTACACGGCACAACGGAGGGGATCTCCATTTCAGTGCCATGAGCGTTTGGCCCTGGTTTCAAACGGGGCAGGTGTGGCTGGAGGTGAGCTGGGCTGCTGCCACCAGGTGCCACCAGGCTCAGGTTCCTGCAGGTGCCTCCTCGGCCCTGCCCTGGCACCCAGGGCATGATCCTGCACCAACCTTGGAGCTGCAGCTGCCTGCAGGGCCCGGACCCCGCAGCTGGGCCCTAAAACTGGAGCTCACCTCGGCGTGCCGACTGAAAACGGGATTTACACACAAACCAGGGAGTTTTGTTTTGTCTCTGCTGCAGCAGCGAGGCTCCCCCGAAGCTCAGGGTTTGCCCAGGAGTTCCCAACTGCAGCTGCTGCCCTTTCCCGGCGTTTATTAACTCCCAAGGCACGTGTCCATCCCTTCCTTGGGCACCCCCAGCGCTGTAACACAGCCTCCCTCCTCCAGCAGCGTCTCCAGGGAGCTCAGCTCCTTAAATCCTAACTCCTGGCCCAGGTACTCGAGTGGCTGTCCTCTGTCTCAGGGCACAGCCCTGCGGGGAGCATTTCCCGGCCGGCTCCGAGCCCAGCCTGGAGCTGCCCAAGGCTCCTGCAGCCCCTGGGCTGCTCCGTGTGCCCCGGGCAGGCACTGGAATCCCACCTTTCTACCCAATTACCAAACACCACCCGGAGCCGTGGAGGAGAAGGGGAAAAAGAAGGACTGGCCTCTGCCCTAAAACCTCCATCTTACTTTATATAAATTACTATATTCTAAACCCTTAAACTCTGAGTTTTCCACCCTGTGATATCCCACACTTCCATTCAAACTCCACACCCACAATCCCAGCGCTGTCACTCAATTTTGGGAGCTTCTCCACGGCCTCAGGTCAATGCAGAGTTTGCTTGGGGGTCAGAGCCTGCCAGCACAGAAAATCTGAAATTCTCAGTGCCCAGGGCTCCAGCAGCACCTCAGCCAAGGGCTCTCTGCAGGGAGCAGCAGCTGCCTCTCCCATCAGAGCATGCTGCCGTGCCACCGTGTTTTGGGAGCTTCAGGAGCGCAGCAGCAGCAGCCTGTGTGCCAGTGCTATGCCAAAAATTAAAGTCTGGGGCGCAAATATCAGTGGGACGCTTTAAATGAGTGACCAAGACACAATGTTAAAAATCCAGCTGGTTCAAACAGAGAATTGGGATGTTAGGAACAATGCGGGAGCGGGCTAGATTTTATTGTAATATTATGTTTTTAAGGAATACTAAATTTAGGATCTAAAGATGTTCATACTTGAATATATTTAAATAATTACTCTGTGAAATATTCATCCTACAATCTGTATTCTTGCTTTTCAGGTGTCTTAGCATCTCACAAGTCTGTATTCCTGGCCTTAAAAAGTGTGTTTCTTGCCTGAAACAAATTTAAACAATAATGTAAGATGCCACGAAACTTGAAACCTCCTGTGTCAAGTCAAGAGGAGACTCATCCCAGATAACTCCTTCCACATTTGGAAGAGAGTTTGGAGGTTTTTAGCTCAGCCCCATCCGCTCACCTGAGAGCTCTTCCACCTCCTCTCAGTGGCCAAAAGTGTCCCCCAGGCTGCAGAATGGGCAAAGCACGTTCTGGCTGTGGGTTGACACCTGGATTTTGGGCAGCTCTCAGCTCCTCTCAGCCCCGGGGCTCTGACAGCTATTGGTGCAGGTGTTTGGACGGCCCCGGCACCACTGAAGGTGTGATCTCATGTAAAACCCGCCCAGGTGGTTCCCCAGTCCCTCACTGGAGGAAACAGCAGTCTTGGGAAGGGTGCTCGGTGTGGAAATGACCCCAGGAGTGGTTTCCTGCACCCTGGGCAGGTTTGGAAGGCAGAACTCTCCCCTGCCTGACACGGAGGTGGGACAGAGAATCTCCAGGAGCCTCGTGAGAAATGGGTCGAAGCCCTGAGCCTTGGTTCTCACTGGGGCACCCAGAACCTGGCCAATCCCTGTCCCCTTTTCACCCAGCCCGTGCCTGTGGTGAAGATCTTGGTGCCCGTTTACACCCAAAGCACTCGGGAGCTCTCCCACCACTCCTGGGTTATTGAGTCCGAGCAGCAAGGCCCATGAAGAGGATCAGAAGTTCCCCTTCCAGAGAGGAATATCCTCCTCAAACCGCCCTATCTCAAAGGCGCTGCCCAGGAGTAATTGCTCTTGGGGCTGCTCAGTGTAATTCAGGGCACACTGTTCCAGAAAAGCATTTGGTTCCATGTCGCCCTGGTGTTTTCAGCCTTCTCTTCTGTTCACAGCTTTCATGGTTTTGGGTTGTTTCTCATGCTCGGGTGATGTATAAACTCTTCCAATGTTTTCGTCATTTCAAGGTAGTTTACATTCTTTGTTTTAGAGCTATGGACAGCTGATGGACAGTTGTCCTGACCAACGGGATGGGGCGAGGTGTCAACCTTCTCCCCCAGTCCCTGGCCTTTGTAGAAATACTACAAAATGGAGTCAGAGGTTTTAATTAAACCGTTCATGCCTTCTCACCAAAGTGTGTGTGTGTCTGTGTGATGAGCAGGGTCAGTTCCGGGGCTGGGATTTTGGGAAGGCTTTACAAAACCCCTCGTGTGCTCCGTGGATCAGGGCCCGGGGCGCAGTGAGAGCTGAGCGCGGGCAGCACAGCAGGGCTGGCAGCCTGGTCCCTTCTGGCAGCTGGGTGAGGAATAAGCGCAGGCTCAGCAGGACAGTTCAGGCAGCGAGCAGGGTCAGTTCCTGCACATCCCCAGCACGCAGCCCGCTCCGTGGAGCGATTGTTTGCCAGGCAGTTGAAACCCCTGCTCTGGACAAGAACAGTCCCTGTTCTCAGGTTCCGCTGGCTTCGCTTCAGCCAGAGCATTGCCCCCCAAAAAATCATCGGTTTGGGAGAGCCCCAGGCCACCACACACCTCGTGCCATGCCCTGGGCTGGCCCAGGCTGCCGTGAGGGGCAGGTGGGACCAGCAGCCAGGCTTTAGGGATTCCTCACCTGCAGATGCAGGCGCAGCAGAGCCCGCCTGGCTTTTCCTGGCTCTGCTGGTGCCACCTCCTATTGCTGTGCCTCAGTTCCCGCTCTGCAGCTCTGCAGAGGGGAAAGGTTTGCACAAAGCCCTTCTGCATCTCTAAATGGAAAACACACAACTGCCAGATGCAGTGAAAAGCATTTTGCTCAGTGCTCAAAGTCCAAGTAGAAATCCATGTTGGACCCTGCTCCTGGAACGTGGCTGCAGTGGCACTTTCACAGCACAGCGTGCTTCCCTGCAGAAATATGAAGGAGGAAAGGCTGGAGTGGATCAGGTTTGGTGCTTGGGGAGCAGTCAGTCACTCTGTTACTGCAGTGGGCAGGGGGAAGGCAGGCTGGGTGATTTCACAGGTACCTACAGGGAGCTGTGTGCCAGCATCCCAGCCTGGTGATTCATAAGCTGCTCGTCAGGAGCTGTTAAATATCTGCTTTTTGCCAACGCTCACTGCTTCAGTCTGCCAAAGATACTGGAGAAACAGTCACTGAAAAAAATTTATAGTTTCTCTGGGGAAAACAAAAGCTTTTTGTGGCATAATACGAAATCATAAATTAGAAGGTTTTTTTTTTCTTTTTAATCAAGGAGTTACATCATGTTTTGATGTAATGTGATGCGGCAGGTCATGCTTTTAATTTTAATAAGCTTAAAAAAGAGAGAGCGATGGAGATTTGGGTGGATAAATATTGTTTCCGAACCTGCATCTTCTCTTGGTGGAGGCTGGCAAGGCAGGCTCACCTCTGCCATCTGGGTTCAGGTCTTATTTCAGGAAAACAATCTGCGCTGGCTCCTGGAGGTAGCAGCAGCAGTTAATGAACTGCACAGACCTTCCAGGAGAGTGCCAAGCAGCATTAACCCTTCTGTGGTAGTTGTCATGCTCAGCTGTTGCCGTGCTGTAAAAACCTCATCATCCCCAGCTCGACTTTTTGGGGAATCTCCTGGAACTTGCAGTGGTTGAGAACCCCGGTGAGCGAGACCCAGGGCAGCGTTCCAGCAGCATCCCAGGGCTGTGTTCCGCAGGGAGGGCCCCGATTGCAGCAGCAGCAGCTGAGGGCTCCCAGTGCCCCTCTGAAGAGCTGGTCCTCACGCAGGGGCATCTCCGGGGTGCAGAGCTGGAGCCCGGCCTGCTGCAGACACTCGAAGCCTCGGCGTTTTTGGCGGTGCGAGGTTGTGGCAGAGAGCAGAATTCAGGGATCTTTAAACTGGTGTGAGCTCTCAGCACATCTGAGTCTGTAAACAGGTACCTGATGATCAGTGGACCTGGGCCCGATTTTTTTTTTTTTTTACGGGAAAAGAGAAAAAAGACTTGTTTTATTCATGATAGAGGGCACAAAGGGACATCAGCCTTCATTTTAACTTTTGGTCACCGCCACAAGGAATGCAAAGGGTCGAGCACATTGCAGGACCAAACAGAGGGGAAATAATCACCTACTCAGCATTTCACATCCCAGATTTGCTTGGTTTCCCTTCAGCTGAGTCGCTGGGAGGTGTTTGGGGGGTGTTTATTGATCCCTCTGTGGCACAGCTTTCCTGGCTGGCTCCGCTGCCGCTCCCAGCTCCGTGTCCCCGGACCCCAGAGGGGATTGCCCTCATCCCTCTCCGGCTGTGCCTGCTGAGGGGTCCCGGAGCTCTCGCTGCCTCCCCTGGCAGGAACTTGGCACTCTGTGGAGGAGACTGGCATAAACCCCGCGAGAATGGAATAAGAAATGAGTGCTGTGACCCCGCTGAGTGACGGGGTTCACCAGCAGCCGCCTCCCCCTCTGCCCAGCCCGGGGTAATTGCCTTGGGGCCCTGCAGGGCACTTGCCTTTCATTCTCCTTCCTCATTTCTCTTCCCAGTCCTCTTATTTGTTTTCCTAATAGTTAATTTTTTTTTTTCTTTTCCCCGTTCTGACTCTCATTTTGATATTTTTAATCGCATTCAGAATGGAGGGAAAAGGGTGACCCGTGGTCCTCACGAGTGACACCCAGTCTGAGGCTTGACTGACAGGAGGCACCATTAGAATCAGCATCCCTCCTCCGGCAGGGACTACCCATGTTAACATCTCTCTACTCGGGGCCGCGCGTTTGCTCTCCCAGAGCTGTACATTAGGAGTGATTCCATCAAAGTCAGAGGCATTCCTGCAGTGCTGGCGCGGGGGAGGTCAGCTGGGAGGGAGCTTTCAGGGATCCAGGTCTGCCTTGGGGTGGTGCTGGCCACTCCTGCCATCCCCTGGGCTCTGTGCTGGCACTCAGCTGGCACAGGGACCCTCTAGGGGTGAGCTTTCAGGGTTCCACGTCTGCCTTGGGGTGGTGCTGGCCACTCCTGCCATCCCCTGGGCTCTGTGCTGGCACTCAGCTGGCACAGGGACCTGCTGGGAGGGAGCTTCTCCCTGCCCTGGGTTGGGGGATATCAGGCTCACGCTGGTGTTTGAGGCAGAACCGTGCAATACTCTACTGGAAATCACATCAATATCAAAACACAATAAAAGTGAAGCAAAACCATCTGAAATCATATTCTCTACGTACTTTCTCTGTGTCTCCTTGGGCTAAAACCGATCTTTCAGAGTTCAAGGGGGAAAAGTAAACTACTGCAGGCAGAGAAAGTTCAGCAGAATTGGCTGAGAACAACAGGGCAAGATTGAACATCTCCAACGTTAAACTGTGAGGAGGAAAATGATTTTGCCTTCAGTTGCACAGTTTTACACCCCTGTTGTATGACTGGTTTCTGTGCTGGTAATTTCTTTGCATTAAAGAAAGCCATGAATGTTCTGGAGGAGGCTGAACCCTTAGAAGAGGCTCTGTGGGAAGGGGGGAAGAATGCAGAGTTTTGATTCCTGCCAGAAGGAATGTACTCGCTGGGAACAAAGTTTACAAAACTCCTTTCAGGAGGTACCAGACCACAATGAGATCAAAACCTGAGTGATCAGACTAACTTGGAAAACAGAGTCAGGAGCTGCAGAAATGGGTACATAGGGAAAGTGGGGAGGGTCAAAGGTGGAGGAGCCCTTAAATCTCTTTGCAACTGAGAGAAAACAGAAAAAAAGATTTTTAAGAACTCCACACTTTGTATTCTCTTAGATAACGAGAACATAAAACGTCTGGTTTTCATCTTTTTCACACTTATGTAAAATTAGGATCAACTCACCAAGTTAATGGAGTTACATAGGTTTGAATCTGGCATAAGTGAGATAAGAGCCAGGCCTGTCAGCTCATTAAGGACTTCATTAACTGTGGCTGCAATATCTCGCAGAGCCCCGTGTCCCTGCAAATAAAAACACGGGGCTGCAGGAAGGGATCCTGCGTGTGCTGCACTCTGCCCCCGGAGGAGCTGCCCGTCCTTGCCCAGGGCTGGAGCCGGAGGGCCCTGGATCGACGCAGTCCGTCACACACACACAGACACACGCTCACACTTTGATCAGAAGGCGTGAACTAAAAACGAAATTTATTTAAAAGTCTGACTCTATTTTATAGTATTTCTACAAAGGCCAGGGATTGGGGGAGCAGGCTGACACCTCTCCCCATCCCGTTGGTCCGGACAACTGTCCATCAGCTGTCCATAGCTCTAAGAACAGGAATGAAAACTTTCCTTGAAACTACAATAACATTGGCTGTGTTTGCAGACCAGAGCGTGAGAAAGAACCCAAACCATGAAACTGTGAAACCGAAGGGAAGGCTGAAAACATCAGGGCGACATCGGATGGTTCCTCTGGGAGCGGTGACTCGGTGTTTGCCCAGCCCCAGGAGCGTCCCTGGAGCAGGGTGGGGGCTCCAGGGAGGGTCTGACCTCTCTCGGGTGACAGCAAACACACCCGGGCTCCGCCGGTTAATTCAGCTTTGGCAGGGCTTCCTGCCCGGCAAAACTCCGCTGTTTGTGTTTATCTCAGATGTGAGTTAAATATAAAGCTTCATTCCACCGTTCTGTGCTTTTCTGCTGAGGGGTTGCTGATGGTCTCGTGATGCTTCTCAACCCACTCTGTGCCAATTTGACTCAAACATCAAGATAAATGTGTATTAAAAACCCTCCACGAGAAGGATCTGAATAACAAAGCAATGAGCAGCTCCCTCACAAAGTTTATTCCCCTCCAGGATTGATGGGCTCCATCATTTCAGCTTTGCTGTTTGATCAGCTGGGAAATGGTGCAAATATCCCACGTCCCACTGTCAGGGCAGCTGTGAACAACTGCAATTTTTTTTTTTTTTTTTTTTTGTTTAAGTTATAGGTCAAGCAGCAATTTCCCAGCACAGCCCCTAATGAAAGCAAAGATTTTCTTCCTTTTAAGCACACATCAGACCAATCTAATTTACTGGGGAGAAAATTCACTTTAGTGCAGAAGGACAATCCAGACGTATACACTACTTAGGCTCTTGTTAAGTGAAAATCGGGATAAGTGGTACTAAGTGGATGCATAGATCTCGAGCTTGTCCTCTTCAATAGGGTGAATTTTACCCTTAACAAGAAGTGTAAGTAGAGCGTCAGTGTTGTCTGGGTTCTTCTGAGGATCATTAACACACAGCTGAGTTTTCCCATAAAGATGCAGCACGGAATGGGAATTAATTGAGCAGTTTTAGCAGTTATGTACTTCCCGCTCTTTGCTTCTTGCTTGGAAACTGCGAACTCTATTGTGTCTTGCCCAAATGATGCTGGAGAGAAAGGATTTGAATTAATTGCTATCAATCCTTCCTGGGATTTCCTTATGCATTTCTGCTCCATTCCTGCTGTTTGTTCTGCTGGAAATTTACCATATCACAGGGAAATCCTGCAGACACCTGGTTCAGTCGTGGTGCGTGCCTCGCTGCGTTTGTCCTTGAGAAGCTCTGCTCGGAATGCAGCGAGGCGAGCTCAGATATGCAGATTTGATAGGGGCCCTGCAAACAAACTTCACAGCCACAGTTCTCGTCACCAGGGGAGGGCTGACAGCGACCTTCACCTGGGAGAGATTCAGACTGGGCCTGGAGCTCCGGAGGAGTTTGGCTGCCTTTGTCCTTCCTGCGGACACGCGGAAGGCTCCGTTCTCCCTTCCCCAGGGCACACCGAGGGCGGTGTTTAGGCTGCCGTGGCTCTGGAGGTGGATTTGATTTCTGCATTTCTCCCCTGGACAGTGGTGCCAGGGGAGGTGTAACTGCAGCTCCAGGCTGCCAGACCTCCATCCTGGGAAAGGGGGGACCTTCTCTCTCTCCACAGCTCCTGGCAGGAGGGTGCAGCCCCCCAGGGGGGGATCAGGCTCTTCTGCCGTGCCCCAAGTGAAGGGGTGAGAGGAAATTGGTTTAAGTTGCACCAGGGGAGGTTCAGGTTAGACATTAGGATATTTTTTTTGCACTGCAAGAGCGGTCAGGCACCGGAATGAGTTGCCCAGGAGGTGGTGGAATCACCATCTCTGGAAGTGCTCAAGTGGCGCCTGGATGTGATGTCGCCCTGATGTTTTCAGCCTTCTGTTTCACAGTTTCATGGTTTAGGTTTGTTCTCGCACTTAGGTGTGTAAACACAGGCAATGGTTTTCGTAAATTCAAAGAAAGTTTTCATTCCTGTTTTAGAGCCATGGACAGCTGATGGACAGATGTCCTGACCAACGGGATGGGGAGAGGTATCAACCTTCTCCCCCAGTCCCTGGCCTTTGTAGAAATACTCTAAAAAAGAATCAGATCTTTTT
Source organism: Donacobius atricapilla (assembly GCA_013397315.1). NCBI lineage: Eukaryota > Metazoa > Chordata > Aves > Passeriformes > Mimidae > Donacobius > Donacobius atricapilla. The sequence continues at coordinate 120,540 of WBMY01006063.1, read as the reverse complement.
AAATAAATAGTTCATACCCTCTCACCAAAGTGTGTGAGTGTGAGGAACAGGGTCAGTGCGGCACCCGGGGACAGGCTGGGGGTGGTGCTGGGCTGATGGGGGGCCTGGGTGGCCCTGAAGGTGCTCGAGTGGGTCTGTGACAGCTGCCTCTGCTCTGCCCCTCTCAGCCCGGTGGCAGTTCTGGTTCCTCGGGGTGGTCACTCCCACCACTCCAGTCCTCGGGGGGATGAGAACCGACGATCCTGCTCTGTCCTGAGAGAATTTCAGTAGATGTTCCCAAGCAGGTGGCCTGAATTGCTAATAGAGCTTGGAAGATTCCCTTTTCCTGTTGTATTTTTTTTTCCCACTTGACCCCAAATCAATCTTCTGGCTGGCTCAAAAAGCCCCGTGGTCCCAGGGGAATGTCAATGACACCTCAGCGTGAGAGCTGGCGCTTTTGGCTCGTGGCCCTGATGTCATTTCAGGGCTCTGTCCATCACAAGAACGTCCCCTGACACAGACACTGGGTTACCTTCGCTGCAGTGACTCATCATTTTCCCACAATTAAATTTTTGAGCTCTAATGCAAAGCAGACTTATCTGCTTTGACAGGACAGTACAGAATGAACAGAAAAGACTAAATTTGTATTGGCAGCTACCACTGAGCTGCAGTTATGAGTAATCCAGCACAACCAGAAAGGACACCAGGAAATCAAAATAGACTCCAGTGGCTGGAGAGCCAGAAGAGAAGCCAGAGCTGCTGATCCCCAGGAACTCCCTGGTTAGAGCGGTACCAAGACACTGCATGGGAACAGCAGCAATAAATATTTCCAGGATTTCTCTCCCATCTATATATCTCTATATAATGTCTTTTAAATCTTTTATTGTCTTTTTTGTTTGTTTGTTTGTTTCTTAAACAACAAAAAAGCGATGGCACTGCGGTTAATTTCTCTGTGTGACTAAGTGGGGAAAAAAAACAAACCCTCTCCTCACAATGTGGAGCAGCACTCAAAGGCAGCAATTTCCTCCATCCTGTGCCCTCCTGCACTCGGAGCAGCACTGCCCACGGATCTGCCCAGCTCCCCACATCCCATCCCCTGTGGGATGCAGGGATGGGGCTGCAGCCCCACCAGAAGAAGCTGCGGACCCCAGCGGCTCCAGGAGGCTCCTGGAAACCATCACTCCCCTCACTGGTTTCCAGTCAGATTGAATTTGTTCTGGCCACGTGCTAAAGACAATTTCCTGCTGTCACGGGTGCGTTCCTGTGGTGGGGACATCTGTCACACCTGGAAACGTTTGTGTCAGTTTGTACACACACAAAAAAAATGGGTTGAATATTACCTTGGAGATCTTGGTTTGCAGATTCATGAACTCAGGGATCTTCTGAGAGAAGTCCTGCCCTGGGTCCAGCTGGGTTTAGTTCCCCCGAGCCCCTGGGCTGAGTCTGGCTGGATGGCCCAGTCAGGAACTCCGGGAATGAGGAAAAACGTGGAATTTCTTATGATATTTATATCACTGGCTCCAAATTTACATGTGCAATTAGCGCATCTGCACATGCAGATCAATAAAAAATATGTGCAGATGAACAGAACATGCTGGCTCGTGTTTCAGCAAATTAGGACATGATTGCACACAGTCAAAAATCTGGATCCTAAACCTTTGTACACTTCTGTTGTGATATTTTGTAATTGCTAATTGCAACAATATCTGTGCAGGGTATATAATTCAACATGACAAGTGTTTTTAGTAGCAGGTGAATAAGATCAGCTATTGAAACAGCAAAATTATTGCCAGCATTGAGGAAATTAGATAAAAATGCAAGGCCCAAAGAGCCTCATTCATATCAGATCTAACACAAGCTGGAATAAACACAGAGAATTGTTAACTTTACACGTCAATAAATTATTTAAATAGTTTATAAGAAAACAGTGGCTTGGCACAGTTCTGACTTTTCAGCATCATAAACAGAGTAGTAATACTACACAGCTCTACTCATATATTTATATTTTGGACTACTCACCTCTTGTATTCTGTGTGTAAATTGGAAAGCCTTGAACATTAATATACCAGACACGAATTCCTCCCTTTAACAGCTCCCAGCCCAGGGCATGGGGAAGCAGAAGCTCTTTTTGTTACATGTGAAATCTGCCTTCACTGGCTTTACGTCAAGTTTTGGTCCTTAAGCAACACTTGGCATCATTTATTCCGAACTATTCCGCAAGCCCTCATCTTGCACTCCATCCTCCAAGGAAGGGATGCAGGGGAAGGCTGTGAGTTGCTCCTTGGGAATTCCGGTTTTAACTTTTGTGTCTGCGTTGGGAGCTTTTGGAGATAGGTTTTTTTGGAGTTTTTGGACTGCCACGAAGAGGGCTTCACTTTTAAATTAATTTTGGAATGCCAAGCATCAAGGATGTGATATCCTTAATGGGAAGGGACCCCAGGAAAGCATTGCCTTTGACCTTAGTCTATGGGAAAAGCTTCCAACACTTACAGATGAGTTAAGAAATAATAAAGATTTAAAGTAGAGTTAGTTTAGTTTGACACAGGCTGAGAAATTGTAGTTCTGAGTTTTTAGTATGGAAGTAGATTGAGGCAAGATGGAGAATTTGGGGCGGTGTCTCATCTTCTCCTTCTTCTCCTGCTCCATCTCCTGCTGTGACGGTGGCACAGAGACATCGGTAGAATGAAATCAAGGTAGAAATTGTGTGTTTAGAATAGGTGACAGTAATTGGCACAAAACCATAAATATAGTCCGTTCTTAGAGTTAATTGGATTAGAAATCTTTAAAACGACCTTGTGGCCGTGCCTCCATGTTCTTGCAGCAAAGTTTCTCCTACAGCACAGACACTCCTGTTAGACCTCGAGATGAGAAATAGAATAAACATCTCTGAATGCCGAGCTGCAGGATCC
>WBMY01006063.1:77780-114173 GCA_013397315.1 Donacobius atricapilla | reverse complement strand
ACTCGGTCTGTCCCACACTTTCCTAGGGATTCAGACCATCCAATCCCTTTCCCAGGGATTCAGTCCATCCAAACCCGTTGCCTTTCCTAGGGATTCAGTCCATCCAATCCCTTTCCCAGGGATTCAGCCCATCCAATCCCTTTCCCAGGGCTTCAATCCATCCCACACTTTTCCAGGGATTGAGTCCACCCCACGCTTTTCCAGGGATTCCCGTACCTGGACTCTGACACGAGGACGCCTTGGCAATCATTTCCTCCCCTTCAGCCAGAGGTTTCTTTCACACCCGAGCTGGGATTTCCTCTCCCGCCATTCCCTCACCCCTCCCAGCCTGGGCAGGACGTTCCGACTCGATCTCCTGGGATGAAGGCTCGGCTCAGTTTATCTCCTCCTCCTCCTGCTCACCTTCCTCCCGCTCCCACTGCCCAGGGGCCCAAGTTCCCCGGTTTGTCTGGTCATGAACTTCGTCTTTTTATCAGATATTCACTTCTGCATCTTCATCTTTTTTATCAGATATTCATTTCTGCATCTTTGTCTTTTTTATCAGAAATTCACTTCTGCACCTTCTCCTGCTGTGGCCTGATGAGGGAACGTGGTGAGGCTGAGGCCAAACACAGAATCTGGAATTGTTCAGGTTGGGATTCCTGGGAATTCAGGAATGGCCAGCACTACGTCATTGCTGGGATGTAGGATAATTCAGAATAATTATATAAAATTACAGCAAGTGGTGATTTTAGAACTTTCTCTTTTTTTTTTTTTTCTCTCTACATAAGCAAACTGCCATGACTTAATTACTTGCTAAGGTAATAAGCGACCAAAAAAAAAAAAAATCAGGTTTTCCAAAGGAAAAGAACCATTATAATGTTTGTTTACAATGATTCTGGAGTAAAATTACCTAAAAAGGTGAGGATTGTTATATTAGCAATATTTTAATATAGTAGGGTTTAAATTATATTACAAAAATTATAGACAATTATGGAAAATGATACATTCTGTGTCTAGCAGGATACCTAAACACTCCTGTAAAGATGAAATAAGGATCTATTAATGCCATAAACCTACTTAATAAAAGTTGCTTTCATATTCAAAACCAAAATATTAAAGCATGCTCCATATCTGAAAGTCAAAAGTGAAAGAATAAATTAACTAAGGTTAAGAACCTTGTAGCAGCTGACTAACAAAGCTCTAGGGCATTATAAAATTTCATGCTCTTGTAATAAAAAGGATAAAGAATTGGCTAGAAGACCACTAAAAGTTAAAATAAATGAACATAAAGTAGATGAAAAAGCTTGACACGGCTGAGACCACAAATGTGTAAAGACCAGACACAGTTTTAAGCCATTAGAGGACTGAATTAAATGCAAAATGAATCCTAGTAGTAAATTAATAGAAAATTACAAAGGTAAATGAGCTCTTCTTCCCAGTTACAGAAAACTTTTTATATAATTTTTTTTTTCCAGCACTTGAAAACATTAGAAATGTGGTGAGTTAAATTCTGGCACCTGCCCAAGCCAGAAACAATTCCTAATACTTCTGCATATGGAGAAAAAAATCAATTTTTATAGAACAGACAGAAGCAGGATCACATGAGGTATTTTTCACTTACCATCAGGTGGGAGCAGTTCACCTTTTAAATTATTTTCTAGAGCGTTCAAGTTTCACCTCTGAGCTCAGCCCCACCTTCACTCGTGTGAACTTTCAAAGCAAGGAGTAAAAGTCCAAATATCTGAGACTTGTTTTGTTGTTATTTCTTAATCAGTGGATGAGAGTGAGAAGGGAAGAGCTTGAAAAAGATAAAGGAAAAAGGAAAAATTCCAAGCCTTGATTTTTTTCCGCATCCATCACCCTGCCCACAACTTGGGAGCAATGATTTTGGCCTATTTTTGCTACTTAGGGGCTAAATTCCTTCAATGCTTCCACACCTTCATTCCATGTCTTTTTTTGAGTAGGTTGGGAATTTTTTAATGTAAAATTTTGGTGTAGTTACGAAGGATTTTTTTTTTTTTGTGGAGTATAAAAATTTTCCCTGGCAATTTAAAGTGTTTTATTTATTACAATATAACCCAAAGGAAAAAAGAGACGAGGCAAGGCAGCCAAAACCTGTAACTTTGCAAGATCAGACACAGACACAAGGTGGAAGGGACCAAACCTCTGGCCTGACCAGGATAAGAGGGATTTGCCTCTCTGGCCACTTCTGCGTTTGGAAAACCAAACTGAGGGCGAGAAAATTGGCAATCGTGGATCTAGCCTGGCTCCCCGGTCAAAGAACAGGGAGGGGAAAGGAAAATTCTTTCTGAGCTCAAAGCATCGGTGCCCAGGAGCCAGAAGGGTTTCACGGCGAGGCTGGATCCCTCTGCCCCGGCTCCAGCCCCCAGAACTCTCCCCGGGCTTTGCTCCGGGCTCTGCTTTGCCTTTGCGAGGTGCTGCGGTTGGGTCTGGGGTGTTCCAGGGTGCCCTCGGCCCCTGCAGGTGTGATCTGTGCCCAGCTCTGTGCGAAGCCTGCCCGTGTGAGCGCGGCCTCGCTGCCTGTTTGAACAGCTCCCAGGGGCCACATTCCCTCCATCACCGAGCCACGGGCAGGGGGAAGATGCTGTTTATCGATGGAAAAAAAATGCATCCTCCCTCACGGGCTTCCAAATGGATGGAGTGCAAGTTTTTCTAAAATCAGGAAAATCGTGGAGCCCCACGAGTGGTTGGAAAGAAAAGATTTATGGGCAGTGCAAGTCTGGCTCTTTACAAGCCCCAGTTCAAGGAGTTTTTAGGGCTCTCAGCACAACTCCTGAACTTTACTTTCAGCTGCTTTGAGGAACTGCCTTCCTCCAGTTTTCATTTCCTGGACCTTTGGCTCAGCTTTCAGGCTCTCTGTGGGTGTTTTACCCCGGGAGCCGCTGCGGGGTGAGGATGTTGGCGCCGGAGTCAATGCAGCTCCCGGAGTGACCTCTGTGTCATCTCCACCAGCAAGGTTCCCCTTCCCAGGGCTGGGAAAGAGCTTTCCTGAGTGCCGGGGGAGGCAGAGCCCGGGGGGAGCCTGGTGAGACCCATCCCAGCAGTGGGAGGGTGGCAGAGGCGCCTCCAGCTCCCAGGGATGGTGAATCCCTCGGGGCAGGTCACCAGCAGGAACTCTGGCAGCCACCAGGTTTGGAGGGATGCAGCAGCCCGGGATTTGTGCCAGCCACCCCAAATAGGTGAGAGAGGCCAGGCAGGAATCTCACTGCGGGGAAATCTCGGAAGTTCGGGTGGAAAAGGCACGAATGAAAGTCCAGAAATGGAGGAGTTGGTGGGGAAGACTGAAGTTCAGTCACGCTGGTGATGACAGACAGAAGCTTCGGAGTGTTCAGAAGGAGCCCATCAGTTCTCTTCATTAACGAACTGTCCTGGCCCTGTTTCTAGAGCAGCCCCAGCACATCAATCTGACCATTTCTAATGAGACTGAGGCTGCTACTGCACGGGCCAGACTTGCTTGTCAGCCACTGCCTGATGGGTTTAAGTAAGAAATGATCCTTCATTAATTAACCTTCACTTGCTATGTAGATTCACTCATTGAGATGCAGGTAATTAAGCCAAGGTCATTTCAAGGGCTGGCAGAGCAAAAACAGCCACGCCAAGGTGCTGTGGTTGTTTTGATCGGGGGCTTTCGCTGCGGTTGTTTCAGTGTGACAGTGACACATTCAAGAGTGGCCTTTTTTTGGGGGGAAAGAAAACCACCCCGGTTTTTGAACGTGGCACCCCAAGGCTGAATAAATTTTGGACCCAACTTTATACGCTTGGTATGTGGGGCAGAGAAGGAAAATAAAATATCAGTGAACTCTAGAAAATTCCAGAAGAAAAAAAAACAATAATAGGTGGAAGAGAGGCAAGAATGAACTTATTGGGAGGTCTTGACAGTGACTGAAACATCCCTGCAAAAAAAAAAAAAAAAAAAGACTCTCAATCTTGCATTTCATTTAAAGTAATAGTCCCCAATTAAAACAGAACCACTCCAGTTAGAAAACTTCCTGTAAAAAATAGAAGTGCAATTTGTCTTGGTGCCCAGATTAATCTGCCTGCCTTTTAACCCTTGCCCGTGAGCTGGTGCAGCCCTGCGGGGCGCTGGGCAGGCGGGCTCTGCCCCCTCCCAGGTGGAAAACTCCAATTATGAACCCGCCGTAGCTTGGGGACAGAGCGGCGTTTGCTGCAGCTCCTCCAAATTAGCTCCTCCATCAGCCCGAGCCGTGTGAAGCTCCCAACTTTGATCACCGTTGAGAGCAAAGTGAATATATTGAACCTGCAAATAGCCTTTGGCTCTTTCCAAGTGGCTCCCTTATAATTTGAGCCTTAGATGAAAGTTGCATGTTATGGATTTTAATAACTCTCTTCCATTTGGGCTGCTGAGTGCCACTTGCTGGGGATTATATGACCCTGCTCCCCAGCATGTCCCATTATGGGCACTTAACCTTGAAAGTTGTAAAGACAGAACATTTAATCTGTTAAACACCGGCAGAATCAGAAGGTTATATAATTACAGGTAATTTGGCTTAGCACTTCTGGTGCTTTTCAATCATGAAAAGAAATTCTGCTGAAAATTTTCTCCCCAAGAAATGGGAAAGAAATGAAAAATATGAAAAAAAAAAAAAAAAAGAGTGCTGCAGAGCAATAGTATTTTTGAGCTACATACATAAATTTGTTTCAATCAAGTAATCATTAATAAACTTCTACAAGCAAAGAGCAAAATTCAGTGTTAACACTAGCGCAGAAGAATGTTGAGAAGAATGGATTTGAAATTCTTTTCCCACAAATATTCCTGAGAAGTGTAAATTAGAGCCTTCAGCAAATCACCATTTCCTTATGGAAATTCCACAGCTGGGCAAACAGCAAATTGTTTCCATGATGAAATAAAAAAAAATCAATAAAATTAAAATCTTCTGAAAAAAGAGGAAATCATTCACTACAGCAGGAAAGACCAGATAACAACAGATTGGAACAGGTAATAACCAAGGCATTCTGGCTTTCTGGTGATGAGGGAAGGGCACAATTCTATAGAGATTACAGAAGAGTTATTCATTCTAAGTTTAAGAAAACTGATGTTTCAATAAAGAGAGATTTTTTTGGAGGGCCATTTTACCATCCACAGGTTTTGCTGGACCTTTAAAACACTGACCTGGGTAACTAAAGGATGCAGCTCTATTATTTATTTGTTATTATTATTATTATTTATTATTATGATTATTATGATTGTTATTGTTATTGTTATTGTTATTGTTATTGTTATTGTTATTGTTATTGTTATTGTTATTGTTAATCCCCTGGAATCAGATTTAAGGGGATGATCAACCCTAGTGGCTCAGAGATTTATAATCAATAAATACCTGAGAAAAATTTTTTTACAACACCTTTAATGTGGGGGGAAAGAGTGAGACGAGAAGTAAGACGTGAAAAGCTGAGTGCCTGATAATCTCAGCCTAAAGTTAATTTTCTACAAGGAACCTGCAACATGCCGTGGAAAAGATGGAGAAATCCATGGCTGGGCTAACACTTGGACACGCTCCACACACACAAAATGGGGTTTAACGGGAAAACCACTGGGATTCCCATTGCAATCCTCAAAACCTGATCTTTTAAAGCAAAATCCAACAATTTTCATTCCCAGTCCCCCCCCGGGAGCTCCTGGTGGCCCAGCACTGGCCCAGTCACCCCTGGCTCCCGAGTGCCACCCCAGTGCCACCGTCACCACTCAGGGCTGCTTTTGGCACATCTCACTCACATCCCCGGAGCTGCAAAAAAAAAAAAATAAAAATGAGCAATTAGAGCTGTGTTTCATTTGGAAATCTGAATTTTCAGCACCACCAACATTTTTTTCCCAGGAAGGCAACACTGTCAAAATGTTTTGTTTATGCAAAGCTCTAAAAGGGAAAAAAAAAAAAATGCCAACCAAACTAAAAATATGAAGTCAGCTGAACCTGAACGGAGCTCCAATTACACCCATTTTTTTAAAGCTTTTGCGAAAGTGTTTGAGCTTAATTAGGTTAAGCTATTTCAAAGCATGCCCAGTTGTTGTAATTTGTTTATGATACAGAGTTGCTCTTTGATCACGAATGTTCATTTTTATAGAAACCCTGTTATCAGTCTCTGGATAAGAAACAAAATGAGCAGCGTTTGTGGTAAGAAAATTTAGAAAAGTTTAAGAAGCTCAGGAAAAATGCTGTCTTCTTAATAAACGAGAGACGTGACTTAATTTAGCATGTGATGGCAGGAGGGGAAGTAAATGATTTTTTTAGGGAAGAAAGGGAAACCAAAGTGTGTTCATTTATCCGCCACGCCAAAGACACGGTGGTGGAGAATCTCAGCCTGAACTTCACCACTTCTTGGGGAAAGCTCCTCCAATGTCTGCTCGTCATTTTTATCACTGGGAATTCTCCCGTTCTCGTAGGAAGAGAACACAAAATCATTCCCCGGCCTTGAAACTGCTACTTGATAAGGATGTTTTAGAGAGAGTTAATCAGAAGGGTGGGAAAGGTTCAGTGGGGTGTGAGTGTCCCTCTGAAAATCCTCCGGCTCCTCGTTTGTGAAGAGCAAGTCGGTGGAATTGGGTAACAAGAACACCCTCAGACCATCTTTATTTCAAAGCAGGAATCTGGGTTAGAGGCTGTGGGTTGGCTTTCAGCTCCTCTCTCTCTGTTTTGTTGGGTTTTTTTTGGTGTTTTTGTTTCAGTCGTTCCCGTGGTGAGATGGGTGCATTAGCTGCACGCTTTCCTAGCTGCGGATCATCCAAAATACATGAACGCATCGTGGCCTTTGGGAAGGGCTGCATTCACAGAGCATTTAAATGAGGTTTTCGCTGAGATATTTTCGCACTCCGAGGGGAATAATGCAGATCTGTCAAAGTTCCCTGTACCAGCAGAGCTCTCTCTCCCTGGAACACGCCACAGAACGGACAATATGCAAAAACTGAGGTTTAAAGCTTTGCTCAGCCTTTTTCTTTTTCTTTTTCTTTTTCTTTTTTTTTTTTTAATTATTATTAATTTCTTTTTGATAACGTGGGTGGCCTGTGAGCATCCTGGCACATCCCAGGCTGCCAGGGTTGGTCAGCTCGGAGCCACCTCACCTGATTGATGCACAAATTAGTCACGGATGCAGATGAGCTGTGCAATATTTGTGCACTTTCTCAAACCCCTGGTCTTAATGACTCGCCTTCCAAAACAAAACTAATGATGTTGAAGAGCGGTATGCAAATATTTGCTCTTTGACAATGACATCTCCAAGAAGCAGCCAAGGCTCCTGGATCATCAGTAAGGCAAATCAACTTACCCAGAGTAAACAGCTTAAGTTCAGCGAGCTCAGTCTCTTCTCCTCTCCACAATTAACTTTGAGTTACTTTCACATTTTTCAAATGTGTTCAATATCCAGCATTTATTTTGAGTCAGGGCCAGATTTATGAAGGTATTTGTGTCCACGGGAGCTGGACACAATCGCTGCTCAGGCACTTCTTCAAAACTCTCCAAGCACCTCCTGAGCTTTGCCTGCATCTGACCCTCGTTTTTGGTTTTTCTGGTGGACAGAGCCTCTTTTTGTTTATGGTCCCTGCACTTTTGGATCCGAGATGATTTCTCAGATTGAAGGGTCTAAATCACCTGACATTATTTTTACTCCAGCTAGGCTGCATTTAGATACTATATCCATGTTTAAAATCTGCTTTCCATAAATGTTATGCAACATTCCCTTAAAAATTGCTGTTTCAGTTAACGTTTCTGCCCATAAATCAGTCATTGGAATATTCAGAGAAAGCAAATATGAAAGGGGTGTGAACACAGCTGAAGGCTATTCAATGTTTTATTCAAAGGAGTTTTCATGGAAAATATTTTGAGGTGTTTGCTTAGTTCTAATCATTACCATGGGACGCCCTGGAAATCCAGTAGTGACAGAAATGCCAAAACTTGGAAAGCAATTAAATGTGTTTGAAGAAAGAAATTTTCATTTTCTGTTTGCGCTGAAGTTTTGGTGCGGGAAGGAGGCAGCCCAGCCGAGCCAAATTCCACAATTCTCACAGCATCCAGCAGTTTGGAAGGCCATGCTTCTACCCTAAACTCTCAGAGACCTTCCCTTGACTATGGGGAGCTTTATTTTTTCCCCTTTTCTGTCAATATTTTTGGCCAGGAATTTGGCTATTGAGCTCCGGGCTGCCTACATTCCCCAGGACGACATTCCTGGGAATTTCCATTCCCACAGGGATAGAGCTGGCGGAGGGAAAGCTCCAGGTCCGGGCCTTGTGCGCAGGCAGGAGGGCAGAGCAGGGAGCTCTGGAGGGGCTGGACGCGGCACTCGGAGCCCTGCGATGGGGGCAAGGTGGGGACAGGTCCCCAGGGCTGGACTCGCTGTGCTGGGAGGGCTTTTCCAGCTGCTCTGGGATTCTGGGACATCTGAGCCGCTGCTGAAGCAGCTCAAGTCCTAAACCAGCACACCAGTGAATTAATTACGGTCTAATTCAGCCCAGGCACAGTGTGACCCTGGGTGAGAGGTCAGGCACCTTTAGGGGACACAGATTTTCAGGCTGCTGGTGGCCTAAAGGCCGCTGACCCTCTGCTGCCTTATTTCCCATTAAATAGGACTCCAGGGAGCCGATTCCGCTCGGGATTCACTCCTGGGTGTGAGGAGTGGCTCCTCCACCACGCTGCTCCAACCTGGCCGCGGTGCCAGGGCTGTGCCAGCCTTCCCGAGGGGATTTTAGCGGAGCCGAGACGGGAGAGAGGTTTTCCCGCTGGCAGAGGTCAGCACCCGGCCGTGGCCGAGCATCAGCACCTCCCTGCCTTTGGATCCCGAGGGTGCTTGGTCCGGGCTGTGCCTTCAGGGGGGTGACAGCAGAGGGGATGCGCTGCCCTCCTCCTCCGCTCCTGCCACAAACTCGGGATCGTAACGGAGACATCGCGCCCGGAACACGGCCGGTGGGATTTTGGAAGGCCAGAACACGAAGGAAGGCATTTCATAAATCACGGCTGGCTGGATGAACTCCTGGAGCGTAAAGCTGCGCCAAGGAGCTCCACGGGGCGGGTTTTCCCTGCAGGACCCGGCACTTAGCAGCTCCTCAATTACCGGTTCAAGATAATAAAGCACGAATGCAACAGCTACTTTACACCACACTTCATCCTTTTCTTCCTCGTGAACACGGAATTGCAGTGCTGGTCACGCAGCATCACACAGCTCCGCCAACCTGAGTTTGAGCACTTGGGCTTGGACTTGGCATGGAAAAAAACCCATTTAGGAACGGGACCTTGCCCAGTCCATAAGGCACGGGGGTGTCTGTGGGACGTGCCCTCCAGGCTGGGCTGTCACGGCAGGACACGGAATGGATTGACTCCATGGAGCTGTCAGCAGAGAAAGAAGCTTTATTTACAATCCCAACAGTTTCTTTTAGAACACGCTGTGTAAAAAGGTCTGTTATTGCTCCATGGCACTGACACTGCTCTGCATTGGGTCAGGAATAGGAAACAACCCCTGGGACAGTTGTTCTGGCAATGGTCAGCAAGCTAAAATTCAGGCTCAGAAATGTCGAGCCCACACCAGCTGGGGATTTGGAGGTTTTTTTATCCCAAAGTTCTGGCAGTGCTGCCAAATGGCTTCTCCACCACCTCAGCACCAGGAATCTGCACCGGGGGGGACCAGCACTGGAGGGTCAGGAACACCCACAGGGATTTGGGGGTGGTTTTGTCACTGTCGGGACTTGGCTTGGAGAAAATCAGAGAGGTCCCTTCTGTCACAGAAGGACACGGAATGGATCGACTCCATAGAACTGTCAGAAGAGAAAGAAGCTTTATTTACAATCCCAGCAGTTTCTTTTAGAACACGCTGTGTAAAAAGGTCTGTTATTGCTCCATGGCACTGACACTGCTCTGCATTGGGTCAGGAATAGGAAACAACCCCTGGGACAGTTGTTCTGGCAAAGGGAACACTGTTTGCTGGGCCTGTGCTGAGACACGCAGAGAGATGTTTTGGAAAGAGAAACTGTTGGCAGCTTTACCTTGGGAGAGGAGCCGGCAATGGTCAGCGAGCTGAAATTCAGGCTCAGGAATGCTGAGCCCATGGTGGGTCTGGGTTGTTATTACAGAAATAACATCGAGGTGACAAAGGGTAACTGGATAAAACCAGGCAGGAACACGGGGCACGATACATCAGCAGAAAATACGAAATCAACCCAAAAGCTGCCTCGGATTTCTGGCTGTAACCTGCCTGCTCCCCGTTCTGCCATCAGCGCAGGGTAAAACGACTTGACATGTGGTGATTGCGGGAATAACGGAATCAATTTTCCACAGTCATCTGTACATCCCCAAAGCAAGCCCTGAGCCACCCTAGGAACTCATTCCCATTAACTGTCTCCAGGCTCCGCTTTTGGCACAGAACTTTTCCCTCCGATGTTTACTTTATAGCGGTGCCATTCGGAAATATTAGAAATGTTAACATTTTACTATGATGAGGCAGATGCAGCTTGTTTTTTTTTCCTTGCAATATCAACTTTCTGGAAGTTATGAGAACGTGACATTTTGCAATTAGCAAGAAAAAAAACAAACCCAAAAAAAAACCCAACCCCACAAAACCCCACAAAACCCAGCAACAAACCCAAATAAATGACAAGAGGCAGTTTAGATGCAGATACTCCAGATGTGAGGTGCTGATGTGCTGAGCCCCTGGATGGACTTTAACACTTCTTGAGGGAGGAGGTTGGGGACTGAGCTGCACTTTGTCCAGGGAAGGAGGAGAGCGCGTCTCCTGTTCTCATTTAAAGTGTTCATTTTAGATATTTAGATGCTGAAGTCAACAAGGTGCTTCAGCACATGCCTGAATCCCCACCCAGCCAGTTCCCTCGGCGCCATAAAACAACGTTCGGTAATTTGCACAACGCTTGAGAGACAACTGGTGATTTGTAATCCGTAAATCCAATGAACTTTTGACATCTCCCGTTGCCTGGGTGAGGCGAGACATCCATTCAGCTCCTAATGGGGGAAAGTTGAGGCGCAGTATGATTCGTTTTCCCGATGTAAATGTGGCACAGAGCTGTATTTCGTGAATGGCTGATGGATCTAATGAAAGCATTATGCCTTCACCACAATGCAAAGTGTGATGAGATGAAACATTTGGAGGTGTTTAGGCACTCACAAACACCGGTAGGGGCTCATAAAAATCCTTTTAAGCAGCTACCGGCAGACTTAGGCACTAATATTTTAAATATCTGGTTGATCAGCTACGAAGGTGGCAAATTGGTCCTTTTCCCTCCAAGGCTGAGGAAAATCAGAGTTCAGAGAAATTCAGAGAATGTTGAATCATGCAAGATCCAAGTGAGAAAAGCTCTGGAAATTTCTTGTAAAGGTAATTTTTTTTTTTTCTTCTCCTGTGGGGAAAATTCAAATTGTAAAATTCTGACTTCATGTGGAAATCTGGCAATTTCAGTCAGGCATTAGTAGGGAAAGTTTTTTAGGTCAGCCTGGGATTGTGGATGAGGGAGGAATGAGTAACACAGCCTCTGAGTAGCTAAAGCCCTTGTGGCTCTGGGATGTTGAGAGAGCAGACTCAGCCTTATATATCTTATTTAATCAAAGAATATATAACTTCATCAGAGCTGGCTTCAACTTTCAAGTAGAAATAAACCACTTCTATTACTGGAAATTATTAGATACTCATATTACAGCCAAACATGCCAGGGTTTTTTGCCTTTCTGGAAAGAAAGAGAACAAAAGGAAGAAAAAATCTAAAAGAGAGAAGCAACAGCAGAAGCAAAAACCCAGCAATATTTTTAGGTAAATCATCTCTTTACTTTTAATAAAATGCAAACCTCATCTCAGCTTGGGAATGTTTCCCTAGGAGTGGCTGGCTCTGAGGGAGAGCCTGGAATGCCAAGCTCTGAAATCGTTCCTGGGCTCGCCTTGGCTGAAGGGCTGAGGGCACAAGGCACCCACGCCAGGTCAGCTCATCCAGGGAAAACCGAGGCTCTGTGTGCCTCATCCCCGGGCCTGGCACTGGGCACACATTGGTGCTTGATGCCGAAGGCAGCCTCAGTTTTATACCCCGGTGTTGAGGAGAAAGCATCAGCCTGAGCACGGCTAACAGATTGCACATAGCGAATATCTCCTATATATAGCTGATATCCAGTCTATAACCTAACCTACCTCTGCACGCAATCTATATCTGATATAGAGAGCCTCCAACTGAGCTAATTCGCCAGCACAGCCCGCAGCAGTGCACAGCTGAGCTGCACAGGGGGATCAGGCTGGTTTCTCCTGCCAGCAGCTCCTGTGCCTGCCGGCATTTCCGACCACCCTGGCCATGCTGAGGGCACATCACCCAAAATCAGCTGGAAAGGGGGCATTGCCTAAAGGAGGGGTGACGCAGTTCGTCGCACACACACAAACACACACTCACACTTTGATCAGAAGGCATGAACTAAAACGAAGTTTATTTAAAAGAATCTGACTCCATTTTATAGTATTTCTATGAAGGCCAGGGACTGGGGGAGAAGGTTGTCACCTCTCCCCATCCCATTGGTCAGGACAACTGTCCATCAGCTGTCCATAGCTCTAAGAACAGGAATGAAAACTTTCCTTGAATTTATGAAAACATTGGCCAGTGTTTACAGACCAAAGCGTAAAAAAGAACCCAAAACATGAAACTGTAAAACAAGAAAGAAAGCTAAAAAAATCAAAGCAGCAGAGGGGTGGGAATCCATCCCTCCCCTTGGACCTGGTGTCAAGCAAACCTTCCCTAAACGCGGGGCTGTCCCTGCCTGCAGCCCAGCTGCCCCACGCCCCAGAGCAGGGTCTGGTGCATCTCTGATGTCTGAATTAAAGGTTCTGCTCCCAGAGTACCTGAACCCGCACCAAGGACATCCCTCAATACCTGGGGCTCACCCCCTGCACCCCCAGGTATCTGAGTGAGACAACACCAAAGATTTCCAGAGGTCCAGGGGAGCAGATCTGCTGCTCTAAAGTCTGGTTTCCATCCTCACCCCGGAGCTGGCATTATTGCAACAATCCTTGAGATGACCCCAGCTGTCAAAAGTCAAATCAGATTTATAAAATGCTTGGGGTTCTAGAGGAAAGGTGCTGTAGGAATAGAAGGTGTTGTTATTGTTATTATTGTTATTTCTGTAATGAGACAAGCTCCCCGTGTCCCCTGGCGATAATGCAGCTCTCTGGGAGGGATAAACTATGGAGCCAACGTGAACCAGATTATTGCCTCATAAAACGGGACACCTGCCCTATTATCCCTTAAATAATAAGTACATAAAACAAATTTGACTGTAATAATAAAACATAATGGTGAAATATTTATGGGTAATTTTTCAATGCGGCACACGAGGATTAAGCCACGCAGTTTCTGCTGGCTTTTTACAGGAGTGGCTCTGGCTCTCAGGTCCCACAGAAATCGTCCCGTAAGGTGTCTGGAGGAGCTCAGGAGGGGCTGGGAAGGAGAGGTGGGGATCGTGAAATGTGGCAAACAAGCACAGAGCGCACCCTTGCCCTCGGCAGGCAGGAGGGGAAGGGGACCGTGGGGTTGAGTGGGGAAAACATTCCAGCCAGGTCGCTCCTCCCTCGCAGGGGTGTGCAGATAAGGCAGCTGGGCAGCAATTCAGCAGAGCAAAGGGTTAATCGGGGCAGCTCAGGAGCTGGGGCCGCCTCCCGTCACAGCAGCCACCAAAGAAACCCCCCCAAAAACTCCAAATGCAGACTGGGCTTGGGTCTGTTTGCTGATCAACTGCACCGAGCCCTTCATAAAAACAACTCTGAGCCCTCAACATGACAAACTAGCAAACAGTATAAAGAATTACTTCAGGGATCTCATCAAATTACATCTTTTACATCTCAGAGTTTCTCACTTACCTCTCACCTTTGCTAAATTCTTGTAACTGAAAAAGCCACAGGGAGGAAAAAAAAAAAAAAAATCACATTTTCTGGTTGTTCATTTGGCAGACCAGTACAGATAAACAGGTTCCGTAATTTCTTTCATACAGTTATTTCCATATTCATTTCCCTACTCTTCTGTGGGATGACTTCTGATAGAGCAACAAAGAGAGAAAAAAAAAATTAAATAAGGAAGTGCATTTCAAAGCAAGAGAATTTATGAAAGGCATCTGAGGCAGCAGAACCTCTAACCTGTGAGTACTTTCAATATACTTTAGATTTTAAGTTGTCAGGGTCACATTCTCAGTTTTTGAAAAGCACTCACGTCTGGCTCCTGAGACAGAGCCTGATTTAGTCTTTTATAGGCACATAGTACATGCTCTAATTAACCCAACTTAATTTTTGAGCACAGCCCCAATGTCTAATAGCCATGATGCAATATTCAGCAGATTATAGCACTTATTATTTTATAAGCCACCAGATAAAAATAAAGAGAATATCTGAACTGCATCTTTCTTTAGCGCTGTCTCCCAAATAATCGGATTATTGTGATTTGCTTTTTTTGAAAGCACGATGAGTTTATTTATTGCTGGTGTCTTCCCAAGCCGAAGGAAACACTCCTGGCTGTGGGTCTGAGGGGTCTTCAGCCCCACCACCCACCCCAGGGCTCTGCCCACACCCCATTAAACCCCTGCCTGCAGTCCTGGGCATTTTGGCAGCGTCTCTGCAGCTCCAGCCGGGATGATTTTCCACCAGCAGAGCCAGGACAGACAAACTCCCCTCGTGTGTGTGTGTGAGAATCTCTCCCTGCCCTCCTTCCCTGCGCTCTGCCTCCCTGCATGAAGAGTTCCTGTGTTTTCTCTTTGTATCGCTCTGGCTCCCAGTGCTAAAAGCCACATCCTGTTATGTTTGGTTGCTAGGTGGAGAAATGTTATCATGGGCTTCAGCAATAATTTATCCATGGAGCTAGAGGAGCTGTCATGTACTTCTGACAGTGAGCTGCAGCACTTTATCAGCTTGCCTGTAAATCAACCGTGTGTGGGTGAAGATGCCAGCAATGTTTGATCTCTCTCAGACACTCTAATAATCTGCTTTTGTCTGATTGATTCCTTCACATCACCAAGCACATTGCAACCGAGAGTGTAGTGCCCTCTGTTTATCTCCCTTGGTCATCTGCTGGAGGGCAGCAGGGCAGAAAATGCTGCTCTCGCCGAGATGTAAGAGTTTTTTGGAATTAGGGGCTTTACATCATACCCTGGAGCAGGTTTAGTCCAGTAAATCAATGATAGCAGAATTGAATGCGCCATAAATACCTCAAACCGTATCTCTTACAAGAATGTAAGAGTAATTCATAGAAACAGGAAAGGTAACTTTGCTGGGAAGAATTACGAGCCCTACGAGCTGGAGACATGCAGGTCTTTTACGGCCTGTGTTTACATCTCCCCTCTTGAACCCGGGCGAGAAATGCTCCGCGCTGGCATTTGGTCGCAGGCACTTCAGGGAGAATATTGAGCAGGGCAGGACGCTGTCAGAATTGATCAGGGCCCCTCAATCCGCAGCCAGAGTTTTGCTGAATTCCCGTCGAATTCTGCTCCACGCGGCCGGGCGCGCTCGGTGCCCTTTCTGCCGAAAACACACATGGAAGGGGGCACTCAGAGCACGCAAAAATACACCTGGAAGCGTGCAACCAGCAGCCAGGAGGAGGGAGCAGCGTGTGCCCGGGGATAAATGGAGCTGGTTTGTGGCGTTTCGCCTGTCACAGCCTTCCCCCAGCTGAAAATCAGGAGCTGTCTGTGGCAGCAGCTCTTTGTGCGCTGACCTGGGAGCAGCAGCAGCTCGGATTCCTGACCCCTCTGAGGGCTGGGGGTGGAAGATCGGGTGGATGTGATGGACTGAACCCCATCAGGGAAGCAGCGGAAAATCGGGTGGATGTGATGGACTGAACCCCATTGGGGAGCGGCGGAAGATCTGGGGGATGTGATGGACTGAACCCCATCGGGGAAGAAGATCTGGGGGATGTGATGGACTGAACCCCATCAGGGGAAGAAGATCGGGTGGATGTGATGGACTGAACCCCATCGGGGGAAGAAGATCGGGTGGATGTGATGGACTGAACCCCGTCAGGGGAAGCGTTTGGCGGCGGTGGCCCCTCCGTGGGTCATGGCGGGACGGCACAGGCAGCAGGATATTTGGGGAACGCTCTAATTCCAACCCAGCACACTGAGGGGAAAGGCTGGTGG
Organism: Donacobius atricapilla; assembly: GCA_013397315.1. Classification (NCBI taxonomy): domain Eukaryota; kingdom Metazoa; phylum Chordata; class Aves; order Passeriformes; family Mimidae; genus Donacobius; species Donacobius atricapilla. Next base: position 98,077 of record WBMY01006063.1, on the reverse strand, counting down.
TTCACAGCACCGCTGAATGCTAAAAAAGGGTGAAAATTCACACTGCATAATGTATTTGTAATTGTGCTTAAGGCAATGAGAGGAGAGAAATCCATGGAACAAATCTGGCATACGGTGTGGCCCTCTGTGGATGCTGCAGGAGCAGCTACATCTCCTCCAGGCCGACTGCACGGAGCAGTGGAGCTTCAGGAGTGGATCCAGCGCCTCCTCCTCGGCCCATCACCGTTTGGGGATCTCCCCAGGCCCCAGATTTATTGGATGAATTGGGATGGAGACAGGTTTCAGGGGCAGGCAGCCCCTTCCTGGCCCCAGCTGGTGGCCACACCTTCGAGGTGCAGCAGAGGGGCCCGTGCTGCCTCTCCACGTTTCATAACCCTTGCAGGCAAACTGAAACTTCCATTCGCAAGAGATTTCGGTTTTGGTTTGGTTTTTTTTTCACTGCACACATATAGAAGCAAGGAAAGTGATAAAAGCAAGGAGGCCTGAAGTTACAGCGGGGTGTGTCCTCTGTTCCTTCACCCACAGGCAGCATTCAGTGATTTCAGTTTCACTGAGAATCACAGAACACCCTGGTGGCTCCTCAAAGGCCCGAAACTGGCCTCCCTTCAGTGCGAGAGGGGGAGCCCACACAGACAGACTGACGGGCACAGCGACCTGCGCGTCGGGATAACAGAGACACCTTGGGAGGAGTTTAAATCCAGAGCTGTATTCCAGTTTGATCACAGCCGCCTGACCTCCCCTTAGCCACTGGCCTGCCGTCTGTGGTTCCCAGAGTTTGCCTGGAAAGCACAGCCAGAACTTTATTGGCTGAAATCATCCGGAAAGGCCCCAGTCCTGCCTTTCTTTGGGTTGATTGAGTGACGGAGGATGCCCATGGAGGCTGTGCTCAGACTGGATAAATAACTCAAGTCTAAATCCTCCGTGGTCTTAAACTTGCACACTCTAAGCTGCTCTTCAGCTTTATATCACCAATTAATTCAAATAAACCCACCATTAAGTCTCAAACCCTACTAATTTCTCGTGTTGCAGTATATGAGTTGGCACTTTCCAAAGAGAACTAGAAAATTAACGAAGAAAGAAGAGAAAAATAACAAAAAGGAAGAGGAGAACAAGAAAAGAGGAAAAGGGAACATGTCTAAGGAAACTACTCTTCCAATAACATCGAGATATCCTCAAGGGAGATGCATAAGTAGGAGATATTACATGGCTGAACAGTAAATATCACATTTCTTTTTACAAGCATGTTTCTGCATTTTATTATGTCTTGACTGGCAGACACATAAATTTCGAATATCCAGTCTAAGAAAGCTTAGGATCCCCAGGCTGTGCTCTCCACGGCTCTGAGTGGTCAGTGGCATTTTGTTATTCCTTAGCAAACAGATTAATTAGTGAAATACGTCCCAATCTAGAAAATCTAACGTTTCCACAAGCAAGCAAAAAAAAAAAGATTAAATTCTCGAAGTGCCGCTCTGCCACCCAACTTCCAGCTGGCGCTTGGTGGCATGTGTGGAAATAGATGGAGCCCAGGAGCTGCAGGAAGGAACTTCTTGGGCACCTCTGGCTGTCTGGCCTCCTTCTGCAGTATTTTGCTGCTGTCAGGCAGCGCTGTGTTATTTCCTGCAGCACAACCCCAGGCAGGAGGATTTCTGGATCATCTACCCGAGCCTTGGCCAGCGCTGAGTGATTGATTGAGGCTGTGACATGACTTTCACAGGCAGCACTTGCGGGGCTGGTACGAGCACAAGGGACTCGCTCGTTGTTTTGCGGTGAAAAGGAAAAACACTTGGAAGGCAGGAAGGGGAATTTCCTGCAGCTGGGACACTTCAGTGATCTGACATTAGTCTGTGTTTGTTTGATGGTGGGAGGCAGGACTGATGAAACCAGACTTGCAGTTTACAGTCCTAATTAATGTCATCAGGGTTTTAAGGGGAAAAGCCCTCACCGCAGCTCATTGATTCAAGTCCTTGGGAGACACATGCCCACAGTTTTGGTTTGCCCCAGGTAAACGCCCCTGTGCCCAAAGGAATAATTTCCTCTCTGTAGGAGGCACCATCAGGAAAGAAACTCCTACACAAATACGACCTTCAATCCACTTGTTTCACTTCCCAGGGCTAAGTCCGAGACCTGCACGTGATCTTTATCTCAGCTGTGAATTCCAGCTGAAGAATTCCCCATGTATTGAGCCCACCGCTGAACATTGTTAATCTCAGGGTCCCCGTAAATAAAGGATTCAATTTTGAAGCCTAAATTGAGACAATTCTAGTAAAATCATACATTGGCCAGGCATTTCAACATTCTGTAAAGGATATGGGGTGAAGCAGAGCCCTGAGAACGGGGCCAAAACCACGATGGAAGAGCAGAAACCTAAGCCCAGGAAATGAGGAAATAAATAGGATAAATCCTGCCTGTAGGAATAATAGTCCTGTCCTTTCCTGCTCTCTCCTGCTCAAGAACCACTTCTGGTAGAGGAGAGAAGGGCTCATGTTCCTTCTTTTAAAACTGAAGGACAGCATCAGTGCCCACTCAGATTCCAGAGGGGGAGCACCCAGGTGGAAATGGGGGATCCAGGTTTGATTCCCTCCTCTGGGAAGTGCCTTTGTTGTGCTGCTGGTGCATTTTCTGAAGGAGAACACGGCAGTTGAGGATGCAAACGTGCCCTGCAATGAGCCCCTCAAAGGGAGTCTGCTCACACACTGAGATGTGGGGTCATACTCTTCTAACCCTGCCAAAAAGGGGGTTCACCTGCATCAGCCCCAAACCAGGGGCTGGGAAGGCGCTACAGGACAGCAGGAACCCCCAGCGTGGCTGAATTCCCATTTATCTGGACAAGGGCTCCACGCAGCCGATTTTCAGGGCTGCAGAAATATTTACCACTGACACATCTCAGCAGATCAAAGGAAGCTGCTGCTGCTTAGCATTTCTGGCCTGTAATCTGCATTAATGTCTGTGCTCCTTGCAGCCTTATCTGAAATGTTAATGGAAACTTGGAGTTTGCCCCAAAGCACCAGAAATTTGGAGAAGAAAGCGGAGTGAGATTTCCCAGCACTCTCAGTGGGTCTCTCTAATGCAGAGGGGAGCGAGGCAGGTGGTGGGTCACAAACCCTCCCGAGCTGGCACCTTTTGTCCCCAGGAGGTGGCACAAAGGTGCATCAGAGTGCTGCAGCCCAGCCTGCTTCAGCCTGAGAACGTGCCAGCCCTGCAGCTGGGGGTGCAGCACGGGGGCTGGTTCTTAGAATTCAGGTGCAAAGGTGGAGTTGTCCTTTCTACCAGGGGCAAGGCGGCTCTCGAGAACACCCAAACCAGCCCAGGAGGGGAACCTGCAGCCCCACCACTGTCCTCTCCTTCCCTGCCAGCTCTTCACAGAGTCACTGCTGGAGCCCAGGGCAGGTGGAAAACCCCTGGAACTGCTCTGGGGGGTCCCAGACCCTGCCTGGCACCCCCANAGTGCCCTGAGACTGCTGTGAGGCCTTGAGATCAGAAATAGAATAAACACCTTTGGGGAGCGAGCCACAGGTTCCATCTCATCTTTTAAACCCTGGCACGGGACTCTGAGAGACAGAAAACCCCGAATTAGGGGAACGACGAGGTGAAAATCCCATCATCACACAATCATTTAGCTTTGCAAAACAGCTCCAAGGTCACCCAGTCCAACCTTTGGCCACTCTTGGTACAGTGTGCGTCAGTGCTGGTAGCAAACAGAGCAACATGGGGCTTGCCCTGCTGAAAATATCGAGTATTTCAGTACTTTTTTTCCTGAGAATAGATTAAAAAAATGTATATAATTGATATGGAAAACTTAATGACAGGCATTCTGCAAATAAAAATTAGCATCTAGTGGCTCATTTCTTGTCTGGTTCACTCCTACAACACTAAGGATATCCCAAGAACCATCAGGAGAGTCTGGGACCACGCTGTAATGTCCTGCCAGGCAGAATCAGGGCAGCTTTCACCGACTGTGCACGTCTAGGTGTGCAAAATCCATCAGTGACAGACAAGGCATCAAGGGCCGAGAAAAGAGAATTTCCTTTCAGCAGGAGGTATTCCCAGTGCAAATGAAAGCTGCTCCTCCTGACGTGGTATTAGAGACAGAGAGAAACTGCAAATTGAGTATTTCAATACCTGCCCACCACTAATTTTAAGCAGTTAAAAAAAAAAAAAAAAAAAAAAAAAAAGAAATAAAGGAGAGTGAAGGCAGCTCTTTGGTTGCATTGAGAACAATCAAACACCCTGGGACTGGCTGGCCTAGGGAGCTGTTAATGGGATCCAGAGTTTTTCCAGTCACTGGTTCCAGTCTAGCCCAGATTGGGACTAATTGGAAGTCATTATTACTTGATGGCTGCCCCGTGGTTTAAGTGACGTGGGTTGGAGGTCTCCGTGCACACGGAGTGAACACCTGGGCACACCTCACCCACTAAGGAGATCCTGGTGGTAATTCAGTGCTTTCCATCAGGAGTAAATTTAAAGATAAAATGTAAAATAAATCCAAATAATTTATCAACCATCGGTGACACCCGTTTTTTTTCAAATGTTGGTGCCCCAGAGTTGACGTGGAAGGCCCTAACAAAGAATCCCAGAATCACTGGGGTTGGAAAAGGCCTCCAGGAAAATCCAGTCCAACCTCAGACTGATCCCCACCCATCCTACCTTGGTCAATCCTGTGGCAAATAACACCGACCTTTCAAGCACAGGGCAAGATTGGTTTGGGATTGATGGTAATTCACCAATAATAACAACAGACTTTGGGCTAAACTGCATGCCTTGAATTAGGTTCACTAAATTACCTCAAAAATCTTGGGCAGAGATATGCAGTGCATAAAACTTACATAAAGGATTTCATTGATTTGTAAATTCATTCAACTCCCCCTGGAAATCTTATTTTCTCCTCTTTGCGTTTTATGATTCCACTTTTATGAATCAAATTTGCAAACTTTGAACCTACTCAGCCCTGGAATGTGCTCAACCGTATAAAAAGCCAAAACAGTTTCTCCCAAATAATCCCAATTATTCTCAATACTTACTTGCTATTAATTTATTTAATCCGAGCTATTGCTTAAGAAAATGATTTAAGTGCTTTCATTGGGATAGGGTTCTGAATGGACAAGGCATTTCGCATTATTTGCTGAAAATTCATTCTAGTGGGGAATGTTTACTATTCCTTTCACATGCAGTTATTCCTCTCAGTGTTAATCAGACAATCTTTCAAAGGTGTAGTCATGAAACTGGACTGGCTCCATGCCTAATCCAATATCTGCTGCTCAGTAAACACACACCTCTGGATGTATGTTTCCAGCCAAAGATATATATTTTCCAGGCAACTGAATTTTAGCAGAGTGGCAGAGTCAGAGGCAGGAGCCCAGCAGTACAAACAGATACTTCCTTGATGGAGATCTCATTGCTATATGCAAGCTGTTTTTAGTTTTGTGCTTAACATGCTTTGGGTGAAGAAAAACCCCAAAGCGAAGCTGGAGGATTTTCCTCGGTGATTCTGGACCGCACGTGCCGTGTTTGGGACACGTCAGTGACTCAGGGCTTTGCAGGAAAACAGAAGACATCACTTCCCTGCTTCATGCTGCATTGCTTCGGCAAAAGGAAAACATCTCCGCAGAGTCGTGGTGAGCAACCCCGGCGTGCCACGGCAGTGGGGAACCCTCCCCGAGGGCTCAGGAACTCATCCAGCAGCGAGGCAGGGATTAGAAATCTGGCTGGCCAAGGGGTAATCTGTGCCAGCTCTGCTGAGACAATAGCCTACCCTGAAATCAAAGCTGGAGACAATTTTGAAATCCCGGCGATGGCGTTTCTGAGTCCTGCAGCATCCCCACCCTCAGTGGGCTGAGGGACCCTGGAAATCCGCGAGCTGCCTTTGCTGGGGTCTCCAGGTTCAACCTGGGGGTTCGAGAGCATCAGCTGATCCACAGGGTGGTACCACGAATCCGAGTTTCGGCTGTGGTCGGGGTTCAGCCAGAGGCTGGCACCTGGAGCTTTGCGGAGGTGTGTGTGTGGGCAGAGCCCTGCCCAGGCCCCTGGAGAGCGCAGGGAACCCCTCAGCCCTGATCCCAGAGCGCAGCCCCTGTGCCCTGGGACGCCCTGCCCCGAGCACCAGCTCAGCAGCAGCAAAATCAGCTCGGGGATGGGGTGAAGGCGCATCCTGCTCGCTGGTGAGCGCGGAGAGCTCCCAGCAGGGTCCATGCCCCTGAGCCAGAGCTTGCAGCATCAGCTCCAAGCCCAATCCACAGCCCCGTGTCCCACAGATACTTTTATCCAAGCCCATTTCTCCCGTTTGTGCATTTATTAATGCAGGACGTGCTTTTACTTAACAACCAGCAGCTGATACAAGCGATTTCACCCCCTTGCTCCCACACGTTGAAATATTATTTTGTTCTTAATTTTCAGCCTCCTCTGCCTCCTCCTTTCCCTCTCTCCCCCCTTTTTTTATTTTATTTTGGTTGGTGACCACAAGCATAGTTTCAGTAAATAAAGCTGGTGCTTGATAACGTGGAACGGCCAGGAGCTTAACTCTGCCCTTGGAGATCGCTTACATCAAACCAGCAATCAAAAAGTGGTGCAGATAAAATTTGTCATCAGGGATTTCCTACAAAAGAATTACAGTGGAGAAATAGCCTGATCGATACTATGGATTTTCACTGCAGGGGCTGATAGTCCAATTGCTGTGAAACACTCACACAGATAAAAGGGCACGGCTGCCACTTTGTTAGAGGCTGCTGACTCAGCCCGAAGCCTGGCAGGTATTTATAGGCCAAAGTGATACAGAATTATCACCTTGCAGTGCCCAACTCTTGTTAGTTCTGAGATTGCCTCCCTTTATGGGGTTGCTAAATGCAGGTGAATGGAAAAATGATGGCTAACAGCTGTCAAAATGCAACAGAATGAAGTACTTAAATCTTTTTTTTATCCATTAAAAGGGTAACAACCGGACATAGATCATGGTGCAGACGTTGTAATGATATTTGGGGCCGGTAAACGAGGGGTTATAAACAATGTACACCTGATCAAAATGGTAAGAAAAATACAGAAGTTGTGAGGGGGGGAGAAGCAATAATAAAAATTCTTCTTGTTACTTCACAATATGTGGCTCGCCATCTACTTTGCTGCTTTTCCAAGAGCTCTCCAGGCTGCTCTGAGCAACCTCCAGCTCCATCAACACCATGATAATTTTATACCTCATATACCACGGGGAAAACTGCTCTCACAAACCACTGGGATGGCTCCAGGAGCTCTCCTTCCTTGTTCCAAGCCAGCGTTTTACACCCTCACCAGGATAAAATGCTGATGGGTATTAATATTAACCCACTGTTTCACTCACAGACGCTTTGTAGGACCAGAGCACGGTGAAGGAAAAGAAATGCTCTCATTTTTTGGTCCAACAGGGAGCACGAAGCCTCTCGGTCCTGGCGGACCCTCCCCAGGCATTATTCCATCGCTAGGACAGGCCCAGGGGTGGTGAGGAAGGGGCACAGTAACCCCGTGTTTATTTTTGGAGTTGTCTACAGTGAGAGATTGGCCTTGACTGCGCAGGGATGACGCCTGGAAGGGCACACAAGAAGCTCTAGTGAGATATAAAAAGAGACAGGAGGATCTGCACAGACTTTGCCCTACCAGAGCCTCCAAGGTCTTCTCCTCATCGCTGATGGAGGTTTTAGCAGCTTAAAACCAGCTCCAGAACCGGTTCAAATGTATTTTTACAGGTGCCTTGTTAGCAGAGGCAGAGCCCCCCAAGCTGGGCTTTAACGCTTACAATAATTTATAACCTCCCAGTCAGGCTCCCAGAAAACTAAAGCCCAGATAAATACGTTTTTCTAACATTCCCTTGAAAAATCCCGACGCCCTCAGCAGGTCACCTGCTCTTACATAACGGAGAGTATTTCTTTTACTTGTAAATCCGTGGCACGCCCCAAACTGACCCTTTCAGCACTCAGAAATTGGTTTTAAACCCAGGCAGGGAAGTGAACTGCACTTTCCAAAGGGAGCACCAGAGAGGGGACGAAAACAAAGAAGAGAGAAGAAAAAAAGAAGAAGAGGAGGAGGCTTTTGATTTCCATAATTGGGCTGTGCCAGGACAGGGATGATGGGGCACTGATGGGTCTGGGTCTCTTCCTATCCTGTACCTAAAAGTTAAGTGAGAGGAATCATCCCAGTTTTTACAAGAGGTTCAGAGATCCATCATGAATAGTGCCTTGAAGATCTCGTTTACTTGGCTCACTGGTTTTCCCCCCATTAGTACTGTTTTTAAAACCATCTTGTGTGTCTTGGAGAAACACAAACAGGAGGATTGAAGAGCCGAACTTTTCTAAATGCTTCAAGAAGATCATGGCCAGCAGGAGCTGGAACTCAGAGTGGTTTTTGCACCCCATGTTTTGGACTTCATTTAACACCAGAACCTTGAACTGAAGGAAGAAACACTGCACAAAACCTGCCAACAATACCATTAAAAAACAGCACAAAGAAACTGGACTCGGGTATCACTGGGAGAAGTTTTTGGTGAGCTTGACCACAATATTTGACTGCAGGAGCCTCAGAGAGAAAATGCACAGAGTTTGAATTCAAATACCGGAACATAAAGCAAAATATCAAACGAAATCGTGGTTTGGTTGCCTGTAAGAAACGCTGCAGGTTTCTAAACAAACATCTTCCCCAACCAGGAGAGAAGCCACACCTTCCTGTGTGCTCCATAGGGAAAATTACTGTAGTGCTTGTCTGAGCTGCCTGGCGCTGGTAGAATCATAGCTGCTCTCATCAGAGTGTTGTTGGATGAAGTTTACTGTCACTAGCAATAAGCAGTAGATAAAAGGAGGGAGGGGAGGGGGATAAGAAAACAAAAGGGAAAAATAGAAGCTAAAAAATTCACCGGAGGTGAAAAAAAAAAGGGGGGGGGGCAAAAAAGAAGATATACATAAACTAGCTGTTTTTGTCTTTCTAGTTGCTGTGATGTGCACAAAGGAAATAGACTGAATAAAATCACATCTCAGGAACACCAACATAAATTCCCCCTTGCTTTGACAAGTACGTAATTTTGTGCAGTGATGCTCTTCACATCTGGAGAGTTATGAGGCAATTTCATTCCCATCTGACAAATTTACAAAGAAACATTAGAGAGAAGGGATTAGAAAAGCGAGAAATCTTTATAGACTTTTTCCTCAGGCTGTATTTTCCTTCCATCTTTTGGCTCTTCCTTGAGGAATATGTATGAGTGACTCATTCTGTATGAACGCCATAACTGAAACACTTAGCAGATAAGCAGAACATGAAATGTGCTTTAAATCAACTAATTGTATTTACATTATCTGGGAGGGCTGATCCCGATTGGCTAAAGTTTGGGGAAATTTGCTATTGTGCATTTTCAAGATAACAATTTAAAACTGGGAGGGGAAAAAAAAAAAAAAGAAGCTAAAGTATTATCTCCAGAACTTCACAGGAAAGTCCAGGCCAGAAGAATAATTTGCATTTGAAAAGCACTTCCCACCTTCCAGCTCTGATTGACCTTTTTGGTCTCATTATGGGCTCATCAAGACCAATTTTACACCTTGGGAAACTGAGGTGGATTAAATGATCTCCTGAATTCCTGGAGAAAATGAAGGACGGGGAAGGGATGGTTGGGCTGAGCTCACTCTTGTGCAGCTCAAAGCGCTTTTCCAAGGAGGCCGAGCTCCAGAGAGCATCTCCTCCTCACAGGCCACTTGATGGAACACCCTGATAGAATTCAGACCACTAAAAAACCATAAAAATGGAAGGATGAGATGGGCAAGGTGTTGCCAACACCTCTGAAAGGCACGGGAATTTTGGTTTCGTGGCTGCACCACCACAGGTCCTTTCTGCTTTTCTGGTTCAGCCTCCTCTTTGCTGACAGGGGAAAATTCTGGCAGGGACTATTCCAGCCACAAATGCTAAGAAGGAATGCTGCAAAGGCTTTGCTCTCTCCTGCGAGGTTTTTCTACGACCATGGCTCGTTGTGGTTACACTGTTGAAGACGTGCAAGCTCAGCTGATATATGGCTACTACAGCAGAGCGGTATTTTATGTTCTCTGTGTAATCAGCACCAGTTTTATTAAAATTCCCTTTTTTTTTTTTTTTTTTTTCTTCACTATTTGAGTACCAAAACATTGCCGTTGCTCCCCATTGGTGCAACACCAAGGAATTTCCCCCATGGATAAGTTCCCTGCCATGCCCAGCCTTTGTCTCCCTTGTGGCTCTCTTGGTAAGGTCAGGGCGCTGGGACTTCTCCTTCCATTAATGAAAATTACACGATGGCGCTCGGAAGTTCCAGCACACATTCCTTCCTTGGCACCGAGATAAAATGTAATAAAATGCAGATGCTTTCTGATAGAGAGCACAGATGAAAATGTTTTATAAGCACGGCTCCTGGAGAGGGGAAAGCACAGGGGACGCGGCTCCTGGAGAGCCCCAGAGCAATCTCTGCAATCTCTGCCTGTGACAGGAGACAGTCGGCGCTGGGCTATTTATGAGCTTTTTCATGGGGCCCAGGTGGAGCTGCTGGCAGGCAGGTTTATGGCCCAGGGTCCGGCTGAAAGCAGGGAAGTGCAATAAATGGGGGCTGGGATGGGGAAGGGGGCTGCATTTAAAGGAGTTGCAGGTTTTGGTGTCTCCGGTGTGCAGCCAGGGCAGCTCCTGACCGCGCTGATCCTCCTCGGGGTTCCATCTGTCATCCCCCTTCCCCTCCTCTGCATGGACCAAACAAAATTCCTGTTGCTGTTGTTGGGACGGGCACGGCACAAAGGGTGACACCGTAAAAGTTCAGAGGGCTCTTTATTGCTGCCTCATGCTGCCTTTTATACAGTTTTGACAAACATTCTAGTTGGTTAACGGCGTTCTTGTTAATTATTCTATTGGTTAGTAAAGGGTATTTTACTTGTCCATCCAATCTCTCTTTTGTTTGCGTATTTTCTTTACTGATTTTTGCGGGACGAATCCCTCGTTATTGCAGGTGCATTGATTTTTCGCCCTCAGAACAGGTTGTTGTGTTAAAGGAACTTCTCATTCTCAAAATGGGAACTCACAGGTTAGTTCTTGGCTGCACTTGGCAGAAATGGAAGGCCGGATTTGTGCCCTGTTCCTACGTGTCACAAGACTTTGGTTCCGCTTAAGGAGGGATGAAAGCCACATCTCCTTCTCTAATAAACAGATAAAAAAACCCTCCATTTCCTATGCTTTCTTTATAAAGAAACTTCAGTAATTTTCTTGTCTGGACAAGGTATTTTCTTCATGTTTTGGGTAGAAGGGGATGAGTTTGCAGCACAAACGATTTCTGCTAAAAACAATTAAACCTCCTAAATATTTTTGGTTGAGTTATCAAGAGGCTCATCTCTGTGGAGAACTTCTTTGTGAGTGCTGCTGTGCTCAACAGGTTTGTACAGCTCCTCTGGCTGCATGGGATTAGCTGGCTGAGAGCTGGATGCACACAGGATATCTTAAATAGAAAATTAAATTAATATAGAAGCATGTTTTCAGGAGCACAAATGGACAGCTTGTCCCTTTGAGGACTCACTGCATTCCTAGCTCTCTTTGAAAATTGCTATATTGAAATTAAGGTGGACAGTCTCTATAAAAATCACTTCTGAAAAAATAAAAAATAATTATTTAGATTTTTTTTTTTTGTACATGCGAGATGTCTAAACATAACCCACAGTGAGCATAGGGTAGTGGAAATCAAAAAAATAATATTTGAATTATTTTGATCATGATAATCCCCAATTGTTTTGAAAGTAAATTATATTTGATAGTCTCTCCAGAATGTACTTACAAATTCATAGGAACACCATTAAAATACAGCATTAATTAACATCCACTTTTATAAAGTGCTTCTAATATTGTATAAACAAGCAAGAGTTGAAAAGCTTATTTTTAACTTGGATCTGCATATGCAGCGTGATCATAGTGAGCTACAAAAAAATACCCAAATAGCAGTGGGAAATGAATTTTCACAGTTTGCTTCTGGTTGAAGACACACCAAAGTACCTGTCTTTAATTTGAGGAGCTGTGAACAAAAGGTGCTTTGCCAGTTTAGCTTCGTGTTTCTGAGCTGGTGGCGGCGCAGCCATGGCTGGAATACTGATGTGTCAATACTCGTCAGCCCAAATGATAATCAGCAGCTGACTCGAAATAACTTGAAACAATCAGAAGGGATTGTGCTGCCTTGTGCTGGGTTACAGCAGGACTGAGCTGGGTTTCATCTCCCCAAAAAAATGAGGAGCTGGGCTGAGGCTGATTTCCACCACGAGCCTCCATCAGCACCAAGAACCACAGTTTGGGGAGTTGTGGTGGTTTTAGTATTTGGGGCTTTTTTGTCAGGTATGATTAGGAGAAAATAAAAAGCAAAACAGGCCTAAAACTTAAGAGTTACAAAGATAGTTTATTTGCACACACTAAAGAATGAAGAAAAGGGAAAAAAAAAATTGAACCTCTTAAAATACTTTTCTTTCCAGTCCAACCTAAATTTAGCAAGGAAAGCAAGACTAAAGCCCCTCAAAACTCGGTTTTACCAGTTGAGATCCTGGTGGTTGTTGGATCCTGACTTCACTTGCAGCCATGCAGGCCATGGTTAAGCTCACCTTGATTTCACTCAAAGCACCGTGCTGAAATCTAACCCAAATTTTTAAAAAGTGTTATTTGTAACAGTATCAAATTAATCTGGAGTTGTAGGCAAAGTCTGAAATCTGCCCCGAGGTGGAAGTGGGAAGCTCCTGTCCCCAGTGAACGCCTGGAGGAGGTCAGGGAAACCTCTCTGCCAAGATCCCAGCGCTGAATGTTGGGTTTGGGTTCAGCTGAACTCAGGCAGGTGTCACCCTGATTTTTCAGCCTTCTCTTCTGTTTCACAGTTTCATGGTTTGGGTTTTTCCTCACGCTTGGGTGATGTAAACACAGCCAATGTTTTCATAGTTTCAAGGAAAGTTTTCATTCCTGTTCTGAGAGATACGGACAGCTGATGGACAGTTGTCCTGACCAACGGGATGGGGAAAGGTGTCAACCTTCTCCCCCAATCCCTGGCCTTCGTAGAAATACTATAAAATGGAATCAGACCTTTTTAAATAAATCAGTTCATACCTTCTGATCAAAGTGTGAGTGTGTGTGTGCGACAAACAGTGTCAGGCAGGGTCTGTGAATAGAATAAATTCCCAAAGTTCTATAAATGCAAAAAGGGCCTTCCTAAACCCCCCTCCCTGCCCAGATGCTGCTGCCACATCCTGAGTCCCACTGATGCAGAAAGGAAGGGACCTCTGCAGGATCAACGTCCCTGCGCATCCAGGACAGACCTTTCAACCAGAAAACCCCAAACCTGCCAATAAAACCGGGCTGGAAAACACCGGTCAGTACCAAGCACCACTGACGGACCAAGAGCTGCAAACTGTTGGTACCACGAGGACAGAGCAGAAATTTCAGGGCAGTTCCCATTTCCTGAACCCTTGAATAACAGCAGGGGAATTATTGTGGGAAATCTGCACCCTTAAGACATATTTTTTAAAAAAATCAGAAACTTTTGTCCCCCCTTCTTTTCTTTAAAGAGACAAATCTTTAAATGGGGCATTTTTATCACTGTCTGGAAATATTTATTTATGCAGTTATGGTGGGAATAGTCACAACAGTGACTGTGGTGCTCCAAAGAGATGAGAAAATGCAGTTGGCAGGTGCCTTTAACTAGATCAACTGATTAGATGCAAAAAAAGAGACAAACCTTCAGACAGACAAGCCCTTCTTAACCCTTAAATGTGATAGGCATCTTGAAGACATTGTTATAAAAGCTGGGTGTGATGTTTTAAAGCACTGCTGGCTCCTAAGATCACTCGGGGATCCTCCAGGAGCTTCAAGCCTTCAAAAGTGATCCAGGAAATGCCAAAGTACTCTGTGCTTTTCAAAGGCTGAACCCCCCCCCATCTTCCCGTGGTGGAAGAAGAGGAGAAAGTGATTTTGCTGCTTTTTTTGGCTGGACACCTTCCAGGCGACACGTGTGGGTGTAACCCTTCTCCATTTTAAGGGAGATGTTTACTGAGCAGTTACAAAGCAATGAGGGGCTGCTGAGAGCCAGATTTGCTCTGGGAGATGTTCAAACAGCCAGCACCAGGAGCTGCTCACAGAATTAACATCACAAGTACAGGAGAAGCTCAGCACAGACAGCCCGAAGAAACGTCGGAGATGGAATTCAGGAGCAGGAATTCAAAGGTGGAAGGGCTCGACATTTCTGAGCCTGAATTTCAGCTCGCTGACCATTGCCGGCTCCTTTCCCAAGGGAAAGCTGCCAACAGTTTCTCTTTCCAAAACATCTCTCTGCGTTTCTCAGCACAGGCTCAGCAAACAGTGTTCCCTTTGCCAGAACAACTGTCCCAGGGGTTGTTTCCTATTCCTGAACCAATGGAGAGCAGTGTCAGTGCCATGGAGCAATAACAGACCTTTTTACACAGCGTGTTCTAAAAGAAACTGCTGGGGTTGTAAATAAAGCTTCTTTCTCTGCTGACAGCTCCATGGAGTCAATCCATTCCGTGTCCTGCCGTGACAGACGGGATGTCTCTGATTTTCTCCAAGCCAAGCCAGTGATAAAACCACCCCCAAATCCCTGTGGCTGTTCCTGACCCTCCAGTGCTGGTCCCCCGGTGCAGATTCCTGGTGCTGCGGTGGTGGAGAAGCCATTTGGCAGCACTGTGCCGCTGAAGAACATCCACGTGCAGACAGAAACTCCCACTTGCTACTTTAAATCGGCTTTCAGTAGTTTTTGTACCACCAAAATAGCACAAAATATATTCACCCCAAGCTTGTGCCCTAAAAATTCACCTGTTCACTAAGGAGTGCTAAATGAACCAAAACCTTGAAGCGCTGGGGACAGGATAATGCAGACTAAGTATCCTGACCTTGACTTTTACATTCTTCTCCATCCCTAATTGTCCTGCATTGTTTTCTTATTTCTAATCCAGGTTAAAACGTGTGGCTGCAGCTTCAGCCTCAGGTGTTTTTCCAGCGGTCTTGGTGAGTGGACAAGTCACTCCTGAGCCCTGAGCTTCTCTCTCTAACACTTGCTCACCCCACGGAGGAGCCACAAAGTTGGTTCCTGCACAAAGAGATCCGAGAATGGAAAATACAAAGGCAACGCAAAGCGATAACCACGTTTCTCATTTCAGACGAGTGGGTGACAAATTGCTCATCAGATCGTACAATTTGGGTCGCTCTTGCTTGCTTGCTAATTAACCAGTCTGACATTATGTTTCCTCCCTCTTGCCTCCACCCTTGCCTCCGAACTAATCAGGGCTCAATGACAGCATCACTTATCCCAGGACACATTCCAATAATTAAGGTTTGGAGGACATCTTGCCAACTCCAGCACATACCAATAGGATTTTTCTCTCCCTCCACCGCTGTGCCGGTGACATGTGACAAGACAAAGCCCTGCTCTCATATACATAACAGCAGGATGCTTTCCCACCTTTTAATGGCTGGCTGCATCTCCCCGCAGCAGCTCTGACAGTGGGAAAGGGCTCTGCAGGGATGGCTGTGCCTGGAGGAGCGGGACCCCACGGGCAGCAAAGCCCCCTCGTGTTGCTCTCGGCTGCATCTGTGGCCAAATCCAAACGCTGGGTGCAGGAGCACAGGGTGCCCTAAGCCGTGCTTCCCTTCCTACTGTCGGATTATGCCCTTTTCCGGCCCGGAGATGGGGCAGCTGAGAGGAGTTTTAGAAACTTTTATTCCATTTTCAGTCTCATGTGAAGGGTGAGACAATACAGGTGTTATAATTTGCACCATCACAATCAGAAGCCAAATTATTTCTTAATTACAATCCATTGTAAGAGTTTCTTGGCCTGTCAGCTTTTGCCACACAATGCTGTTAATGCCTTAAAGCCAATATCTAAAATTACCCCTCGTGGGTCCTACTACAGTGCACCTTTCATAGTTCTATTTCTCCAAAGTATCTGCTCTTATTTGCAAGGCCATCTTTTGAAAATTTCCAGTTCCATTTCTCTCTCAACAACATCTGTCCTATCCCATGGCATTTCTCAGTCAGCATTTCCTATCTCAAGGTTTGCACAGAGATGCACAAGACCGTGTGAGCCTCCTGTCAGGCTTTGGGAATCCTCTACAGATCCGCTTCCCTTCCTGCTCTCCTTTTCTTGCTGCTCTATGGCTTTGTTTGGTTCCCAGGACTCCTGGCACGTCCCGGCTCTGCACAGGAGAGGCAGCCCAGGCTGGTTGCTCATCCCTTCCTCAGATGTTTTCTCCCTTCAGTTCCTCCTGGGAAAAGCCAGTTTGTCGGAAGTGTGAGCCCCTGTCTGAGCTGAAAGTCTGGACTTGGCACGAGCAAAGCCCGATCCCATGAATTGGTCTGAAATTGCAAAGGAACCCCAAAGAACCATCTGGATTCTATCTGCATTGGAACCTTCAGAAAGGTAAATGATTTTACAGAAGAGATTTATATTTTCATTTTGGCTAATAGTCGTTAGCTTTTCTTAGAGCGCCTGCTGGAATATGGCTACGAATGCTCCTCTCCAGGAAGCTGAAATGTCCTGGTGATCGGCTCTGAAAAGCAGAGGGAGACACTCCCCATCTTCTCTTGGTGCTTGGTTCTGAGGCACTGTTTTCATCAGCAGTGGGATCATACGGAGAAACCGGGAAAGGGAACATTCCCTGTGGACAGAAATTCCTGGGGATGGACAGCCCTCCAGCCAGCATGAATCAAACCCCTTTAACTGACTTTTGCAATTCTGCTCTACATCGCACACGCTGGGCCTGGGCAGCCTCCACCGGGCACTTCCAATACATTTAATGCAGATAAAAGAGAATAAAAGACAATTTGGTGCCCCTAAGATCTCCTAATGTCACTTAGTGTGGAAGGCAGGCACCGGGGGTGGGACAGGGGCTGGAGGAGCCTGGATGGATTTGTGCCAGGCCACAGAGATGAGAGGAATTTCACTGAGGCTGGGGGGAATATCCAGCATTGCTGCTGCTGCTGCTGGCTCCAGGCTGGAGCCGGAGCTGCTCCTTCTCCTCTCTCTTTTGCATCAGCAGGTATTTGCTTTTTTTGGTCCCAAAAAAGTCCAACAAAACCTCTATTTCATAAAGAACTTTCAAGGTCACTTGCATAAAATGTACAAAAAGCACATTTTTGTTGATGGAATGGCCCTTTGATAATGAGGTAATTAGTGATATTACAGCAGGAGAAAAGGGGGGGATTTCTTCCTCCTTTTCTTCCTTTCTGCAAACCCAGTGAAGTGGCAAATTTTGTCACAGTTGCTGTATGTGCACAATATTTCACCCAGCTCCACAAAGTAATGTGTTTTTTGAGTAGCTACTGTATTTGCTGAAACTAAGTTATAATAATTTTGATGACTAGGAACAAGATTAATTCAAGGAACTACTATTCTCATGACAATTGCAAAATCCAGTAGGGGACAGAGTGAGTATGAATAGAAATGTTTGGGCATCTCCCTGCTTCATCAGTGAGGAGCCTGAGATGGAAAAAATATCCATCAAGGATGTGAGGGGGTCACATCTCTGGAGGTGCAGCAAGGTAAGCAATTAATTTCTCCATAAAAAAAAAAACAAACCCAGGAGCTGCAATCAAAACTCTCATCGAAGGAAACATGAATATCTGCACAAAAGGAGGATAAAACCCAGTGGAAGATATAATTACATTAAATTATAGCAACTGCCATGTAAAAACACCAATGAAAGTAACAAGAAGAGGATTGTCATTTCCTTTAGAAGTGATGTTTGGTGACATCTCAGTGTTCACATCCCCTCGCCCATGGAGATGTGCCAGCTCCCCAACATCTGAGGGGGAGACAAAGCCCCATCCCACAGTGCAGCTGGGAGCAGAGCTTGGTTTGTCACTCGGCAAGTGACAATCAAAACTGGCTGAGCTCTTCCAAAGGGGTTTTACTTTTTTTCCCCCCAAAAGCTACAACCCTGTCGCCCTGATGTTTTTCAGCTTCTCTTCTGTTTCACAGTACTTCATGGTTTGCGTTTCTTCTCATGCTTGGGTGATGTAAACACAGCCAATGTTTTCGTAGTTTCAAGGAAAGTTTTCATTCCTGTTCTTAGAGCTATGGTCAGATGATGGACACTTGTCTTGACCAACGGGATGGGGAGAGTTGTCAGCCTTCTCCCCCAACCCCTGGCCTTTGTCGAAATACTATAAAATGGAATCAGACCTTTTTAAATAAATCAGTTCATACCTTCTGATCGAAGTGTGTCTGTGTGAGTGCGACAAACAGCATCACAACCAAAAGCTACAACCTCTCGTGCAAAGCAACGCTGGCCTGTGCCTGGATCCCCCGCAAGACGAACACCAACCACCAATAATTCCATGAAGAATTTTGGAGAAATGGTTCACAGATTAACATTTTCCAGAGAGGAAGCAGATGAGACCAAATTTAGAGCAAGTAAGTGATATGCACATATGTTATGTAAAGGCCTAATATTCACTGAGGAGAAGGAAGTATTTCTCAACTGCATGTACCAGGGAGCTGGGATTTGGAGATCTATAAATAGTTTGCTGGAGTTATGGAAGCAGAGAATCACAGCACCAAAAAAAAAAAAAAAAAAGAAAAAAAAAAGAAAAGTAACAAATTAAAAATTATCAGACATTGAGTTGATAAGAAAATTTTCTGTTCTGAAGCAGAAGAAACACCAAGACTTTTCCTGCTGCCATTCTGTTCCAAAAGCACTTTCCCCCAGTCAGGTGCTGGCCCAGGTTTGGCACCTGCTGGGCTGTGCTCAGGGCTCTGCATTGTGGATTTACAGAGCTGTGGTGACATCACTCCCTTACTGCTCTGAGATATTTTTGTGCAAACAGAAGAACTGCTGCTAAAAGGCTTTCAGCTGTTCTGAAGTCAGTCTCTATCTTCCTTTGGCCGGATGACACTGGACATAAAAAAAACCCCACTGGCCTTTCTCGACAAACCTTGAAAGCATCAGATTTTAGTAAAATCACTCTGGAGAAACGCATTGCAAGTCAGGCAGCATTCCAGAGTAAAATTCCCAACCAAGCAGAGGGCTGGCCTCTTTTAAATGCTCCAACCCCTTGCTCAGTGCTGCACGCTGTTTCACCTGTTTGTACTTCACTTGTGGTGTCTCTGCAGGAGCTTTAATCAGCGCAGTCTCGGTGAAAGTGGATTTTCTGAACAGAAACTGCACCCCGGAAAACAACGCACGAGTTCCTTGAGCTGAATGTCAACACGTGTGAAAGGAGGAGCCAGTGGATGCAAAATGTTATCTCCTGATGCCAGAGCCTGGTGGCAGCACCAAGTGCAGAGCGAGGCACCAGCCGGGCTGTGAGGCTGAAGTTCTCCCCACCAAGTGATTTAAGCAGAACAAATTGAAGCTTGCAGGAGTCCGAGTAGTAAAACCCGTGGAGTTGTTCAACTGGCTTTGCTTAAAATGATGAATTAGTTGGGCCATTTCTTTTCATGGCGAGCAGTGAATCTGGGTTGTCCGTCAGAGCTGTGAATCGGGGGAGTGGGAGCAGGAACCTCGGGCATTGTGCTGATGATGCCTCAGGATTTCAGCTTTTGTGTTTTTATATATTCATAATCCTGCAATTCTTCAGTGTAGAACTCTAAACTCCACATGCGGTGTGAGCTGCTGCCTTCCCACTTTGGTCAGACACAAAAATTCCTCACCAGGCCTGGGAATCAAGGACAGCTCACCTCACTTGTAAACAAAAGTGAGTTGGGGGCAGCAAACTGGGGGTCAATGACTTCGTTACCTGAAGCTGTAATTGGAAGATGAACCCCCAATGTGCAAATGGACCAAACTTACAAAAGTATGAAAAACTGTGACCCGTTGTGAATTTTGCGTGCAGCCCCTGAGGGGCTTTGTCTGCCCTGAAGGCACCTGAAGGCCCTTCAATAAAATATACCCACTTTTTATTCCCTTAATTCTGTCTGGATTCTCTTTTTAGGTAGTCCCAAAAAGCACCAGTGGGACCTGACAGGAGGTGAGGACCCGACGTGGACGCTTTGGATGGAGCAAAGCCAAACACAGAGATCCCAGGGGCAAAATGCAGCAGAGCCCTGGCCAGGCCCGGGCCGTGGGGTGACAGGGGGACNCTCTGTTGGAGCCTGAGGAATCGTGCCCGTTAATCCGCGCCACGCTGCGGGGACAATGCAGGATGAGGAGAGATCCCATTGCTGCTCTGCTAAAGCAATAATGAACCCCCTAATTTATTGTTTCCAAACCAGCTTATTCCATTTTAGAGAAGAATGCACTGGGTTGCACCTAGACACCAAATTTGAGCACAGCTATTATTAATTTACTTTTCTTTTCTTTTTTTTTTTTTCTTTTTT
>WBMY01006063.1:43381-74418 GCA_013397315.1 Donacobius atricapilla | reverse complement strand
AGCTCACTTAAAACCCCAGCCTGGCAAAGCTCACTCAAAACCCAGCCTGGCAAAGCTGATGCAGGTGGATGATGAATATTTTGACTATCAATTCCTATCAATTCCTATCAATTCCTATCAATTCCTATCAATTCCTATCAATCCCTATCAATTCCCTGCCCTGTGCTGCAGGCAGGAGGATGCTCCGGCTTGGACCGTGTCCCTTGCAGGTCTCAGGTTTGACAGCTGCTCTTCCCTGCCCTGGCAGAATCTGTCTCTGGGCATCCCAGACTTGCAAAATGCAATGTCTCCTCCACCCCATCACTTGGAGAGGACTTTACAAAGATGGACACCCTTTCCAAACCTTTTTTTTTTTTTTTTTTAAACTGCTGGAGAAGTTTGGAGCATCTGCAGCCAGAGGGATCCCAGGAGTTCATTAGTGGCCCAGTTTCCCGTGGCTCTGTGCCACAGCCCTTCTGCCTGAGCGACTTCGACAGCAGCCCTGTCCTCACGTGGAGTTTTTAATAAGTGTCAGAAAACCTGAAGTCCTAACATATCCCTAATGTCCCTTTTTGGCATCGTTAACCGCCAGAGACGGAAGAATGAAATTGAAATGTCTGTCTCCAGAAAAAAAAGAAATCTCACCTGGGCTGGGTGTCAGGGAGTGAAGGGCTGGGGGAAGCTGCAGGAGGATCAGGTTCGGTCCTTCCAACTCCTGCTCCAACCCAGCAGGGCTCAGCTGGAAATCAGCCCTGTTTGACAACTTTTCCTTTTTCCTTTTTCCTTTTTCCTTTTCCCTTTTCCCTTTTCCCTTTTCCCTTTTCCCTTTTCCCTTCCCCTTCTCTTCCCCTTCCCTTCCCCTTCCCTTCCCCTTCCCAAAGGAAATGTTGCAGGGGTTTCCAGCCGGGCTTTGGAGCAGTTTTGGGATGAGCTGCCCATGGAATTTTGGCTGTTGGCTGGGCCGGGCTGGTGGGGATGATGCAGAGCTGGCACCGACAGGACGGGAAGGAGCAGAGACTCTGCTGCTCCCAGCTGGAGGCTCCGAGGCACCAGGGATCTCCAGGAATTTGTGANTAGGACCCAGCAAAGCTCAGGATGCAGCCAATATTCCACATGATGAGTTTGTAGGAATATTTTAGTGGATACTCTCGGAAAAATTGCACTATGGAATAAATGAGGCTTTAATCACCTTTTGTTATCCCAGGGTAAGCAGCTTGCCCTTTTTATTAAAAGTCAAATTACAAATGTATCAAGAAAGGCCCAAACCTGACCCTGTATTAGATATCATTGATGTAGTTACAAATACATTCTCAATATTTAATATTTATGACTTAAATACATAGAATATAAACTTTAATACTTATGAATGTGACTTCAATAGTGAGAAGTTTTTTAATATATATTTTTTAAAGACTATGCTAGCTCAAAGTTTTTGATTTTTTTTTTTTAAACAAAGCTCTCTCTGTCTTTGGGGAAACTAATGTGATCATTTTAAGGAAGGCATTTTCTGGGTGTTTTTTTACTATTACACTTCACTGAAAAAATTGTGTTAAGCTATGCTTTAAATCAACATTTCCTCAAATGCAAAAACTGATGCTAAAGTTATATGGCAGCTTATGATAGTTGTAATTCACATAAAATAAAATTTAAAAAAAAATCAGTTTATCACGAGTGTTCTTTCCGGCAAGGATTTCTACAACCAGTGGCTAGGAAATATTGTTGATTTTCAGACCAAATCCACAAAAGGAATCCACAGAAAATTACACAAAAGGAAATCCACAGAATTGCCAGGGTTTGTGGAAGAGAGAATCAAATCCCGTTTGGAATGAGGGAGAGGCTCTGCGTGGAACTGCTGAAACAGCAACTTCAGCAGCTGAAGGTCCTGTAAGAGACGTCACAGGTTTGCCAGTTCTGAGAGGGACTCAGAAATTAAACAAAACAAAACAGTCCCAAAGAGCAGATGATTTGGGGTCTTCAAGATGCACGGTTTTTTACAGTTATATTAAGATTTTTTTTGGAAAAACATTATTTCCAAGTGCTCAGCACAAAGCAAGATCTATCCGGAGTTCAGCTCCGTGGGGCTAAAGGCAAACTAATAATTTAATTCCAGCGAATATTAATGATCTCAAACGTAATTCTCGAGGTATTTGTGCAGTAACTTCTACATTTATTTATGTGCGAGCAAAAAGGGCTTTATTCTCAAAATCAGGTCTTTACGACCAAAGGATCATAAAGATTCTTATTGATTCCAAAGAGTTTTTGCTGATTCTCATGTTTGAAACAGAACAGGGTTTTTTTTCACCTTTGCAATGTTCTCTTTTTGTTGTAGAGTGTTAATTAACCAGTTACAGTGAAAATTAATCCGACAGCAATTTTTTTAAAGACCGTGCAGGTGCTGCTGCCTGTTTCAGGAGACACTTTGATTTAAAATTTGCCCCAAATCTTAAAAGCTGGCAAAGAGAAGCCACTGAATTTTTCTTAGAAGCTATTTGGAAGTTATATTAATATCAATATTTAGCATTTCAGTGCTGCTTTTTCCTCTGGAAAGCATGGTAAAAATCTCTGTATCCGTTTTATTTTGGGAAGATATATTTAATTATTAGACTTCAAATCTTTTAAGCAGCAGCAAAACTGCCATTCAAATTTGGGTGCTAGGAGGGAGCAGTTTTAGGAGGTCTGATTTTGAGAGTTAAATTAGCATTTAGAACTTCCCCAAAATCACTTCCTCATCAAGGATCTCCTGGGGATTGCTCCAAACTGGGAACATTCCGAAATCCCTTTGGAAATTTGAGTCCATGGGGATCTTCGCAGGAAAATGTGGCAGAGCAGGGATTTGCTTCCAAATACTCCCTGGGCTTAGGGTGCAGCCATTAACACGGGGCCATCCCATAAAATATCGGTGCAAATCTGGAAAGCAGAACCAAGATATCAGTTAAAATTTCACCAGCAAGGGACGTCATGGTGAAATTGCATTTTTTTGAACTTATGTGGGACTTTTTTTTAACCAAAATTCCACTGAAACAGGTCCAGCCTTTCCCTCTCCCAACGAAGCAAACATTTTTGTTGCTATTTTTCCCTGATAGATGGGTTGGATGCAACAATTCCTGTCGCCCTGATTTTTCAGCCTTCTCTTGTGTCTCAGAGTTCATAGTTCTTGGATGGTTTCTCACACACGGGTGTTATAAATAGAAGGAATGTTTTCCTTAATTCAAGGTAGTTCACATTCTTTGTTTAGAGATATGGACAGCTGATGGACAGTTGTCCTGACCAACGGGATGGGGAGAGGTGTCAGCCTTCTCCCCCAGTCCCCGGCCTTTGTAGAAATACTATAAAATGGAGTCAGATTTGATAATAAACAGTTCATGCCTTCTGATCAAAGTAAGTTTGTGTGTCTGTGTGCCAAACAACAACAAATTCCCTTTAGGGATTGGGGAATGCTTATTTTATTTTTATCAATCCTAAACCTAATGTTGAATATTCCACCTTACATCAGCAGCACATAAATACCTCTGATCAAAAGGATGTGCCAGCAGTGCCACCAAGACTTTTTCCTCCTCTTGCCGTACACTGAGCTCTGTTGAATCCTGGATCTGTCAGCTGGGCTCAGCTCACAGCCGCAGGAACCTCACGAGCTCAGACTTGCACCCTGGGTGTTTCGAACCTCGATGTGCCGCGCGAAATCCCAACGTTTGGATGCTGCGAGCGGTGGTTCATCAGCTCCTCCTTTCCTGAAGACGGTGAGAGCACAGTCTGGGCCTCAACATCTGCTTGGTGCAGCTGCAAAGAGCAGCCAGAAGGAAAGAAAAGCCGCCCCAGCGAGTGGGGTTGGAGTGGGCTCGGCGTGGAGGGTTGTCAGGAGCCCCTTGTTGCTAAGGAAACTATTTCCTTGGTAGCTGCGTGTTTGCCACATCTCCCCACTCAGTCTCGGGCGAGGAACAACGCGCTGTGGCATGGCAAGGAATAAAACCTCAGGTGGGCTCAAAGTTTATCGAGGACTGGTTTGGGAAAAAAAAAACCAAACCCCATCCTTAAACACAGTTTGGTGACTCACGGAAAAGCTCTGATTGTGTCAGAGGCAGGAGGTGGCAAAGAGCTAAAAGTATTTGGATANGTTTTCAAGCCATCTCTGAGTGTTGGAAGTTTTTCCCATGGACTGAGGTCGAAGGCAAGGCTTTCTTGGGGTGCCAGGCAGGGTCTGGGACCCCCCAGGGCAGTTCCAGCGGTTTTCCACCTGCCCTGGACTCCAACATTTTGTCTTCTAAAAACTGGAAAGAATGTAAAATCCTTTGACAAGAATGCACTTTTTAGCTGCTGGAAACCTGATGTGCTGCACTCAAGTGGCAGCAGAATGGATGGGGCACTACGGCATTCTTTGTTTTTTCACAGCAATGTAAGCCTTAAATGATATTTTTACCTTCGAATATTAATTGCTTGGCAATTTACAACTTCACAGTGGGCAAAGCAGGTTCTAAGCACACTTAGAAAATCAGAAATGTAAAAACACACCCTGCACTTTTAAGCACAGTTACCAAAGACGGCAAGGAAATTATCAAGCCTAAAATTTCTGTATCCATTGCTGCTCCCTTCCCCTCTGCTTTCCAAGGATACTTACATTAGCATTGGAAAGAACTTTCTTGGGCAGACTGGTTTTTTTTGTGAGTGGGAGGTTCCAAATCCGCCAGGTTAAAGGCTGCACCATTCAATACATTCTGTTAATTGTGGGATGCCCACGCTACGAACCAACCAAATCATGTCCGTACGACTGGGAAATAAATTCAGTGAAAGCAACTCCACCAGATGAGCCACACTGAGGAACACCATCATTGTTTCTCTAGCTACTCTATAAAATCCCAAACCCCCCAAAACCTTCACAGTTTCACTATTTGTGGGGTTTTTTTTCCCAAATACCCCCCACATCATTGTTTTGTCCCCCTCAGGCTGTGAAGGAGGAAGCCACGAGGATGCAGATGAGGTAAAGAGCACCCAGCTGTCCCAATTTCCACCTGCCCGCAGCACCTCTGTTCTCCAGGAACTCTGCTGCAGAGAATTGGGGTTAGGGGGAGCTTTTGGGGGGGAGTGTAAAGCCCTAAACCCACCCTGCTTCCTGCAGGAGCAGTTCTGCCCTGCAGGAACTGCTCTGGCAACTTGCTCATGAGAAACGAGCTTCTGACACTCAGTTCAACAGAAAAACCACCAAAAATAAAATTACAGTTCAACTCTTGCTAACTTGGGTTTTCAGCTCTTTTTTTTTTTTCCTTTTTTTTTTTCCTTTTTTTTCCCCCCAAGTTTGTTCTACCATTTGGAGCTGTCCTACCTTTTCCTGCAGCCTCAGGAAGAGGGCAGGTTCATCCCACTTAAATAAAGAAACCCCGATTTATTATTTTTTTTATTTTATTATAGGTGGGTTTAGGCACAGTTACTGTGTGCACCTGAACGCTGTCTGCACCTGCCTTGAGAAAAGTGAAATGCACTCTGCTCAAGGTGATGTGTTTTTTTTTTCAGGTGCCTCTGTTTGAATTCTTGGTGTTTTTGTGGATGCTCCCTTCAAAACCGCTTTGCTCCAGAGGAGCAAACCTATCCTGGCCTCGCTGGTGCTAATTAAAGAGTCTGGTACTTAACACTAGAGATCAGAAATGCTATGAGATATGGGAAATAAAAAGTGTATCAGAGGACTTTAATGGGGACATCAAGGTTAATATCTGTCTACGCTCTTTCTGGAGAAACTGCAGGCGAGACAATTTATTGGACGGGACCCGAGTTTTATGTTTAATTACCAAACCGTGGTTTCCTTGCCAGCACAGCTCTCCACGGCTGCCACGCCGAGAGGAGCAGCTGGAAATCCATCGGCTGGGACCTGAGGCAGAGGGGACAGTGCTCGGCAGGGCTGGAGAGGGCTGGCGCCACACAGACCCCGACAGAGACCCTTCACACCGGGCCAGGCTCGCAGCAAACCGCCCAACGCTCACGGGGCCGTGCCAGGCAGGACACCGGCACCCTGAGGTTTCCAACCTTCTCCTCTGTTTCACAGTTTTCTTAGTTGGATTGTTCTCTCACTCGAGTGTATAAACACTGGCGATGTTTTTCATAAATTCAAGGGGAGTTTTCATTCCTGTTCTTAGAGCTATGGACAGCTGATGGACAGTTGTCTTGACCAACGGGATGGGGAGAGGTGCCAACCTTCTCCCCCAGTCCCTGGCCTTTGTAGAAATACTATAAATGGAGTCAGATCTTTTTAAACAAATAGTTCATGCCTTCTCACCAAAGTGTGTCTGTGTGTGTCTGTGTGACGAACAACGTCAGGACACGACAGATTGACTCCATGGAGCTGTCAGAAGAGAAAGAAGCTTTATTTACAATCCCAACAGTTTCTTTTAGAACACGCTGTGTAAAAAGGTCTGTTATTGCTCCATGGCACTGACACTGCTCTGCATTGGGTCAGGAATAGGAAACAACCCCTGGGACAGTTGTTCTGGCAAAGGGAACACTGTTTGCTGAGCCTGTGCTGAGACACGCAGAGAGATGGTTTGGAAAGAGAAACTGTTGGCAGCTTTCCCTTGGGAAAGGAGCCGGCAATGGTCAGCGAGCTGAAATTCAGGCTAAGGAATGTCGAGCCCGCAGGGCCGCTCTGAAACAGCAACGTGGAGCTCTCCTGAGATCACACCACACCGAACATCAAACTGGGAGAAATCGTTCCTGGGCGTGGGTTCCTCCAGCGCTTTCCCCACCGGGCAGTGCCGCGGCGCCGTTCTGGTGTCGCTTTCGGCCTTCCCCGGTTCCCACACTGCTGCTCCCGTACCAGCCCGCAGAGCTGCAGCCAGAACCTCCAGGATCTGTCACGGTCACTTCCCAAGTGCTCGGCATTGTCCAGGAAATGAACAGCGCTCAGGAAATGTGTGTGTGAAGCAGGACTGCCCGCGCCCAGCCCCGCACCGAAGCAGAGGTTTTATGTGTCCTATTATGTGCCCCAGCAAGAGCCATAAATAATTGTGACAAGGGTTTTTTTATTTTTTATTTTTTTATTTTGGTGCTACATGCGAAAGTCCTTGACTGTGCCTCCTGCTCCGGCTCCCCCCTCCCTCTCGGCACTACAGCTGCCAAGCTGCATGATGATAGATGGCACTCTGGCGCAAATGACAGCCCGATAGATTTTTTAGTTTGTGCTTTAGAGAGAATCAGATATGCTGTATAAAGCAATAAAAAAAGCATACTCACAAGGTGGGTTAAAAATAGCTGGCACAGCAGGAGATGAGTTTGCTGTTTATCAAAAAGTTAAAGCTTCACATGCAAAGTCCAGGTGATGTGTTAATTCTTTTAAATCTCAGCCAGGAGCGATTCTTGTGGACAAACCTATGAGGTGCAATTTTTTTACTCTTCCATCTTTTAATATAGGACACACTAAAAGCCTGGTTATAAACTTCCCTGAGCTAGGACAGCATCCAAATACAAGGGGGAATACACCTGATCCTTAAAATGAGATGAAGAAAGTCCCGAGTCTGTACAAGGTTCTGAATCAAACAAGGGATGTTTGAAAAGCTGGCTTTCAAATCAGATCTTGAAACGTGAGCCCAGACTCCCTGAAAACTTTCAGTCCTCAAGCCCCTGAAGTCAGCAAGGGTCTTCACCATGAAATTTGATCAAGATTATTTGAGAACTAATGAAGAAAATTATTTTCCTCTTTGAGAGATCGTGTCTGACAAAAAAATACATATTTCGTTTTTTCAGATGTATTGTGTTCTCTTGTATGCTAAAATGTGTTCATTTGGGGGTGACAAAGCAGCTGGCACCAGTGAAAGGGGGAATTCAGGTGTGCCAGAGCACCCAAATGTTCGTGGAGTGCGCATGGCAGAGATACAGGGAGCACAGACACAGAACTACAGCAGGAAAAGGGTGAGAAAAGGGTGAGCAAACGCCTCTGCTCTATTCACTGGTCAGACCTGACAATTACAGATCCATAAGGCAGTAGCTTTTCCTCGTGCTTCATATTTTTCGGTAATTGCGAATGACGTTGTGAAGAACAGGATGTTCCCCTGAAATGTACACTGAGCACAGCTGAGATGTGCAAACTTGGAAGCTGTCCTGTCCTTTCCGCTGGATGTTCACTTGACTTGTTTTCCTCTGTGCTTTCTATTGATCTGGATCCTGTGTAACAAATGGCCTGGCTTCCCAGCCACCTTGGAAATGTCATGCAGGAGTCAACAGAAATACTTGGTGTATGTTTTATAAAGAATTACAGCTGGCTCTGAATTACTCCGGCTTTCATCTTGGCAAGCCCAGCCTGGTTCTCCGGGTGTCGATGGATGAGCAGGAGGACCAGGAAATGATTCAGTGAGCCAGTGAGTTTCCCAGTTCATGGACATGACAGCCTCAGACATACTTATTCACCCTGCCTCTGTCTCACACACTGCACTTGAAGCTGCTCTGTAATTTAAGAGTACTCAGTATATCAGATCTCAACTCTTTTTCCCCCCTGATTTCTGATGAATCATGTTGGGAAAGCTGTGGTTTTAACGCTGGAGGATGTGACATAATGCAAAACAGCACAAGAAGTATATTAAAAAAATATGTCTGTCAGACTTTATATGGCTGGAAGGGGATAATTTGAATTATATGCCCATAATTCAAATTTGGGGATAATTCAACACCCAAACAGATACATTTCTAGCTGTACCCAGCCATCTGATATAATACTGCCTATTGTTTATTACTTACTTGTATGTTGTTACGGCCTCACCTCCCTCTGCTATGCTTAGGGGACAGTTTACATTTCCATAATAAAATCCATTTTCTATACTTTTATAACTTGGCTTACATTTCACGAGGCCTGGCATATGAATTTCACTTCGATTCCTTTTGCTCTAACTAAAATTTCAAAACAGCTTATCCTTTTATTAAAAAAAAAAAATAATAAAAAAAATCAATCAATGCACCAGAGAAGTACGTAATGCCATTTCCCAGCCCGAGGAGTCTGAGTAACTCCCAGCCATTCACTCGAAAAATGACCTATTAAAGCCCTTTTTACAAGAACCTGATGGATTTAGGGCCAAATGGAACTACTTAACCAGGCAGATGTTGCAGCGCCGCTGTTTTTAGAGGTATTAAAAAGCAGGGATGAAGCACAGGGCTTGAGAGGCGATGGGGAGCACCTCGTGCATGGGGCGACCGCAGCAACTCCCAGGCACCCTGTGCCCAGCCTGGGAGCAGGGCCAGGGCCTGGCTGCGGGATCTGCGGGGCTGAGCTCGGCACAGACAGCGCCCAGGGAAGGGCTGGAGCTGTGCCAGCAGGGGCTGAGGTGCGATTGCAGGGCAAGGCTCTCCCCGGAGGCTGCTGGGGCACTGCCCAGGCTCCCCAGGGAAAGGGGCACCGCTGCAAACCTTCAGGAGCCCCAGGAGAGTTTGGACACTGCTGCCAGGGATGCCCAGGGTGGGATTTTGGGGCACCTGGGCAGGGCCAGGAGCGGGATTGATGATCCCTGTGGGATCCTTCTGTGAGTCTAAATTCACCCGCAGATGGAATCAGCAGAGGGGCAAAGGTTCCCACTGATTTCCCTGTTGATGTCTCCTCCAGCCCCCAGACTGAGAAGCCTGAGCAGAGCTGTGGGCTGTTGTTGGAAGGATAAACCCATAAATACCCCCAAACACCCCTAAATTCCCATAAATCCCCCATAATCCCTGTCTCCCAGCCACCCCAGAGGGGCAGGGCTGAGCAGCGCCCTCTCAGCAGGCAGCTGGCTCATTCCACACCTCCCTCCATCCTTGCCTGCTGGATTTCCCATAGACTCCTCATTTCCAGCCCAATATTCTCAGGTTACAGTACCCCCACTGCACAGTTAAAAGGACCTGAATTCACTTTTATTTTCCTATCTCTTTCCATTTTCCCGGGGTTTCTGGCTGAGGAGCACAGGCAGAAGCTGAAGGAATTGCCTGGGATCCCCTCACAGTGCCTGATTTAATGCTTGCCCACCAGCAGCAATGAGCTCAGGACTGAAAGGATGCTCCTGCTCAGAGGAAGAACTCCCAGTTTCTCAAATGTGCCTCTTTCTTTTGCTGCAATGCCCTGAAATATCAAAATCTTCTCAGCCACATAAGCAGAAAATAACAGAAGCGTCTCTTCACCCTTTCTGCCAGTGCCCAGGAGCTGTTACAGCATCAGCTGTGGAGTTGTGAGGGTTAAAATGGGGAAACAAAAGGCTTTTCTACCCCACTGCAATGTGGGATCGAGTGCACACATGAGAAATTCTGTGAGAGTTGTCTCCGGTGCTTGCCCACCAGACCACACCATCATGCTTGCAGTTTTTCCTGGGTAGTTCTTGGAAAAGAATTACTTATTTTGAATCCATGAGAGCGTGTAATGGTAAACAGGGAGTACTGACAACGTCTCCTAAACTCAGGGGTTTCTGTCTCTGGTGAAATGACGGCTCCAGCCATCCCACATCCCCGTGGCCTATTTCAGTCAGTGTCTTTGCAGAGCTGCCAAGAGCCTGGGAGGACCCGGGGCTTGTGTGAGCAGCCAAAATCTACTGGAAGACAAAGGTGATGCAACCACATTCCCATTTTTTGGGCCATGCCTCTCCCAGAGCCCCCTGAGCAGGAGGAATCAGGGGCAGGGGTGAGATGTGGCTCCTTCCCAGAAAAATCCCAGAGCTTTGCTGCCTTGCTCTCCACGGGAGCAAGGGCTCCCCGGCAGGTTTGTGAGTCAGTTTGGACGCAGGTTTGTGAGTTTGGATGTGGGTTTGGAGCACGTGAAGCTGGTGCTGCTCCTTTGATTCTGGCTTGGAGGGTTGGTGATCTCAGCCCTCCCGAGCAGAGCTCCTTCCCAGCAGCCATCCCAGCTTTCACACAGGTTGATCCATGTGGCTCTAAGCGTCGGAGCCAAGCTGGGGCTGCACCTCATAAACGTTGTCTTTCTTGGAAGGAAGAAAATGTTTGCTTTCAGGTCAGGCTGAATCTCTGGGCAGGCGAGGAGGAGGCAAGGGGGAGTTTATTATGCATGTCTGGCCTGTCCAAGAAAAGACAGGATTAACAGCTAATTTCCTGCCATTAGATCTCAGCCCCAAAGAAAGCTTTTTTTTCAAAGAACTGACTTGCATCTCAAAGTGACTTAACATCTGCAAGGAACAAAGATGAGAATCTCACCAGGACGCAGCTCGAATTCCAGCTCCTCCTTTATAACTCCTTCTGCTAGGGAACGATGAAGTTGCTGTAAATCTTCACAAGAACAAACCCAGCAAACTCCGCCCGTACCTGGGGCCAGGGCGCTGTGCCAGGAGCAGGATCCTGACTCTGTGGTGCCAGCCTGGAGCCTTGCAGGGATGTGCTCCCGTGTCTCAGGCTGTGGAATTTGGAGCTGGAAGCTGCTCTGGTTCCGCCAATGCACCCGAGTCAGGTCTGTTGTGATCACGTTTGAAAAGGCTGTGGAAGCTGATGGCAATTTGAAAATCAGCTGAAGGCCTCACCCTGCCCAACCTGCTCACTAAAACCTCCTGGTTTCCACCTCTGGACCCCTGAGATCCCACCTGCAGACACCTGCCGGTTGCCTGCCCATGCTTGTGATCCAAAATTGCAACTCTGCTCTTGGAGAGGAAGGTGAAACTGTTTGGAAATCCATCTTCAGGCACCCCAGTTCCTTGTTTTCTCTCTGCAGCAGACTATTCTGGGCACTCGAGAAGATGAACAGAAGAGAAGCAGGTCTGTGACATATTCTCCTATTCTCCTCTCACCTTAGCAACTTCCTTTTTGCTTTTCATTCCCAGAGCTCAAAAAAAAAAAAAAAGGAGAGGGAAGGAAAATCCAGTCCGGATATAAAATTACCTGTAGCTTTCTGAGAGCCTGGGCAGGACTCTGCAGTTCTGGGTTTGCACAGAGCATCCTCAGCACCCCAGGAGGAGCCCCTGCTCCCCACCCCGGGCAGAACACGGGAAGGCAAAGCCTTCAAATCAGCTCAGAGCAAGTCCGAAGTCCCGCCTGTGTGGGACTGCCAGACCCTCCAGTTACCTCAGCAGGCACAGGCTCACCCTAAATTTCAGATTTACAAGCCTACAGATGAGCAGAGAACTCGTGGACAATGGTGAACTAAGAGATTTTGCTGCCTGCACCCGGCACTGAGCAACTGAACCACCGTGCCCATCTCTGCAGGTTCTGTCAGTGGAGCCAAGGGAGGAGAGGAGGGAGGAATTTCTGATGGCCAGCAGCTCTGTAAAACTCCCTGGGACAAGTTCTCTGCCCGTGGAGCTCTGCTGAAGTCAAAGGAACGACAACACGAGGAAATTTAGCCTGTTAAATTAAAATAATATGGGTTAGTGCAAAGTTCTGGAGGCGTTTCTACCCGCATCAATATCAGCATTGAGCACTGTGAACGTGTTGTGACTGTTGGAAAATGGAGGGAAGGGGAACATGAGCTGCTGGAGAGGGGACAGCCTATGATCTGCCGATCAATGAATTACACTGAAAGCTGGGCTGGGTTCAGCTGCTCTGTGGCCCGGTTAGGGCGACAGAAAGGAAAACAAGCAGCGCCTCAGGATGCTTCCCTCGTGTTCAGTGCCCTGCACTGCCCCATCAGNAGGGACAGGGACAGGGACGGGACTTCCCAGGGCCAGCCACAGGCTGTGGGGATGGGGAGGCTCAGCAGGGGCTGCACGAGGGGAGCTGAGGTCACTTGGTCTGTCCAGCTGGACAGGAGGAAGCTGAAGGGACACCCATCCCTGTCTGCAGCTTCGTGAGAGGGGCACTGCGGGGCAGCTCGGATGTCTCTGACCAGGGACAGCACCCAGGAGCTGTGCCAGGAGGGATTTAGGCTGGAGATCAGGGGAAGGTTCTTCCCCAGAGGGTGCTGGGCACTGCCCAGGGGAATGGGCACGGCCCCGAGGCTCCAGAGCTCCAGAGTGTTTGGACAGCACTGCCAGGGATGCCCAGGGTGGGATTTGGGGGATCTGTGCAGGGGTGATGATCCTTGAGGGTCCCATGTTGTTCATCACACAGACACAGACACACACTCTGGTGATGGCATGAACTGTTTATTACAAAATCTGACTCCACATTTATAGTATTTCTACAAAGGCCAGGGACTGGGGGAGAAGGCTGACACCTCTCCCCATCCCGTTGGTCAGGACAACTGTCCGTCAGCTGTCCATAGCTCTAAAACAAGAATGTAAACTACCGTGAATTAAGGAAAACATTCCTTCTATTTATAACACCCGTGTGTGAGAAATAACCTAAGGACCATGAACTGTGGGACACAAACAGAAGGCTGAAAAATCAAAGCAGCAGTCCCTCCCAGCCCAGGATATTCCATGGATCCCTGCCCACCCTCCTGGCCAGCCCTGACTGCCCTCGGGGGGCTCTGCTGGCCCTTCCCGCCGTGGCTCTGGGGCTGTGGGACCATCCCACAGCCCCAAACTGGGCCTTGCTGGGAGCGTCTCTCTCAGCACCTTGTGGTCAGGGCAGCTCTGCCAGTCCCCAGCACACGTGAGCCCCACGTTCTGTCTCGGGCTTCAATATGATTAATGAGTTTAATTCATCCTTTGTGTAAGTAGGGACAACTCCTGGAAATTGCACTGGAGTTGAATGCCTTGGTTTAATCCCTAAATCCATTCCTCTAAACAAAAATCTGCCTTAAAATCGCTGCTCTCTTGGCGGTCATTGGCAGGAGGTATTTGAGACATATATACTTTAAAAGTTCCCCACCTAATCACCACCAGCATGAAAGATCTCTCCAAGAGCTCCATGATGCCGGCTCAGATCCTGATGGCAGCTCACCGCTACCAATATCAAAACCAGAGGCTGTGTAGAATTTGTTTCACAAATTACATTTGTTCAGAGCCACATAACAAAAGAAGCCAGGATCTAGATTAATTATCATGATTATCCTCCAACTCAGAAGTCAGTCAGTCCTCAGGAACAGATTTCTTTCTGAAGCCTCATGCAGTTGCTGAAGGGAGCTTGCAGCTCATGCACACAAACCTCCAAATATACACAAAGGCCAATAAATAAAATCACATTAAAAAAAAAAATCAAATCCCATCGCCAAAATTAGGGAAAAAAGCCACCCTGAGCAGCATGTATTTAACTCTTCCCCGCACGCCCAAAGTTGCTAGGGAACCAGGCAGCCTCGCAAACTGCCACCACAATTACATTTACAGAGAGCTGACAAGGACTGACCTTTGCCTACCCCTTCCTGTCTGCCTTTTCCCAGGCGTGGAGGAGCCTGGTGGCTTTGACAACCCTGGCTGATGGGCACATCTGCCGGCAGCGGGGTGAGCCGGCCCTCTCCTGCCAGCCCTGCCAGGAGCTAAAGCAGCCTTGGAAGAGCCGTGGCTGCCAGCAATGAGCCCCTCCAGGAAAGGTGGGCTTCCCTCCGCCGAGCTTTCCCCAGCTGGGCAAGTGTGAAATTTGTTCAGCTCTTTGGAGCACGGCGCTCCCAGCCTGATCAAATAGTCCCGTCGCCCTCCCCTAATGGAGCTGCAGCATAATTCCTGGGAAAAACTGAAATCGAGGCTCATCTTGCCAAAAGCACGTGTGGCAAAATTCGCCAAGTGGAGCCTGAGTTTGTACAAAGTCGCAGGGGCTGTGTGTGGGTATTCCTACGTAGCTGCCATGCCCCAAATTCCATGGACCCCCCTAAAAATCTGCATTAAAAACTTGTGCGTGTTTAATATCACCAGCTAAGGAATTCCGTGCCATTATCTGTGTATTTTAATAATTGCAACTTTCAATGGTAGTGACATAAAAACAATTACTTTTTGAAATTCCCCCCTGTATATGCATTTGGAACTACACAGCCATTAAAAACAGTCTGTCGAATTAAAGGTTGTGCAATTAATTAAGTGCAAATCCTGTAAAACTGGACCAAGGAGAAAATTCATCAAATGGGTGAAATATGACCTATCTTGTCCAAAAGACAAATATGTTTAAACAAAATATGAAAATTGATGACAAAATTACTGGTAGCAAAATGCACACGGAGCAAATACGAGACAGCTGCGCTCGGATCCGGCACGGGAGGTTCACCCTCACGGAATTTGTGATTCATTATCTCCACTGCCTTGTAAAACTTCCCCCAGTTAATCTCCAAAGCACAGCCTTTGTGCCTCTGATAATGAAAATTCTCTATAAAATCAGATATGGGCGTTTAGCTGTGACTTACTGTCCCCTGGCGCGATCAGATGAAATCTGTTATCAGCCGGGTGTGGGCACCCACAGCCAGGTTTGCTCTGCCCCCAGGAACCTCTGCCTCTTCCAGCTGCTGCTTCCAGCCCTCCTCCTGGCCTGGCTGCTGTGAGCCATGCGGGGACAGCCCCAGCGGCTCTGTCTCTGCCCTGTGCTGGCCACCGGAGTTTGCAAGGGAGATTTTGGGTNGTTTGAGTGCCCATTCCTGGAGGTGTCCAGGGAAGGACAGGAGGTGGCACTCAGGGCTCTGGGCTGGGGACAGATTTGGGATCTGTGACCTTGGAGATTTCCCAACTCACCGATTCTGGGATTCTGTGTCTACCAAGCACTCAAATATTTTCTGCCACGAAGGAACAGAGCTCTCCCAGCTGTGCCAACCATCAGACTGGATTGTCTGGGCCTTGTGGGAGCCACAAGGACTTCCCAGACCAAATCCTGGCCAAAATGGTCACCACATTCTGTTTTAAAGGATTTTACTACCAAATACACCTGAACCTGAAATTGAGGCTTTTTCTATTTTACCCACAGCAACCCACTGGCAGGGAGAGCTGCACATTCTCCGCCTGACACAACTTGAAGCTACATTTTCCAAATCCCAATTAATGGTTCGAGAAACAAGGCATCAGTTGCATCCCCAAAGTTTTGGGCACAATTCCCCCTACACTTTCTGCTGATGGGCTGCAGTTGGAAACCAGTGGCATACTGGGGAGCAGCATTTCCCCAGTCACATTTAATTTACTGTTTAATATTAATTAGATCAGACAAAAATAAGATACGGAGTGAAGTATGGCTGTCATGGTTGTCTAAGAACATTAAGAGATGAAACTCAAGGAATCCATAGAATATTTATGTTCCATAAAGCAGAAAACCTCACCAAGATGTGCAGGGGGAGAATGCAGCGGGGATGGGCTTTGCCACGGGGACAGGAACACCTTAGGGGTCCACGAATGACATTTTTAATGAGACAGAATTGCCTTCCTGATGCTGTTGGTCACACAGACACACACACACACTTTGGTGAGAAGGCATGAATGGTTTAATTAAGAAGATCTGACTCCATTTATAGTATTTCTACAAAGGCCAGGGACTAGGGGAGAAGGTTGGCTCCTCTCCCCATCCCGTTGGTCAAGACAACTGTCCATCAGCTGTTGTAGCTCTAAGAATAGGAATGAAAACTCTCCTTGAATTTATGAAAACATTGCCAGTGTTTACAACACCCGTGCGTGAGAAAACCCAAACCACGAAAACTGAAACAGAAGAGAAGGCTGAAAACATCAGGGCGACACCTTCCCTCACCAAACCCAGAGCGAAGCACTTTTCCCTTTGCTTCACTCTCCCTGGGAGGAGCCAGCTGTGAGCCCAGGCACAGACAGGGAATTCTGGCGGGGAGCACCAGGGCTCCTCTGAGAGCACCCCCCCAGCACAGCCCAAAGGGGCAGAACTTGCGTTTGCAGCTGCGGGATCTGCCGGTCCCTGGGGGACGCAGGGTGGGCACGGGGGAGCTCACGCTGGGGCTCCTCTGCTTGGCACCACAGGCAGCCTGGAGAGCCCACAAATCAAAATCCAATTGTGAGGTGGATGCTGGAGAGGGAGTGGGCTGCAGGGAGCGCCAGGAACCCAGCCTGTTATTTTCATATTAAAATGTAATGGTGCCATTAAAGTTAAAACCACTGTTAAACTTGATTGAGTAAATTAGTTAATTAACCATAGCATCTAATGCATTCCTCCAAGGCATACCTCAGTTCCTCCAGACAGAATTCCAGTTGTACATTATCCTAGCTGTGAATTTTACTATGATTACACTCCTGGAGTGGCTCTCTGTTTGTCAATGAAGAATGCAAGCTGTCTTTAGAATGCGAGATGATAAAAGCAGGAGGAAATGGATATATTTCCCACTCATCTATTTCCTTTAAGAAGCTTCTCACATTTTATAAATTCCTCTTACTCCTTCTTTGCCCTTTGTTGGAAAAATTGATATTAAAACAAGTCGAAGGTGGAATGTTTTGCTCATCTCCAGTTAGGATTGGGTATGCAAAAAGTATCAGAGTTTATAAAGAACCCGAAAGAAAGTAAACTAAGAAATTTTTTTCCCCAAATATGACTTTTTTATTTCATAGCATAAAATTTTCTTCAAACACCTTTTGGCAGGACAATGGCCACAGAGATGACAAATTTTGCATCTCCCTACCTAATTTACAAATAAGGTAGACTAAACCCCAAATATTCTGATATAGAAACACCAGTTGAGCAAGAAGCTGCCTCACTTGGAAATGTGTGTTGGATTAAGAAATGAAATACATCTATTAAGGTAACAGACCCGAGCGTGTTTTCCTTTAACTCCTCTATTCCCAAAGCTGTTGGAGGAGTTATCCTGTTGTCCTGAGCATCCCTGTAATCCTTTCCTAGAATATTTCCAGGAGAAATTCAGGTTCAGCAGAAACTTTGAAGACTTAATGCTTTTCTTTTATAGAATTTGAAAACTTTCAACCAAAATACAATCTTCACCAAACAAACAAACAACCCCAAACAAATTGTTTGCTAACATTCCTGCTCGTGCTTTCCCACATTCCCCAGCCAGTCCAGTAACGTCACAAGGTGTGCTGCACATCCCAAGAGCATCTTTTTGTCTCAGGCCCTCTAACTTTGACTCTCAGGGCAGCACACAAGTGACCAACCCACTTCTTATATTTTTTAAAGCCGAGCACTTGAAATGAGATATTTTCCCCAGCCTTCGCTGCCTTGGGGAATGCTTCATTTTAAAAACATGAGAACACAATTATGACAATTCCCTTATGAAAATATGGCCAATTTTCTGCTTTAACCAACGTAAAATTGATCTTTCAGGCTCTGCTTCACGTGATCTCTTTGTAGATCTCCCTGCATTTCCTCTTCTGCCACACCCAATAATGAACATGCCCTAAATGAGCTCTTCTTCCTTTTTATTTTCATTTTTCCAAGAGATATTATACCTTGGACAAATCACTGCTTGTGTGGGTGACCTCAGTGCAAAGTGCAGATGTGACAGATCCCCCAGAGGTCACCAGCAACCTGGATGACAATAATCAGATTTCCACGTTCTCTACCCCAGTCTCCATTTCCCAGGCAGTGCCCGAACTCAGCATCCATGGATTCTGTGTCCTACCTATAATGAAAATGAGATTTTTTTTTTCCATTTAATGTATTTTTTTTTTCATTGTCTACTTGATACAAACAAAGGACTTTGCTGAAGGTCAGGGTATTGATTGAGTTCCCCCCGAGGGGCTCGTTCCCATCCCGTGACTGATGCAAGGGAGCTGTGGGATAATGCACCCGTGGGAATGGGAAGGACAGTGGGGTGGATGCTGCTAAAATCGCAGCATTATCGAGTTATTTCTCCTTTCTCCCTTCTTGAGCACAAAAATGAAGAACATTTTTGAAGGAAGAGAGCACAGAAGGGTGTGGGGTCTCACCATGAGACACTTATGGAACCCTTAATTAATGAAGAAGTGAAAATACTTGAGCATTTTCTGTGCCACGGGCTCTGCAGGGAGATGTTAAAGTTCTGACCTGATATCCAAATTCTTCCTAAAATTAGAAGCCAGGGAATGACAAGGTTTGGCTGAGCTGGGAGAGGAATTTGCTGAAGAGGAAACTCCTTCTTGAATAATTAACTCACTTTTCTGCCTGTGTCTCTCCTTTCCCCATCGGATTTCTGGGGTATGGGAGGAGAAAAAATTCTCTTTCCCTGATGATCTAAGGAATTTCTTGCTACTCTTCTGTATTTAATAAAGCATCCAAGATTAGTGGTTCAAGTCAGCTAAATTTGCCAAATTACAGCACATAATTGATTTACTGATAGGTAGGCATGACTCAACTTTTACTCAGATCTTTGACATAATCAAAAACATATTAATTTATTCTGTCATTACTGACAAATTGTGTTACATTTTTAACTACTTAAGTAAAGAAAAAAAAAAGAATAATAGAATATTGGTCTGTTATTTATATATTTATGGTCACTACTCTTCAGAAACATATTCCTGGATTCCTGTATCACAAGGATTGGCTACCAGGAAGGATGGATGCATGGAGTTGTGATTAGAGAGAATGCAGAGATGTGTATTGAAAATAAAAAAAAAAAAATAAAAATCAGCTGCTCCTAATGCTGGTTGATCGCTGATAAATTCAGAGTATATTCAACAACACAGATCTAGTGCTCCACATTTAGAAATAAATGTCTCTGTGTTATTTGATCTCATCAGTTCAGGAATGTTTTGTGCTCTGTAATTCCTCCCTCAGCTCAGTAAATTCTCTTTGTTGGAAGATTTGCTTTCCTCTTTCTTGGTCCCCAGCCCTCCCAGCACTCTCACTGTAGGTGAATTATCAGCCAGATGCCTTCAAGATGATAGATCCAATGTCTGTATTGAAAATGCCTTTTTTTTAATTCTTGTTTTTATATATTCTTGTTTTTACCCCTGCCAGCTGCTCTGCTCTCTCTCCTGGAGCACTTGTGGCTCAAACGGGAGTTCCTGCTCTTCACCCCTCTTTTACCACCGGCAGATCCTCCTCCTCGATTTTCAGAGATTTGGCGTTTTCCACTCCTTTCCCAGTGTCTTCCCTGTGCTGGTGATGCCCTGGGAAGGCTGACCTGGAGCAGAGACTGCACAGAGCTGGAGAATAAAGCAGGGATTTATTGAGAGGCCTTTAGGGCGCACCTTGGGCAGGACAGGGCATGGCCAGGGCTACACCCAAAATGGACCCGAAATGGACTGAAAATGGACAAAAAATGGGCTGAAAATGGGCACAAAATGGGCCCAAAATGGGCCCAAAATGGGCCCAAAATGGACCGAAAATGGTCACAAAATGGACAAACGGTCACAAGGTCTCACACTTTTGTAAGTTTTGGTTCATTTGCATATTGGGGTTTAATTGCCCAGTTCCAGCTCCAGGCTGTGAGGTCCCATCCTTCTTGTTCCTCCCTCCAGCCCACTGCTGGTTGTGCTGTTGGGCTGAAAGTTGTCCTTGGTGTGCAGCAGGAGCAGGATTTGTTTTGTGTCCCTGCTCTGTGCAGGGCTGAGTGACCCTAAGTGTGTGTCGCCCTGATTTTCAGCCTTCTCTTTTGTTTCACAGTTTTTGTGGTTTGGGTTTCCTCACGCACGGGTGTTGTAAACAGAAGCAATGTTTCATAATTCAAGGAAAGTTTTCATTCTTGTTTTAGAGCTATGGACAGCTGATGGACAGTTGTCCTGACCAACGGGATGGGGAGAGGTGCCAACCTTCTCCCCCAGTCCCTGGCCCTTGTAGAAATACTATAAAATCGAGTCAGATCTTTTTAATAAACAGTTCCTGCCCTCTCACCAAAGTGAGTGTGTCTGTGTGATGAACAGGATCAAATGCGAGCTCAGAGCTGCACCCCCGGGCAGCGCAGAACCTGAAAACTCCAACCCCAAAGCTCCAGGCATGAGTGGTGCCCCTGGTGTGGGTGACCTGGCAGGAGCCCTGCCGCTCCCCGGCTGCTGCAGAGCTCTGGGCGCTGGGGCTGCTGCCCACAAGGGTCGGTGCAGAGTCAGCAGCCAGGGGAGCTCTGCTAATCCATTAAAACCTTCCCAGTTTACCAGCGGAGAAATTCCACGCTCCCGGCGCCCCGGAGAGCTGCTCACCCTGCGCTGCAGCCCTGACAGCATCCTGGGGAGACACATCCGTGTGCGGCCAGCTCTGAAACGCGGCACAGAAACGCATCAAATGCTCATTTTCCTGCCTGTGCCCTGCGCCAGCGCTCAGGACTGGCTGCAGACTCCGGTTCTATCAGTATTAAACCCCAGTTTTGTTATAATGGCGTGTCAAAGCCAGCACTGCAGCGATATGAGCTCCATAATCATGTTTATCCCAAACAAGTTTCATAGTTTTAACGGGTATTTAACAATGGTTTAAAGGATGATTTTTTTTTTCCAATTTAAATATCTGCCGTAGCTCTAAGTACCAGTTAACTCTGGCTCAGTGAAATGCAAATTTCGTAAAATCCAATCCATCAAGCAGAAATTTTCCTGCAAAAGGGTTTCGCAGAAATAATAGCTGTCAGCTAACAATTAATGCACCCAACATGCTTAAGTACTGCACTGAACTTTAATGAAAGGTTACCGAGTCTGTTAAATTGCTTCATACCTTGTAAGACTAAAGTTAAGCAAAAATTAACATCAGTGTTCTGGGAAAAGAGCATGCAAACAAAATTCACCTTAATGATGGGGGAGTGTAATGTTTTCACTGAATATTTTGAACTCTGATTCCATTAGAGCACTGTCAAAAACCCGAAAATCTCGTGTTCAGAACAAACATGCTTTGGGATTTCATCTGCAGCAGCTCCACAGCGGATGGAAACACTGAGGAATGTGGAGAATCACTCGCAATTCTCCCCAAAAATAAGCCTGGAATTGTGCTTTTCGGGATTTCCGTTGCTCCCGGCCCTTGGATGCTGCTAAAGGCTCATTCCAGCAGCTGCAGGAGGTCATTCCCAAGCTCCCAGCACCCCGTTTTGCCGGTGGCTGCCGATGTTTCTCCCCCTCCCAGCCCTCTGAACACCAGGCTCCCTCCTTTGCTGAGCTCTGATAAACATTCCCACACTTTAAGTAATACTTGGCAGCTTTACTGCTGTTGTCAGGAACTAAAAGGTGCAATAACCCCCCACACAATACAAAAGATCAAACCAGCAGATCGTAACTCATCCCCGAAGGGCAGCCCAGTAAAAGTGATAAAGGAAACCACACTCCAAGGACTTCCTCAGGCCACTGCCCCGCATCATTAGGGGCTACCGATAGTGCTCTTCTCCTGCCAGGAGCGCCCAGCCCGCTCCTGCC
The DNA here is from genome assembly GCA_013397315.1 of Donacobius atricapilla. Taxonomy (NCBI): domain Eukaryota; kingdom Metazoa; phylum Chordata; class Aves; order Passeriformes; family Mimidae; genus Donacobius; species Donacobius atricapilla. The sequence continues at coordinate 52,447 of WBMY01006063.1, read as the reverse complement.
CTCTCCCTGCTCCCTCTCCCAGCCCTCCCTGCTGGTATCTGCGGGGGCAGGAGGCTCCTGCTCACATGGGGCTGTTGGAGCACTCTGGTGTCACTCCGCACCCGGATAATTCAGTTTTTAATGGGTTATTTCCGCGCTGGGCCCGTGTGGGGGCTGCTGGCTGTGACTGCAGGTGGGGAGGGATGGAGGCAGCCCTTCCCTTCGGCTCAGTGCGGGCTTTGAGGGGCACGGGGATGAGTTACACACACACACATCGCTGTCACAGGTACTTCAGGGGCTGGAATGCAGCCCTAGGCAGGTGTGATCACGGTTTTATCCTTATCTGATGAACATACAGAGCTCGCCTTTCTGTGCTGCGCAGGGGCAGGGGGGGCTCACATCTGCAGCAGGCGCCGAGTTTCGTCCTCGTGGACACAAACTGAGCAGCCCACTCAGTTTTCCTGTGGAGGCATCTATCAGAGCGCGTGTTTAAGAGGAAAATGTCCTTTCCCCCTTACAACAGCCGTGCTGGTGGCAGTGGCCCCAGACTGGCCCCCGTGGGAGGGCAGCTGTCACCAGAGCAGCAAGGCAGAAACATTTTGGGGAGTGCCAGTGCTCAGGAACATCCTCATGGACGTTTTCATCTCCCTCCCTGTTTATCCATCAGCAGAACAATCAGTAGCCTCTAAAAACAAACAGAGGAAAAAAAATCACAGAACCACCGAGGCTGGGAAAGATCAGGTCCAGCCTTTGAGCGATCACCACCTTGTCAACCAGAGCGGAGCGCCACAGAGAAAAACGGCAAAGAAAAAGAGAAAAAAAATAAATCCCAGGCAGACATTGTGGGTGCGCCTGGCTCCACACCAAGGTGGCAGAGGGAGGGATCCCTGGTGCCCCTTGGCAGTGATGTTGAGCGCTACCTGTGCTGGCTGCCCCTGCATGAACAGGAGGCTCCAGAACTCCGCGGTGCCCAGTTCGGCATCTTTCACACTCACTAAATTCACTGAAGGAAGTCTCCGTTTTTTCCGCTTCCCATCCCAGCGCTGTGTGTGCCCTTGCCACACGAAGGGGTCTCCTTCATGCAGATGTGGGAGATAAAAAATGCAACCGATGCAGCCGCCCACCCCCACTCACACATTTCCTCGAGATCCTCTAGACCATATTCGTGAAAAATGATTTACAAAATACAAATAGATTTTGGCACGAAGTAAGCTTAAATTGACTGCTTTCTATCAGGAATTAATATTAACCAGAGCTTGTCAGTTACTAAATATTTATTTTAGGAATACATACAGCCTCTGCTTTCATGTAGGTTAAGCTGTAATCTTTGGCTTGTCAGTTCCAGGATATAGCAGTGGATAAATCATGCACTCTTGAACTGATAGATGTCAGAGCCGTTGTATACAAATGGAGGGATATGTCAATGAACACCCTAGTTTAGGTTACATTTACTATAAACATTGACATTCCTTTGCAGTGAGACCATTTGCTGGCTAAGCAGTCACAGCTCCGCAGGATTTGATGCTTTTGTGCTCAATCAGGTTCTAATGATTTCAGATGTTTGCAATTAATGAACCATTAGATTAATTGGTTGAGTATGGAAGGACTGGTGTAAGAATTGGGTCAGAACCACAGACAGGCTATTACCTGAAGTGACAGCAATCACCAGAGGCAAACCAGTGAGAAATTGAATTAATGATTTTTTCACCCTCTCTTTCCCTTTTGGCAAAAAATTAGCACCGGGGCAGGGCTTGAGCAGAGAGAGTGCTACAAGTGTTGGGGGCAAGGGGTGAAAAAGAAACATTCTCATCACTCCTCATCTCTCAGGCGGGAGCAGCTCCACCCTCAGCCCGCAGACCCAGCTCCAGCTCGCTGCTGAATATAAAGGAGGTGCCATATTTCTTCTGGGTCCCCCAGGTCCCCCCCAAAGCTTTCCTCCCAAGTCAGTGTACAATATTAATTATGGACCACCCAGGGCACCTTAGTGAGGTGATTAATTGTGCTTCAGGAGCAGGGGAAGGAGCGAGCCCAGCATCAATATATGGCAGTGGAGGCTTGGGAGAAACCCCAGGGTGCCCATCCTTTAACCACTCTGCAGGAGGATGTTCACTCCCAGCGCATCTCTGGTGCTTAAATTCCAGCAGTGTGACAAGTTACCCCAACGAGGTGGTGGCAGTTTAGCTGAATCTGGAATTTCACAGAGTAAAATTAACCCTGGTGGCTCAATACAGGGGTTTTGTTTTTCTTTTTTGGACCTTTTTCTTTCCAAGACAGGTTTTCTTCTAATGAGGTTCTCTGGCTTTCTAATGCAGCAGTTCAGAAATTAAATGTGCTGCCACTGCCTGGTGCACCTCAGGTGAGATTATTCCTGTGCTTTTAGAGAAAAAAAAAGGAGCAAGAAGGCAGCAATGCTGTGAGGCAGCTCGCAGCCCCTCCGCTCAGAGGAACACAAACACAAATAAAGGGAGCGTTGGGTTCTTAATCCTGACCTCGGTGGGTTCAGCATTACAGCTCCTGGCTGGAATGCGAGTTAAAAACTGGGAGTGATCATCGTCCTTCCCTCCCACTGCCCCTGCACGGGCTTGATCCATTTAATTGATCCCTGTTACGGGCAGGGTGTTTGGGATCTGGCTTTGAATTCCCTTCGATAAGTCAGGGAATAAATTCCCTTGGATAAGTCAGTCATCCTTTCGTGGTGCACTTTTATTCTTGTTGTAATGAAGCAGTCAACAGACACATCCCGAGATAAAATAAACAAGTTTTTTAGCTTTGGCATTGTTCTGCAAGGAAATGCAATTATTCTGGAGCTTCTTGTCCTTTTGTTTTGTTTTTGTTTGGTTTTTTTTTTTTTACATTCTAATTTTTTTTTTGCAGCTAAACTGAAATGTTCTGTGTGATTTGGGGTTTTTACAGCCAGTGACTTGCTTGCTGCTGAAGGAAAAAAATAAATTTTGCATTTAAGGCATTTTAACTGTGGATTTATATAAATTTCAAGTGTTCAACGCAGATCCGCTTTTGAACATGAAAGGGATCCCACAACTTGCAATTTTTACCAATGAAACATCCCACTGATTTCTAAATAATTGCTTGGGTTAGAGCCATATCTTTAATGTCACATATTAACCCCAATTTTCATCTTTTTGCCTGTGCACTATTTATGTGATTGAAGCCGGGTGCATAAAATTTTTGTCTCTTTCTACCTGAAATTAGGACTGAACCGACAGTAAATAAATCCGGCAAAACAAGGAGACAAAAAGAGCTTTAAAGGTTTCAATGGGCCTGAGCCCACTGAGGCAATGGGAGACCTTTAACGCCTCGTTACAGACTCTGAGTCACCAGGCAAACAAAGATATTGTATTTTCACATGTCCGACCCTTGTGATATCTAAATAAAGAGTTCTGCTTCCAGAATAAAGCTTGGAGCACCATCTCTAGTCCACAGTTCCCCATTCCCCAGGGAATTTGCTCTACCTGTTCCCAGCAACTGCCCCAAACCTCTTTTCTTCCTCTTTTTCCCCCTCCGTACCAGGAATCCTCCACTGAAGGCTCCAGAAGCTGCTGAAATCGAAACTGTTTTGGTGGACAAGTGGGCAACAGTCGAGAAAGGGAGTAATAAATGTGACAATGATGTGACCAACCTTAACAACTCCCAGTTAGGAGATATTTAAGGCCTGCAGAGCTGCTCTTCCCTTCCACTGTTTTCTATTCATAAATCACATTTATGAGACAGACAAGGCCGGAGAGAGTCGATGAGACTCCCTCCATTGACTCGAGCCCGGGCGGGGAGAATCACCCGGGATAAATGCACAAATAATCCCGTTTACCCGAGTATTCCCAATTCACGCCAGGCAGATTTCTCGGGTATTAAACACCTTCCAGGGTGGGGATCGCCTGGCTGGGTAAGAGCTGCTTTCTGCCTTCTGAAGTGCAACGCTCATTTCAGGGGGAAGGTTTGGAAGGGAGAAAGGCAAAACACCCAGAGATACAATCTCATCCCTTCCACGAGAAGAACAAAGGATATAAATGTGAGTCATTAAAAGGCAAAACCAAACCCAAACCCTCTAAAGGCACTGTAAATAAACCCCTGTAATTACTCATCACACACACACAAAAAAGTCAACTGCAAATGGTTCAGTAATCTCATTACCAGGCTTACTAATAATCATTGCAATATTCTCCATCTCCCCTAAGATAATGAGCAGCACGGTGGATGTTGGAAAAATAAATAAATAAACAGCCAAGCAACCATTTCTCATCTAAATATTTAACAAAATGGATGGGCTCGCCTAAAGGTTTGAGATTGAACCCCAGTGTAGCAAATTTTTAATTTGCACTATTTTCCTACTTTTAAAGGGGGAGGGAGCTCAGCTCATCTGAGAATGGTGCTGAAGCCAAACTGCGCTTTCATGACAGCCCAAAAATAAAGAAATAAAACATTTTTAAATATTTCAATACTACAAAATTAGCCCAAGTTAAAGGCAACAATTAGTAAACAACTTTGTCATATTCAGAACAGTATCTTTCCCATTAACATTTCTATAGTTCCCCAATTACATTATAAATCAAAAGTAATACAAACAGACAATGTAATAATGAGAACACATAGACTGCATCAAAAATTAAGACCCCAGCTTCTCCTTTCCTCTTGGATCACTCTGTTAACTTGTCCTAGTTTACTTTCTTGGCAGCAGGAGCGCAGGCAGAGAGAGGGAATTTACACCTTGGTGAATAACTCCTGAAATCGGAGCTGGAAAAAGTGGGAAAGGCAAACAAACGTTCTAAAAGTGCAGGGCATGGCATTTTCCTTCCCCAGCTGCTGTCTCCTGCTCTGGGGAGGGAACCAGCCGGGAATTAAGTCGAGGTGGAGCACCCAGGCACTGCAGCTCCCCGTGGATCCCCAGTCCCTTCTCCCTCCTGCAGGGTGGGACTCCCAGCGGAAACTGCCCTGGCTCTGAAAAGGAGGGAACTGGAGCCATCCCAGATGTTCCAGACATGCCAATATGATTTGGTATAATTATTATCCAGATAGAGTTTGGGATTCCAGAACCCCAAATGTTCCAGCTATACCGATATGATTTGGTATAATTATTATCCAGATACAGTTTGGGATTCCAGAACCCCAAATGTTCCAGACATGCCAACATGATTTGGTATAATTATTATCCAGATACAGTTTGGGATTCCAGAACCCCAAATGTTCCAGATATGCCAATATGATTTGGTATAATTGTTATCCAGATACAGTCTGGGATTCCAGAACCTGAAATGTTCCAAATATGCCAATATGATTTGGTATAATTATTATCCAGATACAGTTTGGGATTCCAGAACCCCAAATGTTCCAGACATGCCAACATGATTTGGTATAATTATTATCCAGATATAGCTTGGGATTCCAGAACCCCAAATATCCCCTCAGTGGGACGAGAAGGGGGCCAGGCTGTCCCTGAGTCCTGTGCAGGCACGGGGCAGGACAGGAGCTGCTCACTCTGTGCTGCACCCCTCAGTTTGATGTCCTGTCACCCCAGCTCAGCTCCCTGCTCAGGAGCTCTCAGCTCAAATGCTCTGGGTTTTTTGAGTTGGTGTTTTTGTTTTGTGGGGTGTTTTTTTTTTGTTTTGTTTTGTTTTTTTTCTGCCTATCTGCTACATTTCTGTCATCTCTGTTTACTGCTCTGGTGTCCTCTGACAAGGCAGAATTCAAAGAAATGGCCAGGAATGGTTCTGGCAGTTGTGAGCACGAGTGATACTACAAGAGAGGAAAGCAACTCACTTTGGGAACAGAGAAGCACAGCCGGGGAAGAATTAGATTTTGTGGATCAAGATTAGGGATAAAAATACGTCCTCAGAGTTTTTCAGGCACTTCAGCTCCTTCAGAAACAGGCTGAAAGCACAAGGGGGTGCATGGAGACACGGGGATGTTAAAATAAATGCAATTAACCATCAGTGTTTGTCTTAATGCTCTCCTCAGGACAGCACTGCTGCTAAAGCAGAGGTGAGCTGGACAGGGGAGAGGAGGAGATTAAATTATGTATTGTTCCTTTAACACTTTCTTCAGTTAAATAACATAATATTTTCAAGGTTACTGTTAAAATAACAGGCTTGTCCAGTGGAATTTATTCCCACTGGTGTTTGTGTACTGTATATATTTATACCACATGAGCAGCCCATAAATTCTCCTCATAAATGCTGTTATCTGCACCACCAGCAGTTTCTCATTTTTATGGGGGTATAACTTCAAGGTGTGGTTTACATCCCGTTCCACCTCATTGCTTACGGCTCCTGCTGCCCCATTAGGCCCTGATCCTGAGCTCCTCGTCCTCTCCGGTGTCCCCTGGCCCTGCTCTTGTCCCCACCAGCCAGGGGACCTCACAGAGGCACAGCCCCACCTGCCCGCAGCCCCGAATTTGTCTGGTCCTCACTGAGCACCCCTGAACGTCCCAATTCCCACCTGGCTTGGGAGCTGCTCCTTCCTGTAGCCCCGAATTTGTCTGGTCCTCACTGAGCACCCCTGAACGTCCCAATTCCCACTTGGGTTGGGAGCTGCTCCTTCCTGTAGCCCTGAATTCATGCCTGGCATGTTTTGGTTTTTTGGGAATTCCTTTCCCGGGCGATTTTCTGTAAACGAGAGCGATGTTTTTGTGCTGTACCTGTGTTATTTCATTCCTTTCTCACAGGTGCGACTTCATCTCCCTCTCGTTTGACCAACGTGATTGAGGAGGTTTGCCTTTGTTCCACCAATCAGATTGGTCTGTGTGAAACAGTAAAAAAGAGAGATCATCCCCAAATAAAGTAGAATTAGATTTCTAGCCTTCTGAAAAAGTGAGCCTGTGTCATTCTTGGTAAACCACGACACCCTCCCACCAAGAAAAGCCTTCCAAGGGAGGAGCATCACGATCCCATTCTTTTACAGGTGGCCTTGATTACCAGCAAAACCTTCTTCATTTTAAACAAGAGATAAATAGAGAGTGTGGAAGAGTTGTTCCAAAGGTCATCCGGGCTGGGAATTGCTCGGGGTGTAGGACAAAGCTCAGATAACTTCAGGGGAGAAAAAAAAAACCCGTTCACGCTCTGGCAATAAACTCTTTATAGATCACAGCAGCCTTAAAAGCAACGAAAGCCCATCCATGCATCACTGTCAGGGCCTCCCAAAATGATTGGTATCAGTGGAACACTGAATTCTCTGCCTGCTCACATCCATCTGTCCTGAAGTTCACTGCTGCTAACTCCAGACTTCGGAATCTGAACTCAGATGTTGTTTTCTCCGATTTTCTTCCCTTTTTATGACCTTTTTCTGTTGCTATCTTGATTTATGGTCATTTGTGTGATTGCATTGCTTTGCTTTATGGCAGTTTATGTCATTCTGGTCCTGTCATAAATGACTACCATAAAGTGAGGTAAAATATCATAAAACATTAGTGAGTCACTGATATTCAAGGTTCTGGAGTAGAAGCCTGACAGGTAGCAGGCGCAGAAGAACTGTGCCATCCGAGGGATGGATCATTATGGATACGTGTGTGTGCGGGGATCTGCAGGAACAAATGCCACCCTGACTCCAGTTGTCAGTGGAAACAATTTAAAAGGGCAACGCTGAGTTATTCTTGTGAGTTTAAAAGTCTCGTGTTCCTACAGTGATTTCTTTTACAGAAAAAAAAAAAAAAAAGAAAAGAAAAAAAAATCTTGGGAAATGGAAGTGGAGCTGTTCCCCTGTAAAAGCTCTCGCTGCCTTTGTGTGTGTCTAAAAGGGCTGTTTGGGGTTGGTCAGGACTGCTAAGGACCTGTTATAAAAATCAGATTACTCTATGAGATGATCACTCTTGGCTGTTTGTCCGTCTCCGATTGTTGGCACAGGGCTCTGAGTGATGCTTTGGCCTTGCTGCACTTGGAGGAAAGTGAATATCCTTGAAAGATGGTGCTCAGAAAGCCTAAACTGATTCTTTCTCAAAGAAAACCCCATTTTATCCATAATCTAGGCACTTATTGCCTTTGTAGCTAGCAGTATTCCAAAGCATTTTATATTTTTTCTCAGTTTAGTAAAAGAAGCCATTGCAGTTACAGACTCTCCAAATAAATATAAAAAATAAAATGCAAAAATATTTGCCACTGATGTTCGCGTTATGAATCCTTTGTACATTAAGAATCAATAATCTCTATATTCACTATAAATTCCTCCTATCTGTTGCTGTTACTTTATAGGATAACTTAATTCTGGAAGGAAAATGGGTATTTGCTGGAGTTACAACTGGGAATGCATCACCATTAAGAAATATGGAGATAACCACTTGGAAATTTATATTTGTTATTTGAACATAAAAAACATTGTTCTGATTTTCAATGGCCTTTTTTTTATTATTTGCTACTATTATTGCAAAAATAAAAGACTTATCATCTCCAAACCTATTTAGCCTGTAGTGACATTATTTACTGGGCTGCTTCTCTGGACACTTTAGGGGAAAAAATATTTTTAATGCGGGTTAGGGTTTGTTTTTGCTTTTTGTGAAATATTGCACTTGGATGCCATTTTCATAGTGGAGATTGTTGCACTCAACCTCCAACACCAAGAGCTTTATTGAGCTGGCCCTCCAAGGAACAGATTAAAAAAATAAAACCCAGATTTCCCCCAAATATGCCAGCCTTGATGGTTTTTAATGCCAGACCTCTCCCATTCTGGAGGTCTGTGGTGGTTTCTTTGCTGCTTTTCAATGCAGCAACTCCAGACAGAACCAGTCAGTATCTTTGGTGCCCCAAAATCTGATTTCACTCTCCACCATCTATTTTATTCCAGTTTTAATGGCCTTGGATTTTTCCACTGGGAAATCTCTCCAAATCCACAGGGAAATGCCTCAAAATATTTATTTTTATATATATATGTTACNACATATATATATACATATGTACATATATACATATATATATATATATTTCAGTGCTTATAAGCTCTGAAACCCCTGCCTATTCTTTCAGAAGCAAATGCATTCATCACTGCTGATTCCTAGGGCACACGTGAACTACTGAATCCCAGTTATTTAAGAAGAAAACCAGTTTTTGCTGTCGGTCCTATGGGCTGTTTGGGTTTGGAACTGAAGTAAAA